>CM053618.1:34147480-34170868 GCA_028646535.1 Procyon lotor | reverse complement strand
CGGCCCGGCGCCTCGCTCCCGCGTACTCACTGGGGGCGGCCGCCGCCTCCGGCACCCCCTCCATCCCGCCGGGCGGCGCGGCCCTCCTCCGGCCCGGCGGCCTCCGCTCCGGCCGCTGCGGGTCCGCGGGGGAAGCGGGCGCGGCCCGGGCTGGAAGGCGGCGGCATGGGCCGCTCGTGGCCCGCTCCGCCAGCGCCGGGAGAGGCCGCGCCCGGCGCGCCCCGGGCCGGGAGCGGAGAGAGGGAGCGCGGAGGGCAGAAAGGCGGGGCGGCGGAAGGGGCTGGAGGAGCGGGGCCGTGCCCCCACCCCGGCCTCCACCGCCCTCCGCTCCCGCCGGCTCCCGCGTCCCGGGGAAGGGGGATCGAGGGGGCTCGGGGCGCTCGGAGGACGCCGCGGGACCGACCCCTTCGCGCGGGGCCGGCCGGGCGGGGCTTCGGGGCGCGCGTGGCGTGGGACCCGGCTCCACGCGAGCCAAACTAGGAAAACACCGCGTTCCGCCCCGGCTTCGCGGGAATGCGTGTAACTCTACACCCGGGGCTGGCTGGGGAGGAGGCTCGGCTATCCGGGTGGAAAAGCGAAGGAATGCCCTTTGTTTAGACAACTTTTCCAGAGAACTCGGGCCGCCTCCTCCGAGGTGCCCTTGCCTCAGAGGTCAAGGTCGTTCGTTTCTGCCTTTCGGAGGCGCGAGGGTACCCGGAGCGGAGTCGGGTTCCCTCATCCTGCCCTGCCAGCGGGAGAGCCGGGTACCTGCCTTTGCCAGCTCCCCCTGGGATAGGGACCGGTTCTCAGAGGCCTGGCGACTCCTGAAGGGACCTTGCCACTTCCTCCACACCTGGGAGGAATAGCAGCAAAGGGCTTTACCTGCAGCCTGTGGTCCAAACCAAGGGAGCTTTCTTTGTCTTTCCACCCAGAGGGAGGTAACGGAATCTCACCGGTTTCCAAACATTTGTCAACAAAGGGCAGGAAACAGTAAGAGAGTTAGGACCCAGGGGATTCCAGAAATCTCTGCAAAGGGAAAAGTGCTCATTCCTGGTCCTTCAGCCAGACAAGCTTCTCCCTCAAGTATGGGGGTTGCTCTCCTATTTGTACTTGCTGTGCTGTCACCATCTAGATGACAGGCTGAGCAACAGGACCACACAACGTGCTAAGTGCCAGCACGGGGGAGGGGGGGCCCTGTTTCCAGGCAAGGCCTGGCTCTTGAGTGAGGAGGACCTACCCTGTAGTAGGTGAGGGCATCGCTGCAAGCCCCCCCCCCCCCCAATCTGGGGAGCTGTGCTAGATTGACCTTGGGCTGATTTAGGAACCTGAAAGATTATCTAGGGCAAATCCTCTGTTACAGAACAGGCCCAAGGTCACACAGCTCTCTCCTCGGGTGGTCTCCAAAGTCTGGGGTCAGTGCTCCTGCAAATGAATCCCTACCTCCTTCCATATTCCTGGAATATGGAAGGAAGCTGTTCCTTCAATAGGGCCCTTACTGCTGTTTATTAGTATGGAACCCTCCCTAATACAGTCATGTGCCATTTACGGAGATTTATGGAGGCACCGTGCAGCCGGCATTGTGCTAAGCACTTTGCATTCTTTATCTCACATGGTAACCCTAAAAGATGGGTACTGTTTATTGTCTCCTTTCTATAGATTAGGAAACTGAGTTAGGGGATCTTCCCAAGACCACAGAGCTCATAAGTGGTAGGCTTTCCAGAGTTCTAGACCCTCACTTCAGCCATACCATACAGTGTGGCCAGCACTCTGCCTGTGCATGTTCAGCATGGAAAGCGTGAGTCTAAAAAATCAAAACATTGTCAAGTGCTGTGAAAGCAAAAATACGCTTGCCGCAGTCTGGCCCTTCCCGTCTAGACACTTCTGCCTTCCTTACTCTTGCAATCCAAGGTAAAGTTCTGGAAACATAGTGAGACCTCTTCCTCTGGTCCATTGGCAATGTCAAACCCCACAGTACTCCTACCATTATTGGGGAACTTATACGAGCTAAGAGACTCCATACAGGATCCTTTAGATCTTTACAACAATCCCACCAAGTGAGTGTGTAGTGGACACACCTCTTTAGGGATAAGGAAACCGGGGTATAGAGAAGTTAAGGGACTTGCCTGAGGCCACACGGCTAGTCTACTGAGAATCTGAATCCAGTGCTGTGGGGCTCCATCTTCTGCCTTCCTTCCTCCTTTCAGAGCATCTCGGAGCCCAGACGTTTAGAGGTAACTTCATGACTCCTGGTCCCCACCCCCAGAAGTTAATGATCTGTAAGGCAAGTTTCTGAAAGTTCCAGCAAAAGCTTAATGTTTAAAGGAAACCTGCCCGTCCCCCCACCTTTTGAGATGCAAATAATCACCTTTGGTTTACTCATTAAATTTGTCACTTTACGCTTAATATAGGAGGATGGGGGTCACATCTCTACAGAGGTTTTAAAAGCTAAAAAGCCATTTAAAATACCAACAAGCATATCCTTGGAAGCTATTAAATTACCACAACAGTCACACGTCGGAAGGTATTTCTCATTCATCTGGATTCTGTTTGGTTCAGCAAACACGCATTGAGTTTCTACCACGCTCCAGAAAGACAAAATATAATACCACAGGCTCTTGTCCTTGAGGAATTTCTTGTCAAGCTGGGCAGGGGAGGGAAACAAACTTTCTGTGTAAGCTCTCCCTAGTCGGGCTAGCACAGGGTGCTGGTGGAGGTCTGCTGGCAGGAAGGGCTCAGGTGTGTGACCGAGTGTGTGGTGGGTGGGAGGGGCATCACGGAGTGCCTGGTCTTGGACAAAGAGCAGGAGTCAGCCAGACAGGGGCAGGGGTGGGAGAACCATTTCTGTCCGAGAGATTAGCATAAACACAGGCAGCCAGGTGTGAAACTGCCTGGTTCCACTGTTTCTATGTGTAAAAGTTACACATAGAAGGCGGCAAGAGCAGGGCTGATGCTGCCAAGCAGGGGGGGCGTGGTCTGCTGGAGGGCATCTGGGGTCTGGGGGAGGGGCTTGGACGCTGTCCTGTGAGGTGGGAGTCTCAGGAAGGTGGGCTACCTTGAGCATGGCCCCTTAAGGCCTGTGTGTCAGAATCCTTCGTTACCCTGCTTTGGAGAGAAATCTAGGAGGCACGCAAGTACCTGGTGGGTAGTAATCACATAGCCTTCTTCCTCTGTTTGAACAACCAGGGAAACCCACCATCCCAAGAAGCCTCCCTCCACTTAGCTGGGAAGCAAACAGGACTTCTCACTCCTCCTCCCTGCCTTCCCTCAACATGCTCTGAACACGTAGCTTTGAAAAGGGAGCCTTGCTGGAGGTGGAAATCTGGTTTCACTTGGGGTAAAGGGATGGACGAGAGATGGTCCTTCAAGGTCACACCGTTACAGGCGGGGTGGGAATGCGGTGGGAGGGACCCCTCTGCCCTCCGTCAGCTGTACCACCGGGAGCTGGTCACCCCTGTCTTGGACACGGGGCACATGGTGTGAGGAGCGCCAGGAGGCCACTGAGCCTGTCGGCGGCTCCTGGGGATGCTGTTCACAGCTCCAGGCTCTACCTTCGGGCTTTTCCCTTTTCTTTCCAGCAGAGGCCCAAGAGGGCACCTGTCTCCTCCCTGCCTGCCTCTCCTGTGTTTAGAACTCTCCCACCCCTTGCCAAGGGCTGCAGGGACCTGGGCCTGTGTGGACGCTCCCGGGCACTGGGGAGAGGCTGATTCCAAGGTCTGCTCCTGGACAGTCTGCCTGGCGGCTGGAGTAAGGCCCAGAGTCAGCCTTCTAACAGCCCCAGTCCTCTTCAGGCCCCATCAGCTTGGAGAAGCGCGCGTCCTGTGTTCCAACTTCAGCCCCTTCATAAGGCCTGTGGCCTCCGGCCTCAGCTCACGGCCCGACAGCCCGTCCTGCACGCCCGCCCCATGGATCTGCTTCCAGCTGCTCTGACTGGCCTCGCTGATCCCTGTCTCCTTGCCTTTCCCAGGCTTTCCTTCAGTCTGAAACACCTTGCCATCCTCCACATACGTGCCAGTTTGGGGGTCTCCTATGAGACTTTCCGCACGGCTCAAACGGCCCCTCCTCAGGAAAGTCTTCCCCAGTACCTTCCACAGGCCTCCTAACTGCTGCTTCCAGACCACTCATCACACTGACAGGTCACAGGGCACCCCCACCACATCCGTGCCACATAAAGGCTATTGACTAAACACCAGGCAGCTAGAAGAAAGAAAGAAAAAGTCCTTTCTTGCTTGCTAAAAGGATCAAGGTCATTTCCAAAGGATTTGGTTCATTTTGCGTTGGAAACTACAAAACGAATGCCTGGGTGGCTCAGTCGGTTAAGTGTCTGACTCTTGATTTCAGCTCTGGTCATGATCTCAGGGTCATAAGATCAAGCACCACATCAGGCTCCCCACTCAGTGGGGAGTCTGCTTGTCTCCCTTTCCCTCTGCCCCTCCCCTTGCCCAGATACTCTCTCCCTCTCTAAAATAAGTAAATAAATCCTTAAGAAAAAAAGAAAACTATAAAACATTACAGAGAGAAATTAAAGACATGCGAGTAAGTGGAGGAATAAAGCATGTTCATAAATCAGAAAACTTATCATCGTTAAGATGTCAGTTTCTCCAGAACTGATCTGTGCATTTGTTTCAGTTCGATAGAGCTGTGGGAATGAAGTACCACAAACTGGGGGGCTTACATAACAAAAATGCATTGTCTCACAGTTCTGGAGACCAGGAGTCCAAAATCAAGGTCTCAGCAGGGCCATGCTCCATCTGAAGGCTCTAGGGAAGGATGTTTCAGGCCTCTCTTCCAGCTCTGGCAGTTGGCTTGTGGCGATACAACTTCAGTCTTCACATGGCGTTCTCGCTGTGTGCGTGTCTGTGTCCAAATTTCCTCTTCTTGTAAGGACATCAGTCATATTGGATTAGGGACTCGTCTTACTCTAGTGTGACCTCATCTGAACCAATTACATCCACAACAATCCCATTTCCAAACAAGGTCACATTCTGAGCTACTGAGGGTTAGGACTTCAACATATGGGTTTTGGGGGACATAGCTCAGTCCATAGCAGTATTCAGTGCCTCCTGATCTATACAACAGTGTTTCTTTCTGGTAACAATCGACAAGCTGGTTCTAAAGTTTATATGGACATGTAAAGGATATAAAATAGGTAAGACAATTTTCAAAAAGAACAGTGCTGGAGGATTTATGCTAGTAAATATCAAAACTTATAATAAAATGACTCTAATTCAGACAATGTGGCATTAGTAAAAGTATAGACAAATAGAATGAACTAGAGTGTCCAGAAACAGACTCACACAATATCCTGTCTTAAAACCAAAGCTCCACCGTAGTGCAGTGCAAGAGATGATGATCTTTTTGATAACCAGTGCTGGGTCAATTGGATATCCGTCCTTGACCCCTTGACCTCTACCCTATACCATTCATAAGAGCTAATGTGAGATTGATTATAGAACTAAACATGAAAGCCAGTCAAGCTTCTAGAAGAAAACAGGAGAATATCTTTATGATACTGGGTTAGGAAAATCTTTCCTAAAAGGGGCACAAAAAGTGACCAACTTCAAAAGACAGAAATGATAAACTGGACTTCATTAGAATTAAGAATCTCTGTTTATCAGAAACCATCTTTAAGATAGTGAAAAGGCAAATCATAGACTTGGAGAAGATGTTTGTAATATCTATATACTGCCAAATAGATACCTGAAATTCTTAAAATCAAGAAAAGACAGAAACTAAGTTTAAAAATGGACAAAAGACTTGAATAGGCATTTTCCCAAGAAGGATATCCAAATGATCAACAAACATGTGAATAGGTGCTCAAAACTGCTAGTCACTGGACAAGTACAAATTTAAGTCACGATATGATACCACTGCATTAAAAAACAGAGGAAACATGAACAAAGCATGTAAAGAGTTTTCAGTAGACGAGGAAGTACAAACAGCTAATAACCATTAGGACTTGCATTGTATTTCTACTGGACAGCTCTGCCCTAGAATATTGCCTGGCACATAGTAGGCACTCAATAAATATTTGTTGACTAGATTAAAGATTATTATTATGTTATTGTGGTAGCTAACATTTCTTTCTTTCTTTCTTTCTTTCTTTCTTTCTTTCTCTCTCTCTCTCTCTCTCTCTCTCTCTCTCTCTCCCTCCCTCCCTCCTTCCCTCCCTCCCTCTCTCTTTCTCTCTCTCTCTTTCTTTCTTTCTTTCTTTCTTTCTTTCTTTCTTTCTTTCTTTCTTTCTTTCTTTCTTTCTTTCTTTCTTTCTTTCTTTCTTTCTTTCTTTCTTTCTTCTTTCTTTCTAAAGATTCTACTTCAAGAGAGAGGGAGAGCACAGAGCACAAGCCAGGAAAGGGGAACCAGGGTCAGAGAAAGAGTGAGAAGCAGGCTCCCCACTGAGCTGAGAGCCCAACACAGGGCTTGATCTCAGGACCCTAAGATCACGACCTGACCCGAAGGTAGATACTTAAAGGACTGAGCCACACAGGAGCCCCATAGCTAACATTTCTTAAATGCCAATATGTGAAGACCATGCTAAGTGCTTCATATGCATCCTTTTACAGAATCTTCTCAACAATGCTCATCAGTAAGAACTCACATTTCTAGGTGAAGCAATGAGGTGTAGAAAAGTCAAGTAACCCACAGGACAGTAGGTGGCAGAGTCAGGATTCAGGCCCAGAGAGTAAATGGAGGAGACCAAGTTGAACCGCTGTCGGCCCCTAAAGACCACACCTGAACCACTTTTCTCTACTGCGTTCCTGAATCTCCATGAGGTCTCAGACACCTTGCCTGGGCAGCCATGTGGTTAAAACTATGTTAGTTCTGTGGAGGTTTATTCATGAAAAACGTTAAAAAAGGAAGCAACATTGCTCATTCTAGCTCTGAATGAGTCTTCCCTTTTGCAGAAACAGCTATAATCTTTGCAACTGCATAGTGATGGTGCCCTGCCCCCAAGTGCCGGGGCCCAGGGCAGCAGGATTCAGGAGACTGTGCCTCTGTCCCTTTTGGATCCGTTTCTTCCTTCAGCTTCCGTGACTTCTCTCTTTCCTGGTTATCCTCACTCATTTCTAATCACTTCTTCTAGATTCTTCTTCCTGCGTCTGGTCTGTTCCCTGGAGCTCGTCCCCCCACTCTTGCACTGTGTGGACTTCCAAATCCAAGACATCCAAGCTGTCTACCTCTGCATGCTGAAGACCCCCACTCTACACCCTCGTGAGGTGCCCCTTCTACCCCCAACAGATGTGTATCATGTTCCTACCACGTGCTGTGTAACTGGGCAGAGGACACCCCCCGACATGTTCAGATACTTTACACTTGACTCCGTAGGAGCTGAGTGGATCATCTTCCCCTTCTCTGAATCTTCTCCCAGAGAATGGCATCCTCGATCACCCAAGCCAGCAACTTGACAAACTTTCTCTCCCTCACCTTCCAAGACAACAACGCTGCCCCTCTGCCTTCTCGTGGAGCCACCTCCTCTCCCATCTCCCCTGGCTCTATCCCAGTCTGGAGCACTGGGATCGCCATCACAGACCTGAACCCGCCTCCCGCCTGCCGTCTCTGCTCCAGTCCTGTGGTTCTTCCTATAGCCACGTGGTGATCCTTCTAAAAGCTTGTGACCATAGTCCTTGTGACCAGTGAAATGTGGTCCCCAAATGGGTCACTCAACCCACCTTCTCTAACTTCATCTCACATCCTCCCAGCTCCTGTACGCACCCCACGCTCCATTCACATCACCCTGGAGTTCACGTTCCATGAACATGGCTGCCTACTCCCCACCTGGAAGGTCCCTCCTTCTCCACCTGGGGGGCCCTCATGATCAACCCCTGGCCAGAGTAAATACCCCTTCCTTGTGTCCTAACACCTTTCACGGTGGCGCTTTTTGGGTGGGTTCATTTCTTTGTCACTTCCATGCATCCTTAAGCTCTAAGCAGAAGTTAAGTCCTGAGCTTTGGAATCAGCCCACTTTGCATTTGTTGCTTAGTCTAATTCACCAGGCAACCCTGGGAATTGATATTATCATTCCCATTTTATAGATGAGTACACCGAGGCTCAAAGAGACTAACTACTTTGCCCAAGTTTCCCTGGCTGGTAAGTGGTGGTCCTAAGACATCACAGATTCTCTGGGGACTAATTTGGTAAAGGGTCAAGCTCAGGTCTGGGAATAAGCTTGTTCGAAGGAGATGAGGATAATGAGGACGGTGGAAATGCATGTACTTGTTGAAGAGACCCTCTAAGGAGGTTCTCACTCAGGGCTGATGTGCTGGGGTCCTGGATTGTGGGCACCGCTCCCCACATCTCCCCTCCCACGTCCACAGGGGTGTGGGTTAAACAGTCATCTGCTTTGTCCTCCTCTGGTGGAAGGCGGATGCCAGTGAGTGCACTGGGGCAGCACTGCACGGCCTCGAAGTCGCCCCCCAACGAGCCTCCCAAATCCGATCTTACAGAGGAAGATTCCAAGACCCAAGCAGGCCTAGGGATTTGCCCGCAGTTAACAAGGCTGGTGAGCGACCCCATCCCCAGCCCCACCCCCAGGGCTCGAAGGGGGTGGTCACCTGGCATGAGGACAGCAACTCAGCACGGCCCTCCCACACTCTGAGGGGCAGGCAGGGTGGGAGGAGGACCTGGCTTGGCCACGGAAGGTCTAACCTGGTAAGCAGAGTGGCTCAGGTGCTGGATGGGAGAGGTCTCCCCAGAATCTCGGAAGCTGCTTTGGGCAGAGGGGAAGGACTGTACATTGGAGGTGCAGCAGCACCAGGGCCCCCTGGAAAGCTGCAGCTCTTCGTTGCTCTTTTTGGCCTCCCGTGTCTGGACCAGGTTCCTGAGGCTGCTCTCGAAGCCCCCCAGCACCCCCTTGCTTGCTTATCTTGCCACCCACAGCCTCTTGAACATGGCCTCAGGCAAGCGGGCAAGTGGGCCTGGAGCCCCTCCGAGCCCTCATCTTGGCTGTGGATTCCTCTCTTCCTCCTGAAGACACCTTCCATGGAACCCCCTGGAAGTCCCTGGCCCAGGTCTCTCCGGCCCAGGCCTCAAGATGCGGGCTTGCAGGGGCACCCCAGGAAGGTAAGCCTGCGCTTCCGGAGTGGAAGGACCCTTCTTTGGGTCTCCAAAGGGGCCTCCCTCTCTGCTGCACAGGGCTGCCTTAGAACTAGCATTATCTGGGGCCTCCAGAGGGAAACCCTTTCTAGCCCCCAGGCTGTACAATTCCTCATCCTGTGGTCCTGGGGGGCGGTCCCCTGCCTCCGAGGTCCCTCCTGCCCCCACCAGCCTGGGTGATTTTGCTGAGGACACACATGAACCTCAGAAGCAGCTCCTCTCTGAGCGGAATTCCCTCCATGTCTGTGATCTCCTGCTAAGTTTTTTCCAAGGTTAAATTAAGGGACGTGGTGGGTGAGGTACCGAGGGAAAGACCCAGATTTGAAAAGTCCAGGATTAGACCCTAGCAACCTGGAATCAGTTCTGGCCTGGTCACTCCATGGGGTTCAGTTTCTTCTTCTGGAAATGGTAGACTGGGCTCATAGGTCCCAAACTAATGTTCCCCAGAACCCCAGGGTTCCATGAGGTATTAATAGGTCTCCTATGAAAAAGAGAATTCAGGTCCCGTAAGTTTGGGTGATAAAATATGCTGTCTCATTCTCCCAGCAGGTCATAACCCCCAAGCATTTCAAAGGCTCAGTCTGGAGTGAAACAAACAAAACAAAACTAAATTAAAACTAAATTAAACTAAAAATTAAAATTAAATTAAAGAAAGTTTACCTTTCTTTAACCCTGCCTTTCTCAAAGGTAATGGACCAACATCCTGAGACACCCACTTGGGACAATCTGACCAGATAACCTTTCAGGTTTCTTCTTGCCAGGATAGGTGAGGCCTCAACACCCCATGGGAGAGGAGCGGGCTCGGCTGTACAGAAAATTCCAAGATCCCACAGAAAAGTCCACGCTGCAAGTAGAAAGGCTCCCTTGGGGGCAAGTGGCAGTCCCTCCCAGCACTATTTTATGTTCTTTTTTTTAAGAGGCTTGTGCTAGGAGTTAGAGACCAAAAAGGGGAGACTTTAAAAAAAAAATCTCAGTTTGTACTCTGATCTTTGTCAATTTGATTACGTCAATTCACCTTAAAACTAACAGCCTCAGTTTGCCCATCTGTGAAAAGGGAGAATTAGGGCAGCTTGATTGTAACCCGCTCAACATTAGCCCTCAGAAGTTCCCAACCTGGGGTCCCCGGACACCCAATGGGGAGAAAAGCATAGGCTATTTCCAATATTTAAAGAAGTCGAATGGAAATTATACATTTACCATGAGAAGTGTCTTTGCTTTTGACTGATATTGCATCAACTCAGTATGGCAGCATCGGTTGTCATGGGGACAAGGATTATTATGCAATAGATATAGTTAGTTTGTTAGGCATTTTTTTTTTACAGTGTCTTGAAAGTAGTAAACAGATCAGTTGGTAATAAAAAGGTAAAGAGCTCCTGACTCAAGAGGTTAGGCCCCCGACCAGTTTAAAAGTGCTATGGAGGAGAGCAAAGGGATGGAGGGGACCCAGGGGAGGTAAGGGTGTCCCAGAGTCCCTGGGGGAGACCCAGGGTTGTGTGTGGGAGCCTGTGTCGAAGGTGGGACATGGCTGTCGCATAGCGGCTTTTCAGAGCATACTGGGAGAGGTCTCCGCAGGCTGAGCCAGGGCGTGGCGCACTCCCTTCACTGAGCTGAGGGAGCAGAGCCCGTTCGGGTGGGCTCAGGGGTCTGGCCAATATCGGTTCTATGCAACCTCTTCGAAAGCCTTCTGCCAATGCCAGTGTCTGAGGATTATCAAGCACTTGAAAGTTCTGACTTAACAGGGGCAAAGTCCTGCCCCTTGAGCCCCTTGAGTCACCTCTTCACAAGCTGCCCCATCTAGAGAGACAGTCTGTAGGGTTCATGGCTGTTTACTTTTCCCTCCTAGATGCTGTTCACTCAGAGTCGCCTCACTAGATTCCTGTTCTCCTTTCTCCCCCTTGGGCTCCTTCCCCCAACCTTTCTCCCCCAGCATCCAGCCAGCCTTGGGAGCTGGGCCCATGAGACTTTTCTCTCTCCCCCAGGAAAGCGGTGGTGAAAATCACGGTTGGTAGAGCCCTACACATCGCCAAAAAGATAGCTTTTTCTAACTCTTCAGAGCATCTAAGACAGCAAAGTCTTTCCCTTGCTAATATTGATATTGTTAATAATATCTCTTGCTAAGAATTGGGCCACATCTGTGAGAATTTAGAGGAAACAAGAGGACAAATGACAAGGGGGAAATCCACCTCCCCCAGAACCTAAACCAGACGGCTGGCTTTAGCTAACTGGCTAAAGCTGAAAAGGATTTTTCTCTAGGGTATTTGAGAACAAAGCATTTTGTTGTGTGGTTTTTAAAAAATTATGTTAAATGACTTGATAAAAAAATGCATAATTTGGTGTGGAAGAGTTAGCCATTAAGTAAACTGTCGGGGAAAACGGGAAAGACATTAACATGGCCTAAGAAGATCATTGGGGGTACTGTCTGCTGGATCCTTCCAGATGATCTAAGCTATTTTATAATTCTCTAAGTTGTAGAAAAATGGATAGTCATGCAAATGATTTTTGTCCACAGAAATGCCAGTTGTACTCAGTGGAAGTTAGCCCCATGGATACTGACCAGCAAAATATTGCTGATTTTGCATTTATTTGTAATCTTTTCTCAGTTTTCCAATGTCTGTATATTTGTGTTTTGGATTCTCTTTTGAATAGGTGGTAACATGTTACTGGTTCCCTCCTTAATTAATGACTTAAATCAAATCTCTGATATGTGTTTCTGTTATAGCTACATGAGAGGCACGATCATGCCTTCTTTTAAAAACTTTCTTGAGACATATCCACAGAGAAAGGGCCATGTGAGGACATGGTGAGGAGATAGTCATCAGCAAGCCAAGGAGAGAGGCCTCTGTAGACACCAGATCTGCTGACACTTTAATCTTGGACTTCCGGCCTCCAGAACAAGGAAGAATAAATTTCTGTGGTTTAAGCTACACGGTGTGTACTATTTTTTATGGTAGCCTTACCAGACTAAGACTATATACCCAATTTGTTCATCCACTTACCTATTGATGGGTATTTTCTTGTTTTCAGTTTTTGGCAGTTAGGAATACACAAAAAAATAATCTTTTGATGAATTTACTCAACTAATATTTCCTAATGTAAACCAGGCATTATGGTTGGACACCCAAGATAGAAAAATAGATAGCATTCTAGCTCTTGGGGACAGGCTAGTAGGGGGAATTTGAAGTGGTGGGTAGACTGACAAGTGACCAGATTTAGTAAAGATGAGGAGTGCTCTATTACTCAGCAGTTTAAAAAAGGATGAGACCTTGCTATTTGTAACAACACGGATGGACCTAGAAGGTATTAGACTAAGTGGAATAAGCCAGAGAAAGAAAAATACCATGACTTCTGTGTGGAATATAAGACACAAAAGAAATGAAGAAACAAAAAAGCAGAAACAGACCCATAAATACAGAGAACAAACTGATGGTTGCCAGAGAAGAGGGGGTAGGAAGACGGGCAAAATGGGGGAGGGAGAGTGGGAGGTAAAGGCTTCCAGTTATGGCATAAATAAGTCAGGGGATGGAAGGTTCAGGTAAGGCATAGAGCCAATGATAATGTAATGACCCTGTATGGTGACACAGGGCAGCTACACTGGTGGGGAGCAGAGCATAACGTATAGAGTTGTTGAATCCTGTTACACACTCGAAACTAATGCAATGTTGTGTGTTGACTGTACTTCAATTTAGAAAAGTAAAAAAAAAAAAAAAAAAGATTAGCATTCTAAAGGTGGAGGCTGGTACTGGTGGCCTAAGAATAGGGGCATGTTAGTCTTCTTGAGGGAGGGAGGAAGCAATACTTACTGGCACTGCCTGAGCAGGTGAAGAGCAAGAGGGGAGAATTCTCTGGACAATCAGCTTCATGCTGGAACCTTCCTGGAGCTTCCATTTTGAGGACAGACAGAGATGAGGGTGGACCAACAGATGGGTCAGATTCCAAAGGCTCTTGTGTCCTACTATGTACAGAACTGACTGTAGGTAACGTTTAAAATTATAGAGGAGTGTACAATTTTATTTATTTATTTATTTGTTTAATTTTGCTTATTTATTTGTCAGAGAGAGAGCGCACAAGCAGGGGGAGCGGCAAGCAGAGGGAGAAGCTGAGCAAGGAGCCCGACCCAGGACTCGATCCCAGGACACTGGGATCATGACCTAAGCTGAAGGGAGACACTTACCTGACTGAGCCACCCAGGCTCCCCGAGAGTATAGTTTTTGACTTCTCAGATCTCCTGCCATGCATAAGGGAACAAATAACCTGGTCCGATAAGTCACTGATGACTTAGAGTCACTGATGAAATGACATGGTTGGATGGGTGTTTAAAAAAACCAAACCAAACGCTGTTCTGGACTGTAGAAGGAAGAAGCGTTGGAAGCAAGGGGTCTAGCACTTTGGGGTAGGTTTTCCTAAAGAAGGAAGTGAGGGGGAGTTTGGGGTGGACGAGCTGTGAAAGGAAGGGGGAGAAGCTGGGTGAGGCAGGGAGAAGTTGAGCCACAAGGCTGACAAAACCGTGGCCAAACCCCCATGGAACTCTGGAGTGAATGTCGTACCTCCGAGTGTTGTGTAGGGGGACAAGATGGCTGGGCCTTCAATGTGCCCAGTATGAAGTACAGTCACTCTATGTGGATTTGTCTAGTCACTGAATCGGGAAGGGCGTGGTTTTGAGTGAGGCAGCTTTCTGCCCCTGAGACAGACCCTGAAGGAGCTGGCCGACCCTCAGCCCCCACACCTGGGCCCCACGCGTGTGAAGCAAGTCCTTCCTCGGAGAGAGGTGAGCATGGTGCATTTCCGGGTTCCCTACAGTTCACTCCTTGTTCCATTCAGTTTGCTTTTCCGTCCGTGTTCAGAGAGCTGCTCTTCCAGGATTCTGGTGAAAGCTTCTTCCTGAGGAGAAACTCTGAAAGGGGAGTTAGTAGGATGAGCCAGGCCCCAATAATGCAGTAGGATTCTCAGTCACAGCTGATGCTCATCCATTCTAGATGCCTCCATCATCACTTACCATTTCTTCTGGCTTCAGGGGCTAGTCTGATAAGACCCAGACCTCATCTCCAGGGAACCTGAGCCTCTCTGTCAGCAGAGGTTCCTACAGCTCTCCATTTACTGTCACTATTGGGCAAGAGAGTACAAAAGGTGTCGAGTCACCTGGATTAAAAGATAATTTTCTTTTCAGAAAAAAAAAAAAATCAGGACCCTCAAACAGACACAAAGATGGATGAGATAAGTGTATACATACAAAATTCAAGAAAGTCAAAAGAGCACAAGCATATTTGGCATTAAGGGATATTGGGATGAATTGCGAGTAGAGACAAAATTTTTTTCTGCAGTGCGAAATAAGTCAATTAAAATCACTCCCAGACGAGACAGAATTTACATATAATTACCTACAATTTACAAAAAGTTGAAAAATAACTTGAAGACAAGGAACGTGACCAGAATCTGATAATCTGGAAGGTGTGATATAAATGATGCATAGCGTCCGCGGAAACACAAACATTATTTCTACCCCCAGGTGCCAAAAGTAATCTTCCCTGCCCACAGTGTGTAATAGCGGCCCTTCCTCTTCCTAGTAATCAGGGCCAATTACACTATCAGCAAAGTGATTCTTCTTTCTGCCTGCAAGTGCTTGGACATAGGAAGCCCAAAGTGCCTTAGCTCTTAATTTAATGGGATTACCAGTCCTGCAGAGCTGAGTTAGGGGGACAGAAAGCAGAAAGTGGATGAATGAATACAATGGTAAGTGAAGCTACTCCTGCTTCTACTCCTTGGTACTCAGACCAAGTGAGTGGTGGTCTGAGTACCAAGACCTTTTGGTACTTAGGTCCTTTTTGTGGACACAGTACCACCACATACAGGCTTTTGATTCAATGCATGTACCGAATTTTGGAGGATGACACCCATACTCAGAGTGTTGCCTCCGATGTGGCACTTTATGTCTTCAGTATACCATTTCAGGGCTCTTTCAGGCTGGCAGCTGCTAGGTGATGAATTCTGTGCTCAGATAGAGTGAACCCCGTGTTCACGAGCTCTTTCACATAGCTTCTATGCTGTAGAATTGGTCCTCTGGTCTGAGGTGATATTGTATGGAATCCCATGCCGGTGGATGGAACATTCCATAAACCTTCAGATGGTGGTGGTGGTTGAGACTCTGGCCAGGAACGGCAAGGCTGACCCATGACTTGTATACGTATCTATTCTTCTGAGAACAAAGAACAGACATCTGAACTTTCCAGAATGGAAAGAGCCCAATGTAGTCAAACTGCTATGAAGTAGTTGGTTTGTCCCTTGAGGAAGACCAATCAATAAGGTCTACTGGGGACTCGGTGTTGGTCGCTGCTATAGGCAGGATAACTTTAGTAGTCGTGGTAGCCAAATTATCTTTGGTAAGTGAGAGTCTGTACTGTTGGCCCATGAATAACCATCTCCACTCCCACATTTTGTTCATGTTTCCATTGTGCCAACATTCGGCGGGGGGGGGGGGGGTGATGATAGAGGCTGGCTGAGGCCAGTGGGCTGAGTCATCTGTCTACTTAATTTAGTTCTTCATCAATGGTGGATGCTCTTGTGATTTGAGCATATTATACAAAGATTTTCCTCCTTCAAATCCTCTTCTATAAGTCCATCCACATACCTCCATCCCAGACCCCTTACCCCTAATTTTCCTGCTAGCTGGGCCATTTGCCACTATATATTCTAACCTTGGGACACTTCTTTTTTCTACACCAAGTGGATGACCCAGGGCACTACTCAAAGGTCTAAATATTGGGAGGATTTTCTCTTATTACTGTCTTTTAAATGCCCCCTCCTTCACCCCGTGTAAGGCTATCCAACTTCAGCTGGCTCTCATGTATGGAGTCAGCCCATGCATGCCACAACTCAGGTTTTTCCCTCCTCTTCCAGTTGGGCTTACAGGATCCCTCATCCTGCCATAGGTGTGCTCAGGAAGAGGAACTCCTGGGTAATCATGGTAGATGACTGGGGGCCGGGATTACCTGTTCACGCAGCCTGCTTGTACCCTGCTATCCTGTTGGAGGTCCCACTTCCACTTTATGATGGGTTGTTGCCGGGCTAGTCTCATTGGGTCTTAGAGGACCCTGCATTTGATGGGCAGTTTTAGCCTCAAAGTACTTGGTGACTCTTTCTATCAGGGCCTCCTAGCAGGTTAGGGGTTGTTTTCCAAAGGCCTACAATTCTTCACTGCGGATGGCATGGCCTTGCTGCAGAGCCCTGGGGGACTGCCATGTGATTCTCTCCCTGGAGCTTGCCACAGACTCCACATGGTGTCTTTCCTTCCCTCGGACACCTCTAATCCCAGGTGGTCTGTCAGATCGTACGGATCTGGACTGCCTGCCTGGTAGCCTGGGCCGGCTGCAGAGAGGTCTTTTCTGTTCCGGGACTCACTTAAAGTTGGCTGCCTTCTCTGTCACAAGGTGCATGAGCCAGAACAGTATCTCCAGGTATTGAACATGCTGACTCAAGAACTTGAAGAGGCTCACCAGGCATGTTTCCTCCTTCATAGGTAAAAGATGCAATAATATGTCTCTTGTTTTGCAGATGTCCTGGTTGCTGGACCTTGGCCTCCTGAAAATGTTACAGTTGTGGCAGGTTCCTGAATTGTTGCACGGTTTAGCTCCAACCCTCTGGAACACACGTGTCTTATAAAGGTCTCCAGCAAGCCAGCCACCTCTTGCTCATCTGACTCAATATAATATCACTGATGAGATAGATAAATGTGTTGTTTTGTGGATGTCCAGCTGGCACAGATATGTTTGAACTTAATATGGCCTTGGAGCAAAACTATTAATGTCTATTATTTCCATGGAAATGTGAATTGTTCTGATCTTTTGTTTTGACTGAAAGAAAAAAGAATGCGTTCACCCAGTCAATGGCTGTATACTATATACTTGGGTTGGTATCGATCTGTTCTGATGAAGATACCACATCTGGCACTGTGCCTGCAACTGGGGTTATTATTTTTGAGATTGGGATAGTTTAGTGACCCTTCCTACTCCATGTGGTTTCTTCAGGGACCAGACTGGTCAAAGTAATAAGGACTGAGAGGAGGAGGTAAACACAATGTGGCAATAAATCTCTATTCTCTTCTCCCCACAATATGACCTTACATTTATTTATGCCTGGGGGAAGGTTAATTTGAGAGACTTCCACTTGGCCTTTTCCAATATGATAGCTCTTATTTTGCAGACCAAGGATGCAAAGTGAGGGTTGGGCCGACCACCAAATAGGTCATTCCTATTTCAGTGGGCCCATGGATGCTGAGGATCTCTGTAAACTGACATTGGTTAGGACTACGTTTATTATTTGGCCCTCATAGGACCCACTCTAACATGGGGGCCATGATGATTCAGGTCTTGGGCCATCAATGACAAATCATGCCCTCTGTCCAACCATCCTCAAATGTCTGGGTATTCCCTTTTTCCAAATGGGTTGGAAATTTGGAAATTTTCCAAATACACAATAACACAAACTCGTTATTGTGTATACTTGCCATGATACTGCAGTGTTTTCCCTTTTATGGACTCAGCCGTCTCTTTTGTCAGCAGTTCTGGATCTGAAAACTGATTCACTCAGGTTCAGAAATTGGGCAAGGGATTAGGACTTTTTATTGGGGCAAACTGCCCTCAGCTTTGAAGTTGTCCATCATTGACTTCTGCTAGTATAAGCTCAGTAGTACAAGCTGGATGACTGCCCATCTATTTTGTTTTTAGGGACACTGTTGTAGGAATTATTCTCATACCTCTCTGTGGTTCTGACCCTCTGACCCCACTCTGACATTGCCATTAGGAGAGTAATCATGATTTCCTGGCTTTGGAGGGTTTTTTGTTGCCACCTGACTCTGCTGTTTCAGAATCCTATCATCCCTGTTGCTATCAGCCAACATTGTTCTGTAGAGGTGTCTTTATAGAAGAGTCACCTCCAAATTTTTTGTGATGCTAGAGCATCTCTGAATCTCAGGACCTTTGTCCATGGTGCGGCCTCTTGGCTTTCCAGACATAGTATATCCAGCACGTCCACTTCCCTGAGACTTTTAGCTCCATCCTTCACTGTCTGCCAAGGCAATTCTGGATTTTAACTCTACTCAACATGGGCCATCACTTTTTCCATGTTTCTGGGAGCCATGCTAGTAGCAAGTTTGCACCAACTCCTGGAATCATTGCTAGGGAATTAAATTCTTTTCTCTTGGGAGAGCACTTCCAAGTCAAAAACTTCTCTATTCAATCTTATATTCTGGCTCCTTTCTTCGAGCATCCTCAGGATCTCCTCCAACTCCTATCAGTACCTGCTTACTATCTTATGGTTCTTTTAGTGTATAGTCTGTCTTCCCTTAGCTGGCCCGGCATGTTCCCAGCTGAGTTATGAGGATCTTGAGTGGTGCATGTGTTGTCTTGCACAAGAGAAGCCTCTTTAATGTCTCCCATCTTGGAGTAGGGCTGAGGAGTTAGTGAGGATTATGGGGAAATAGGTCTACAGACTCAGACTTTCCTCAGAGGCTTGTGGAATCAAAATCTTTTAGAAGGGGATCCAACTAGATGTTGCATCTGATGTGTCCAATTTTCCCAATGAGGACCCTGACCTTGCATAGCAGATCTGTCTTGGTTATCTTTGAAATTCTGCTATTCTACTAATAAAGTCCTGGCTTGGTCTTCATTCTCTTTTCTTTCCCTTTGTCTCCTACTGTAGGAAATGAGAATGCTGTATGCAACTAAAGAGGCCCTGTTTTCATATCTGGCTTTCAATTGCCTGATACTTGCCCTCAGCTGTTCTTTATCCTTCTGTAGGCACCAGTGACACTTAGAAAAGTCATCCAATCTTATCGTCTTATAGCTACTGTTTCCTCTCTACATGGTTATGTAGTGATAATAGTGATAACAGAGTCCAGCTCTCCAAAATACAATTAAACCTATCATTTCACCTAATAATTGAGATTCTGTGTGAGTAGGAAAAAATGAGGTATTATAGCATTCCATTAGATGCCTAAGACTACCTAAAGACAAAAGGCCATTTAAGATTATTTTTTAGTTTAGTGAAAGAGTTAAAAAATGTCTTATCCTTGAAATATGTTTGCCCTAAACTCTTATACATGTTAGTCTTAAGAAGAATCATGTTCAGGAATCCCAAGAAACCCAGAGAGAAAAACATGCAATCACACAAGCCACTTGCCAATGACAAAGGAGTCAGCAAACTGTTGGAAAACAGAGCTTGTAATAATGAAAAAGGACAGAGTTTGTAACCAATCACTTATTTTCTTTTAAAAACACATAACCACATTAACTTTTTGCTTTATACAACCATCTAGAAACTATAAAACAGTACCACATTGTGCATTTAGCCTACTTATCAAGAAGGGAACTCCACACATCATAAGAATTCTACCCATATAAGAAGGAAAAAGGAGACAGCTAATAGCATAGTCACAGATACAACATGAGTCCAAGCAAGCATCGATTCTTTGACGTCACCTTTTCCATTTACCAGAGTGGAGAGAGTAAGAAAGAAAGCAAGGGAGAAAAAAGAGGGAGAGAAGCACCCACAGAGGACTAATCACATTCCATAGTTACTTTTGACAACTATAGCTCAGGGTTTCATAGAATAGTATCATTTGACCAACACAATGTGGTAAGGGGTGAAGGAAACATGAGTAGATGGAGAGGGTTCGAAAAGACGGATACATTTTACACCCTATTCCCCTCCTAAATAGTCTTCATTGATACAAGCTTCTGTGTGCTAATCCAGAATATAGCAAGAAATTAATCTTAATGTGATAAAGCTTAAATTCTGCTTTTTGCAAATGTGAGTGGCTCACAGTTTTACTTTACACTTCAAAAAAAAATAACAATGCCACGATCAATTACAGGATTCTTTCAGCATTTCCCACAATCTTTCTCCCTATTCCCACCATGCTGGTGTTGTTATAGGACAATCAAGGAGGTTTGGGTAGGAACTTCAGAAGTTTGGGTAGTGAGATGGAATCCTTGCTTTTTCTTATAAGTCCACACCTTTCTGGTGGTAATTCTTTCCTCTGATTTGTGGTGGTACAGAGGAAAGGGCATAGGAAGAACTAAGGTAATACGGTAGAAGTTTAGTCAAGTAACTGATTTTGAAGGTATACAAGATGAGACTGTAATTAGCAGACACACTGAATCCAAGGCAAACAACTGGTTATTTGATTGTCCTCCTTAGGTTGATGGCACCATAAAAAAACTGAAGGTGACTTTGATATACTAATAAACCAAGGGTCTGCTACAAGGAAACATATTTTAGATGAAAATTAGTATAATGATTCTTTTCACTTCAGGGAAAACGCTCATCTTGTCCTTCTCACTTCCTCTTCCACCGTAAGTAAGCAAATACATTCTGGAAGGTTGTTTTTAAGGGGCAACTCAGTATCAGAGTTTTACCGATTTCATACAAGAAAGGCCATTATGAAACATACCAATCAGAAGGCTCATCTCCATTCCCAGGCAAACTTCTCATATTGCTTAAATTAAGTTCTTTCCAATCTAATGAGATGATTTTACTTTTTCATGTGTGGTGAGTAGAGTATGGTTTAATGCCGGTTAAATTACTCGTCTGTAGCACTGACCATTACCAATTTCTTATGCTCTAATATAATCAATTGTATCCCACATTATCACTGTACTCTGACATTGTACAGATTGAAAATATAATGCAGAAAGTTAGCTTTTAAGATTTACTATCAAGACTGATACCTGAAATGTAGAAATGTATTTAATTTGTAAAATCTCATTTTAACTCTCCTAATCATCATAAGCAAGAAATAAAATTTAGATGCATCATAAAATGAACTAAGCTGATAAATCTGATTTGTTTTTCTTTACCTTTTTCTGAAGTGCTACCATAACTTGTCTTTACCTAGTGATTATAGATTTTATATGTAATGATGCTGGCTTTATTAGATTTGAGAAAAGTGTGGCGATTTTGTAGATGAAAAAGCCATAGATTCAACATGATTTTTTTAAATCTGAGAAGCAATCTTAATTTAAAAAATTTAAATATATTGTATAGCAAGAAGTACTTATTTTCTGAGACAGGCTAATTTCATGCAAATTAAGGAAAACTGTATTCTGAAATTTGTTTACCAAACAGTGCAATCACTTCAGGGAATTTTAAGTTTTTGAATAAAATAATGCCACAGATAGGGTTATTTTCTAAATTGGTTTCCTTAGGTTAAGAAGTTTTCCTTGTCATTTGCTTAGGAAATTGCATTTGGGCATTATTTCCGGAATAATGCAAAGTAATAAAAAAAATGACAGGAAAATAAAGGCAGGTCTCTGCCAATATAACCAGTATTGGAGAGACAGTGAGGCATGACCAATGCCACTGATTTCACACACTTTTTCACTGCCCTGCTTCTTGCTGCCACAATCCAACACCTTCCACTCTTCTCTGCTATCTCCACAATCATTTTAATTTCTTCAACTAAATGTCTGTTAATCTGATGCCTGTACAACTCAGTAATAGGTTGTTTTTTTATTCTTAACTTGCCTTCGTTTACCTCTTAAGAAAGGATGAACTGCTTTCTGTAGTTTTGAATGTACTTTGGTCAGACTATGGTAGAAAGATACCCTATATCAATAACTTACTTCTACTAAAATCTATTAAAATCTTAAAACTCTCATGTTGAAAACTTTGGGGAGTTGCACATCCTGGAGGCTAGGCCCCATTTTCCTTCTTTAAGAGTCCATATAGGTTACTGATGAGGAGACTGGCATTCTCTCACATCATTGCTTCTGACTCTGAAGTTAAGCAGCTTTCTTAAGTAGAAAAATGAGAGACACTGGAAAAGAAAGTTGCATATGGGTTTTCAACTTCTTTCCAATCTTAAAAATTACCATTATAATGTAACTAATGACTTAATTTGATCATTTTATTGTGTCTCTGTATGGTATGAAATCAATGATTCCATTTTAATGGTATAGGCAGCCTTAAGTATAGGTGCATATTTGTGAGTAGAAAATAAGCCATTTTTCTTTGTCTTCTGATTTCTCGACACACATCAATGAACTGTATTCATTTAATACCTCCTTTTCATTCCTTTGGGGAGTATCTGAACTGATGATATAAACTGATTCTCAAATAAAATAAATTTATTTTAGAATTTCTAAACCTAAAATCAGATGGAAGTTTTACCTTTGGTTAGATTGCTGCTCCTTTAAAATGACTGTGATATTAATTTCATAAGAGTTCTGAGAGTTTCAGTGTACAGACATCTCCAATAAAATATTAGGTAGGACATAGAATTGGCAACTGGTAGGGCATTTAAAACTTAGAAGAGAAAAATGCACATTGCCTTTTTCTCAAGGAAGAAAATTTAAATGTATACTCTGTCTCCCAAACTGCTTCCTCTTGATGAGGAAAAATCCTCTTTTCTCTTTACAGCTTTATGAGGCACATAAAGCTGTGTATTTAAATACTTATTTGAGCATCTGTCATGATAAGCTGAATGTTACATAAGCCTTATCATACTTGAATAGACTATGCTAACAGGACAAACACATCAGAAAAGGAACAAATTCTAACATTGTATTATCTATGAAAAAATAATACTGATTAGGGCCTAGAATCATAATATTTGAAGAAAGCTCAAATAGGATACACTGAAAGAAAAACACTGGGGAGTTCAAATACCAGAAGCCAACTATAAGATTTTATGTGTGTCATTATATAGTGTCACTAACAGAAAATGAAGTTGACAATTCAAATTGCTCTGGATACACATTAGTACCACCAGTTTTATTTGTACAAGAAACGACTGGTCCACTAGACTTACCCAACTCAGTAATAATTACTGTTATTTCTTGACAGACCAGTGATATTTCCCCCATAGTTTTAAAGTACAAAAACAAAACAGGAAAAAAAAAATCCCAAGTATAAGTAATGTAACCTTTAATCTATTAAGGGTCACTAAATTGTTACCACTGATTATTATAAATGATTTAATTTATTTAAACTAAAAAAAGGTAATTAAACTTTTCTTCTTTAGTTTTGGGCCAAGGAACATGCTTGGCAAAACATAAAAAAACAACAAAACCCAAAAATTTGTATGATTTTTCAGGAAAAAGAAATTTCAATTTGGAAAGGGAAAAAATTTTAGAAGCTTGTCAGAATAAAAACGGAATAAACTCCTTTAAAAATGAACTATTTGTCAGTTAATTGACAGAATTTTGGTAGTAACAGTAACTCTAATATAATCTACTGGAATCATGACAGGGAGGAGTGAAGACTTGCAATACGTGGCAGAAGAGCTACTGACCAGGGGGGACCATAGGGGGCAGTAACCATATATTT
>CM053618.1:34088034-34146980 GCA_028646535.1 Procyon lotor | reverse complement strand
GAATCATGACAGGGAGGAGTGAAGACTTGCAATACGTGGCAGAAGAGCTACTGACCAGGGGGGACCATAGGGGGCAGTAACCATATATTTTCAAGACTAAGTAAGTGATAGTAATAGCTGCCCTTCCACTCATTTGTCTCTTTGCCTACGATTAAGCTGAAAATGGCAGAAGTAATTTCAGAATCCACTGATGTTGATGCTGGAATCTTCATCTGGATCTGGGGGGGGGGGGATGGGAGTTTTCCTGGAATTTATATTAATTTTGTTAGATAATGAAATGCTCAATTTAATGCCAACCACATTCAAGGAAGCAAAATCCTTTAAGGTTCTGGGGCTTATTTGGATGACTTAGGGATGTAGGAAAGAAATTAGTCAAAGAAGTAAAAATGGGCATTATGCACAGACCATGAGAGTCTGAAATGTCTAAGAAATATATCTTGTGTTTACATCAAGTTTAGACCCCCAAAATCTTAAAAGCAGGTTTTTTTCTCTAATAGGAGGGAATGAAATCCAATGTTCATCCTTTAAAACTGCTGGGAGAAATGACTGCCAAGGTCTGTTTTATTCATGTAATGTGACAGAAGAAGGATAATTTGTTCTTTGCTCTCAAGAATATGGTTTCCCCAAGACAGACTTTTAATTTGACCAAATTCTGGCTACAGCAAATGAATCCAAAAGAAAACCTATCCAATAGGGGTGTAGGGAGTCTCTGAAATAGCCTTATCTTCTCGTTCAGAGTCAGTAAAGGTTATACTTCAATTACCCTAAATGCTGAAGCTTAATAAGGCATAACTTCCTTTGTTATGGTTGGAGTATGGGCAAATATAGTCCACATTTGTTCCTTAAAAAAAAGTATCAGACCTCTTAAAAAATTTCAACCGGTTATGTAGAAGTATACAGATGCTTTGTTATGAAAGACATGCTCAGGATTCTAAAGCAGCAGCAACTTAAAAAATCAGTAATAAAACTTTGGCTTAAAATTAAAAAAAAAAAAGAAAAAAGAAAAGAAAAAGTCAAACTGGTGCAAGTTGTCTCATGAAAGAGGTATCGTGGACTAAACCCCCAAATGCTGTCTGACATTAGGTTCCCCTGTCTTCTTTCACTGTTACCACCTTCACTGCACAGGAGTTATAGCATTCTTTTATGGTTAAGTTTCATAAATAATGAAAAAACTATATGCAACAAATACATCATATTTCCCACCCACCCAGCAACCCTCCCCAAAATAAGAAAAGTTACATCAAATTAAAAAGTAGCTTCGTGAATGAAGGTACTGCTCTAAGTTGCACTTTCCCTGCAAGTGCGGCCAGTGCATTTGCGCTGGGTATGAAGGAAAGGAAAAAATTCTCCACATAAACTGACAAAAAATTTAAAAATCAATGTCCGGTTTCAACCAGTCAAAACCGGGCCCAGCGGAAGCCGAGGTATCTCGGTACCGTCCCATCAGAGGGTCCTTGCAATGCCTGTTCTTCCATCCTGATAGGTATCTGTGTCCTTGTGATTGTAAACAATCCATAAGATACTATGTTTTTGTTCCTTAAGATGTCCTCTGATTGGCAAAATGAAGTAAATATTTGTTTTAAAAATAGAAAATGAAAATTAAACTAGAAGAAAAGAAAAGAAACACAGTGAGCTTGTTTGGAGTCCATAGGATCCGATCTGGAAGAGCTCGGAAAATGTGTTATGTGTCTTCTCCTGTTTTCGGCTGGAAAGGTACTAGAGGTTGCGTTGGTCGAGGAAAGAATTGTAGAGTAGGAAAACCAAAGATGTTAATCTAGACTTCAGAGGATTCAAGTGTTAGCTTCATCATCTGTGTCTTCTATCAATACCTTAGTGTCACGAGCCTTGGATCTAGTGGAATAAGGGGAAAAAAGCATTTAGTCCATTTTTAAAATACAAACATGTTCACAGTATTAGGCACATTTCCCATTTTATCACCATTAAAAATACATCTTAAATGGGAATGATATATTGCACCAGATGGACTATTCCTGGAGTTTCATACTCAATTTTGGGTATTACTGGAAAAACATTAAGAAACTAGCCTGCAACCAGAGGAAGGTAACAAGAAAAATGGCTAGATATGTGTAGCAGAGAGAGAAGCAATCTAGAAGATCTGTGTTTGATCATCCATAAAACATAATGAAATCTTGCCATTTGCAACAATATGGGTGGACTTTGAGAGTATAATGCTAAGTGAAATAAATCGGAGAAAGACAAATACCATATGATTTCACTCACATGTGGAATTTAAGAAACAAAACAAGTGAATAAACAAAGGAGAAAAACAAGAGACAAACAAAAAAAACAGACTCTTACATACAAAGAACAAACTGCTGATTGCCAGAGGGGACACAGGTGGGAAGATGGGGGGAAATAAAAGTATACTTGTTGTGATAAATGCTGAGTAATATACAGAAATATTGAATCATATTGTACACCTGAAACTAATAAAATTAATAAATTAAAACACTGTTAATTTATTTGAGTAAAAAAAGCATATCTGAGTTTGAGTACTGACTTTGTATGATGTACCTTTTTGAGTGTTTATTTTAATTTCTATAAAGCAGGAATAATAATACCTATTTCACCTAACAGTACTCTTACCTCATGGAGACAGTGTCAGTATCAAGTGAGAAAATGGATATAAAAAGCATAAGTATGAGATAAATATAAGGAATTATGATGAGCATTGATAGAAATACTGCCATTTGAGGTATACATGAAACTAGGTGAGTAAACCAGCAGAAGATAAGACCTAAGGAGAGGCATGACAGTTGTCTTCAAAAGTTGACAAGGTATGATGTAGAAGAGGGAAGAGACTAAGTTATGAGAGCCCAACTAGGATCAACTGGTTAAAGTTACAGAGAAGCATGTTTCAGCCTAACATAAGCTATCCATCATAAGAACCATCCAACAATAAAATTAGGTGCCCCATCTAGTTATAAACTTCATTATCACTGACAATTTTCAGTCAGCATAAGATGACCATCTAATCAGGAGACAACAGAAGAGATTCCTGTCCTAGATGAGAAATGGGATTTGATAACGTTAAAATAATCTACAATTCGTAAGCCCTAAGAGGTACAAGTGGTACTTTGTGAAGTAGGTATTATTATTTCCTCTTGACAGAGGTAGAAATCGAGATTCAACAAGATAAAGGATGTGCTAAAGGCTGTGGGAGTCCCAGAGTGAGTACTCAAATTCAGAACTTATTATTTTAGATTTCCTGCTCTCCATTGCACATAACCTGTTCCATTGTCCTAAACATTTTCTTCTGGTTGCAATCTAGCATCTCAGCCTTCTTCCACTTAACAGCTGAAACTGCACATAATAAAGCGCAATACCAGAAAGCCAAAGAGATTCCCCGGTTCTGAAGCAGAAATAGTTAATATGTTTAGATTGCCCTCTGGTGGTGACTAACAAGGAGAAGACATTCAAATTTAGTAGCTCAATGAGGCAACTACCTTCAATCCTCCAGTCCTTTGCAACACTTACCTGGTTGACCCCACCATCCCTCCCAGCCCCCTCCTCCTGCTTCTTCAAACTCTGCTTCCTTACTACAATAGTCTCATGCTTTGTTTTGATGTTCTTCCCAATGACCTCCCTGGCCATTCCTTTCCTGCTCCTTTTATTTTTTTTTTCTCTTGTCTGTGTTTCCTTTTCCTCAGGCTTAGCTCCCTGCTTTTCTTTTCTCTACCTTGTCATCTTCAGAGAACTTCTAAATTCTATCTGAAGCTTGGGCAATTTCTACTCTGCTCTCTTACATCTATGGGTTACTGTTAATTACCACCTCTCATTTTATACTTCCTTTAAAACATCTTATATTATTTTTAGTCCTACTGTAAAGCATCTTAACCCAAGTCCTCAAATGTCTGAATCTTGAGAATACCGTAGTGGCCTTCCAATTGGCCTTCTGGACTTTAGGGTTCCATTTCCCAATGTATCTTGCACAGTGCCGTTAAAAGTATGAAAATACTACTTTCATGTCACTCTTCCATGAAAATATTCTCCAAAAAAACCCCACAAAACATTCTTTGAATCCTTCTTGCTTATATGATCAAGCTTATACTTTCCATCTTTTTACAATCATACTTCATCTATTCAGCTAAATTTTTTTTACTATAGTTCTAGTCACATGACTTTCCTTCTGCCCCCTAATTGTCTTTATTGTACCTCTCGCCTAGTCAAGTGCTGTCTTATCTTAGACAACTGCCCACGCTCAACTTAAGTCTCCCCCATCATTCTAGTCCACTGCGAAATCTGTCTCTAAGTTCCAAATGCAGCCACAATATATCCTACATTTATTGTTCCTTTTAGGATCATACAAAGTTAATGACTTACAAAAATAGTGTTGTCGGTATTTGGTAAGAAAATAAAAATAATAAATATAAGCTATTTATATATAAGAACTCTTTCTATGAGGAAATTGGTCTAAATCCCATGTCATAACCACTCCATAAGCAGGGATCGTATTAATTTCAATTTTCTGATGAAGGGCAATATAGAGAAATTAGGTAATTTGGTCAAGGTTACATAAAGGTCAAGTGGTAGAGCCAGAATTCCTAAAGTTTGTGACTTGAAAATTATTTGTATATAAAATATACTGTAGAGTCAAGTAAATTATTCTCCAACAAGTTTTTCCCAGTGTACTTTTAATGTCAAATTCGTGGCATTAATACATTAATTAATGTATTAATGACATTTTACTTTATGTGTTAAGACATTCTATAGGTTGGATTAATGAAATTGCTGCTATTGCTGTTTTTTTGTAGGTGAAAAATGGTTGAACGCCAGGAATTTGATGTGGTTCAACCTGATACTTTCTTAGCTTAAATGTTAACCAGTGCCAAAACCTGAAGGAAAACGGTCTCTGAAAAGTGGAAGCCATACATACTGAGAAGCGAGGCGAGGCCGGCGCAAGGATATGCTCTGGCTGTACTTCCACGGCCGGTTCTTCTGGCGGTTTCGTACCCCATCATCCTGGTCCATCATCTGTTCTAGGAGTGTCTGGTCATCCGCATTCAGAGGGGCCACAGAGATGTCCCGCACGGCACGGAACTCACCACAGTTATTCAGATGTTCATTCTCCAGGCGGAAGAAGTTCCACACAAATCGCCTTAGCAAAATGGGGTAAGTAGGCCAGTTATTTATAAAATCTGAATTTACTATTGTAACCTGTAACCCTCCCCATAAATGAAGTTTCCACTCATGAAAAATAAAAACAAGGAATGAAGGGTTAGAATATTAGAACAAGAAAAGGTGGTGTGGTGGTGGGTGGGGAGGGAACTAGAATGGCCTAGGCAAAGGGGGAAATTCCCGTGGCTAGACAGGCACGTCTGCAGGCCTAGGGAGAGTCTAGGGCTGGAGAACTGCACAGGTCATGGGATCAGGAATAACATAAGGGGAGGAAAGAAGTGGGCAGAGGATCGCGCCCTGGAACATTCCAACATTTGTAATTTGGGAAGAGGAAGGAAAACCACTAAAGGAGTTGAGAAGGAATAGTTAGGAAGATGTAAGCTTCTGAGAAATGAAGTGAAAAAAAGTCCGTTGCTGAGAGAGAAAGTAAGGTGGGTACAGAGAACTGAATGCTGGATTTAGCAAAACAGGGAGGCTGTGTGATACAAGAGCACAGGTTCTGAAAGACTGTCTAGATTCAAATCATGGCTCCACCATTTGCTAGATGTAACGACCTTGTATGAGTTACTTCACCTATGCTTCAGTGTCATCAGCACAACGGGATAGTAACAGTTTCTACCTCATAAGATTGTTGTGAGGATTCCTAAGTTAATACACATAAAATGCTCAGAACAATACCAGGCACACGGTGCCAGGCACATGAGTGTTTGCTATTACTGTTACTATTCCTGTTGTTATTGTAGATTATTAAAAGCAATTTAGTTTGAGTATTGGGAAAAAAGATTTGAGATGAATTAAAGGGAGGATGGGGAGGAGTGAGACAGTGGAGATACCAAATACAGACATCTTTAGAACAGTTCTGCTGTAAAGGAGACAGAAATGGGCAAGAGTTAAAGGAAGAAAGTAGATTCAAAGGAAGCTTTTTGCTTTTGTTTTTCGTGGGTGATAGAACATCTGATTCTGTTATTAAGGAAATCATTTTTAAAGGAGAAATGAAATAATCAAGAATTTAAAAAGTGAGCTTTTTTTTCTTTATTACAAAAGAAATTTTTTAAATTCATAAAGCAGCATCATATGTGGAAGAGAAAGAAGTGGGAGGGGAGTAGGTCTTGTAGTGATGGAGAGCCTAAGGTCTTAGACCCAGACATTTGGGAAAGTGAAGAAGAAAAAGGTTGACACATGATTGGGAAAGAGCACTAAGAGCAACAAGTATACTGTTTCCAGATTCAACATTTATCTTTCAGGTTTATCTTAATGTTTCCCGGTTTTTTCTTATTTTATCAGACTACTGTGATAGATGTGCCCATCCTGACTCAGAGGAATGCTATAAACATGTCTGAAAATACCCTTTGCATTTGTGAAAGACATTTTCCATGGAGAAAGAGTTTTAGGTAGACCGTTATTTTCTTTCAGCACACTGAAAATATCATTTTAATGACTTCTGATTTTCATTGTTACTGTTGAGAAGTCAGCAGTCGACCTAACTGCCACTTCTTTGATGATAATCCTTTCTTTTAGGCTGCTTTCTTTAAAATAAGCATTTAAATTAAAGTATTACATAGATCTACAAAATTTTGCAAATCGTTAAGTGGGCAACTTGATTATTGTAAAGTGATCACATTGTCTAATTACCACTCAGAAATAAAAAGTATAATATTATCATACACCCAAATCTGCCTTTACAGCGCTCTCCCCTATGTTCTAGAGAGTTTATTGATTTACCTTTCATATTTAGTTCTGTAGTCCACCCGGAATTGATTTTGTATACAGTATACAGTAAGAGTCAAGATTCATTTTCTCCCCATACGGATATCCAGTTGGCTCAATATCATTTATTAAAGAACCTTTTTTCCACACCATTATTTAATCACCTTTGTCATAAATCAGGTAGTGTCAGTGTACGTGTGGATCTGCTTCTGGACTCTCTTCTCTGCTCCAGTGTACAATCTATCTATTCTTTCACTAATACCAGACACTGTCTAAATTACTGTAGCGATATAGGAAGTCTTGATATTTGAGAGTACAAGTCCTTTAACTTTTTTCTTTTCAGCATAGTGTTGGCTAGTCTACTCTTCTCTTTTTAAATTTTATTCATTTATTTTTAGAGAGAGAGCAAGTGAGCAGGGGGTGAGGGGACAGAGGGAGACGGAGAGAGAAACCGAAGCGACTCCATGCTGAGCACAAGGCCTGGGGTGGGCTTGATTTCACAACAATAAGATCAGACCTGTGCCAAAACCAAGAGTTGGACTCTCAACTGACTGTGCCACCCAGGCACCCCTTGTTTTGGCTATTCTTTGTCCTGTTTCCATATAAATTATAGAACTGGCTCGTTAATTTTTGTACACATAATCATTCATTAAATTTATTCCTAGGTATATGAGATATTCCTTTTTTTTTTTTTTAAAGATTTTATTTATTTGATAGAAACACAGCGAGAGAGGGAACACAAGCAGAGGGAATGGTAGTGGGAGAAGCAGGCTCCCTGCTGAGCAAAGCGCTGTATGCGGGGCTCGATCCCAGGACACTGGGATCATGACCTGAGCTGAAGGCAGACGCTTAACGGGTGAGCCACCCAGGCACCCCCGTATATGATATATTCTGATGCTATTCAAAATGGTGTGTTTTTTAAAATTTCATTTTCTAGTTATTTGGGATTGTTTTTTTGAACATTAAATTTTTATTTATATTGATTTTGTATTCAGGGATGCAGCTACATTTATTCTAATAGCTTATTTGTAAATTCTTTTGAATTTTCTGCATATGCAATCGTGTTATGGATGAATAATTAGTTTTATTTTTTTCTTTCTAATTTTTTTTTTTTTAAAGATTTATTTATTTGAGAGAGAGAGTGCATATGTTGGGGGGAGAGGCAGAAGGAGATGGAGAAAGAATCTCAAGAAGACTCTGTGCGGAGTCCAGTGCAGGGCTTGATCTCACAACTCAGGATCACAACCTGAACTGAAACCAAGAGTTGGATGCCTAACAGACTGTACCACCCAGGAGCCCCTCCTTTCTAATTCTTACAGTGCCTCCTCCTCACCCTCCACTACACTAGCTATACTTGCAGTATGAGGTTAAAATGAAGTGATAACGTGCATAATAATCTCATTCCTGATCTCAAGGGAGAGCTTACAGTGTTCTACCATTAAATATGATCTGATTTATGTTTTTTGTAGATAATCTTTGAATTACTCATGAACATGTACTGACTTTTCTCAATGATGTTTTCTACACACATGAAGGATGTTCCCCCTTTATTCTATTAGTGTGGTGAGTTAACACGGATTAATTTTTAAATGTTAAATGATTTTGAATATTAAGTCTCACATTCCTAAAATGAAACTAATTTGATTGTGATGTATTATGCTGGTTGGATTCATTAGCTAATATTTTCTTCAGGAGTTTTGCATTTCTCCACATGAGGCAGACTGGTTGGTATTTCCTGGAATGTCCTCGTATGTTCAGATATCAAAGCCATGCTGGTTGCACAAAATAAACTGGGAAGTGTTCCTTTTATTGCCTCTTTCCTCTGGAAGAGTTTTTTTATGTACACTGATAATTCCTCTGCATATATTTGGAGGAATTCCCTGGGCCTACAATTTTCTCATGAGAAGGATTTTTTTTAAAGATTTATTTATTTGAGAGAGAGAGAAAGAGAGAGAGAGAGAGGGAGAGAGAGAGAGAGAGAGAGAATGTGCGTGCATGCACATGTGGGGCAGGAGGGGCAGAGGGAGAGTGTCTCCAGCAGACTCCCTGCTGAGCACAGTGCTGATACAGGCTCCATCTCATGATCCTGAGATTATGACCCTGAGGTGAAATCAAGTTGGATGCTTAACTTACCGAGCTCCCAGGCATCCCCCTTGTGAGAAGCATTTTAATATGAATATAATTTCTTTAATAGATATAAACCTATCGGATATTCCATTTTTCTTGACTTTTAAAAATTCAATTAATTAACATAGAGTGTACTATCAGTTTCAGAGGTACAGTTCAGTGATTCACCAGTTTTATATAATATCCTGTGCTCATTATATCATGTGCCCTCCTTAATGTCCATCTCTTTATTGGTTTTAATAGACAGTGCTTTTCAAGGAATTTGTTCATTCTAAATTTTTTACTTTACTGGCATAAACCTGCCCATAATATCATCTTACTCTTTGTTTTTTTTTTAAGAGAAGGGGAGAGTGGGAAGGGGTAGAGAGAAAGGGAGACAGAGAGAATCTTAAGCAAGCTCCATGACCAGCATGGAGCCAGACGGAGGGCTCGACCTCACACCTCTAAGATCATGACCTGAGCTGAAATCAAGAATCAGGTGCTTAACTGACTGAGCCACCCAGGAGCCCCTCATCTTACTCTTTTAAAAAAATACTTTGAGGATTTTTATTATTTGTAATTTGTGCCTTTTTTGCTCCATCAGTCATATTTAGACATTTTATCAGTTTTATTCATCTTTTTAAAGAACTAACTTTGGCTTGTTAATTTTCTCTACTTTATGTTTTCTATTGCATTAATTTCTGTTCTTTATATTTCCGTCTTTCTACTTTCTTTTGGGTTTGATTTGCTGTTTTAAAATTTTAATAAAGCTGTTTATTTTTCCAGTGTATACATTTAAAGCTATATATTGCCTTCTGAGCATGGCTTTAACCTGCATTTTCTTTTGTCACATTATCAGTTTCATTATGTTCAAAATATTTTAAAATTTCCATTACAATTTCATCTTTGACCCATGGGTTATTTGGACATGTATTGCTTGATTTCTAAACATCTAGGGATTCTCTGTTATCTTTATGTAATTTTAATCCTCTAAAATTTGTTGAAACTTACTTTATGGTCCAGCATGTGGTTAATTTTGATAAATGTTCTACATGCAAATAAAAGAATGTGTATTTAGTTGTTGAATGCAGTGCTCTGTATATGTCAATTAGGTTAGTTAAGTTGGTTAATTGGACTATTTGTTTTTTTTTTAAGATTTTTTTTTTTTTATTTATTTGACAGCAAGAAACACAGCGAGAGAGGGAACACAAGCAGAGGGAATGGTAGCAGGAGAAGCAGGCTTCCTGCCGAGCAAGGAGCCCGATGCGGGGCTCGATCCCAGGACTCTGGGATCATGACCTGAGCCGAAGGCAGACGCTTAACGACTGAGCCACCCAGGCGCCCCTGGACTATTTGTTTATTACTGAGAAAAGTATGTTATAATCTTCCTCTAAAATTATAAATTTATCTACTACTTTTTAGCAACATCAACTTTTGTTTTACATATTTTCAAGCTATGTTATTAGATCAAACAAATTTGAACTTGTTATCACAACTGAATCTTAAGTCTCTAGGTTTGGCAAATTTCTTTAGTACAAAATTAGCTTTAATGCTTTGCTTACCTTGGGGTACCTGCTTTTACTTAGATTTTAGGCTATCTTATTAAATCACTGATGTCTTTAGGAAGATTTAAAAGACAATTCCGCTGGCATTTCCTTTGTTTCTAGTGAAAAAGCTGCCTGAATAACCCAAAATTGTCAAATTGCAAATAATAATTCTCAAAGAGTATTTTAATTTTTGTTCTAAAACTTTTTACTTCTCGGGGCGCCTGAGTGGCTCAGTGGGTTAAAGCCTCTGCCTTCGGCTCAGGTCATGATCTCAGGGTCCTGGGATCAAGCCCCACGTCCGGCTCTCGGCTCTTGGCTCACCGGGGAGCCTGTTTCTCCCTCTTTCTCTGCCTGCCTCTCTGTCTACTTGTGATCTTTCTCTCTGTCAAATAAATAAAATTAAAAAAAATAATAATAAAAAATAAAACTTTTTACTTCTCAATCTCTACTCACGACCCTTCTAATGGAGCCCAATTCTAAAAAAAGCTTATAAGCCATCATTAGTAGTATTTTTAACTTTGTAAGAATTAACCTCTTAGACCTTCCAGTAGGACTTTCCAACTCTGAGGCTAATGAGAAGTCTGAGAAAAGCTGGAAAATTTAAGCCTTTCAAGTATAAATTCTGTTTTAATAAATTCTAATTTGTAAGTACTGGGCGTCTTCTAGGGGAAAGAAACTTTGATAGACTTTCTGGTAGTTTGCTTACCGGAATACCTCAAGGGGAGCAAAGACAGTAGCAATGATGTCCCCAGAATGAGGCAACAATGTCATGGAGGTAATTGAGATTTGGACAGTCCAAGCAAAGCGCAGAATCACATCCTCTATGATGGCACAGTAGTAATAGGCCTAAGGAATAATAAGCAAATTGAGTACATTTACCATTATGTTTCTCACAAATAAGCACATCTATCACAGCAACAAGAGTCACATATGTCCCACCAACAAGCACAGGTTAAAGAGGAAAAATGGTTTTATTTTTATTTTATTTTCTATTTTAGGCAAAATGGGTAAAGGGGAGTGGAAGGATTATTATTTTAGAAAAATCTCACTAATTTATTTTCTTAATGCAATATCAAAATGAAGTTTTATTGAATTTCATTAATCACTTACCAAATATATTTTATTCTCATACCGTATGCCAAGCTCTCTTCTAAACTCCAGAAATATAAACCAGATGAGATCCTTGATCTGACTGAGATTATATATTAATATGTATAACATATGCTGATAAAGACTCAAGAGCAAAACGATTAGCAGATTAATTAACTGTGTTATTTGCACTTTTATTCTCAAATTGCCTTACTCTGCATTTGAAGGAGTTTACCTTGTTTTTCAAGGTCATTAAATAAAATGAAGCTTGGATATCACAAACATGGGATGAATTTAAGGAATATTCAATTTTTACGTGGGAAAGACAGCACTCAAATTCTTTCAGGTACTAGTATCCACTATTTAGGAGTCCAGTTTTAGCTACACAGAAGTTTTCAGTATACAAATTGCCAATAGACTAGAACTGTAATTCATGGATTTGTTTGTTATTAATCTCTGGATAATCAGCTCTTTAAATGTATGTATTTAAAGGTTGTGACATCTTATGGAAACTAGAACTGCCACGTATTTACACCATCATATTTATTTTTTTAACAAACTTTAACAACGGAATATATCATGTTAGAAGGCTATTAACAAAAAAAAGAGCAGTCTCCTTGCCACCGTCTCTTCTCATTCTCTAGAAACAATTTCAGAATTTGTAGATATCATTCCTAGTATTTATCCTTCATATTTCTAAATAATGTGTGTATTGCCATATCTTGATTAATCAGTTGGAAATGTTATCCACTGCTGATTAGGATGAATCTTATGAAGATTTTAACATACTTACATACTTCCCTGTTCCTTCCCCCATCCATCCAGTACAGTGATAATGCAGTTTTTGGATAAATCCACATCCAGTGAACTCATTATTAGGCCTCAGTGAAGAACTGTAATTTCATGTTACTTTAAGTCAGTATTAACACGATTTACAGTTGACTATGTGGGAGCTGATATTACCAAAAATGTGAAAGTCTTGGGAGGAATACACTTAACATGAGGTCAAGAGACAGAGAAAAATTAAGTTTTAGTATGGAGATAACAAAAATACTTCCTGGATCTGGATGTGGTGCTCAGCAATATGCACTATTAATCCCTAGGAACTGATTTTAAGATTAATTTAACTGTGTTCTTAATTTTTAAATGAAGCTTCACTGGACTCCACCAATAGCTTTTCTTCCCTTTTTGTGTAAAATGAATTTTATTTCAATATTTGTCTTTTTAAGATTAAAAGGGATGTGGCGATCTAGCAGAACATTTTTCTTATAAATTTGCAAATTATAATGTAGGAAACCGTATACTGTATTTCCTAGGGTCATGAAAATATGCAATAAGGAAACTGAATGTAAAACTATTCACTAATTTAATTACATAGAAGCCAAAAAGTCAGAACTATTTAAAAGGAGGCAAGGATTAACATTTATATAAAAATATGAACATCTAAGCAATCAGCATGAGAAGTAAATGTATTACATTGCTCAGTAAGGCAAGAATATAAAGAGCAATAAGGCATAACATTTTGGTGAGCACAAAAGGACCATCATTTACCTGAGTTCATGTCTGCTCTCTGACTTGTACTTGACATTACTGATATTCTTTCTTTCTTTAAAAAGTTTTTTTGTAAAGTAATTTCTATACCCAATGAAGCTTGAACCTACAACCCTGAGATCAAGAATGGGATGCTCCAACAACTGAGATGCTCCCTGATTTTCTTTTCAAATGAGATTTATAAAGATATGTTCTAGTGCCTTGGTCATATATTCTAAATTTGCACATTGGGATTATTGCTATAGCTTACATAAAAAAAGATCAGTGTAAATTAATATCCCTCTTTCTGTCTTCATTTGCTTATCTAAAGTTAACGCTACATATCATTCTTTGTATCCACTCTCTACCATCTATCTTTAGTCTTCACTTTATTAAAACAGCTTTCCCTATTCACCAACTGAATATTATATATCCACACACTTTTCAAAGTGCAGTTTTGAGGTAGTGGTGACATTTTGACATAGTATGAATTATTAGTGACTCAATCTATACATCCCTCCTCATCACAAAATTTCAGACCTGGGAAAGGATCAAGAGATTATCTGGTAGAAGAGAATATACTATAGTACAGTTGCCTAACGTTATGTAGCTAATTTAGTGAGACACCTGAGATTAGAATTCACTGACCAGGATTCCTAGTTCATTGTTAAATTTCTTCTATTATCTGAGTAATGATACTTTGGGACTTTTTTAAATTTAGGCTCTCTTATCTTTTTATTCATATATAAATAATTCCTAAGGAATTATCCACATATTTTCAGGGTAAATTGGCCCTTTACTTTAATAAAAATTGGTTGAAATAAATGAAAAGAGGCGCCTTCTTGATGCACCAAAGGCGAATCAGGCATTTCCTTTCCTCTGTGCTCTCGCAGCAATGCTGACTCAGTCGAGTGTTTATTTAGTCATTCCACAAATATTAAGTCTGCTATATGCTAGGAACTATGCTGGGCAGGGAGGGATATGGATACCTAAGCAGTTAATTATAAAACAATGTGATAACTGCTATAATAGAAGTTTGTAGAGGCTAAAATGGGATTTGGACAAATGGCTAAATATGCTTAGAAAAATAAAGGCTTTTTGAGAATGTAACCCTTGAACTGACTTTTTAAGAGGAGGAACCAGAGAGGATGTGGAGAAAAAGGAACCCTCATGCACTGTTGGTGGGAATGTAATTGGTGTAGTCAACTGTGGAAAACAGCATGAAGAAAAAGAAATAGAACTACCATATGATCCAGTAATTCCAATGGGTATTTACCCTTAGAAAATGAAAACAGTAATACAAAAAGATATCTGCACTCCTTTGTTTTATTGTAGCATTATTTACAACAGCCAAAATATGGAAGCAATCCAAGTGTCCACTGATAATTCATCTATCTACTAAAGATAAATTCATCTTAAATTAAATTAATTAATAAATTAAATTTATTTATCTTAAATTTATTAAATTTATTTAAATTTATTAAATTTATTTATCTTAAATAAATTAAAGATAATTCATCTATCTACTAAAGAAGATGTGTGTATACACACACACACACACACACAATGGACTATTACTCAGTTATAAAAAAAGGGTGAGATGTTGTCATTTGCAACAACATGGAAGGACCTAGAAGGCACAATGCTAAGTGAAATAAGTCAGAAGAGAAAGACAAATACCATATGATTTCACTTATATGTGGAGTCTAAAAAACAAATTAATAAACAAAAAGTAGAAACAGATCTATAAATAGAACAAAATGATGGTTGCCAGAGGGGTGGGGGTAAAGGAATGGGCAAAATGGGTAAAGGGGAGTGGGAGGATACAGGCTTCCAGTTATCAAGTAAGTCACTGGGATGAAAAGTACAGCACAGGGAACATGTAGCCAATGGTACTGAAATAGTGCTGCATGGTGACAGGTGGTCGCTACACTTGTGAGTGCAGCACAACAGAGAGGGCTGGACCACTATATTGTACACCTAAAACTAATGTAATACTTGTGTCTCAAATATATTTCAATTAAAAATAAATAAAAAATTAAAATAAAGAAGGAACAGGAGTTTGCAAGGAAGACAAAGAGAAGAGGACATGTGAGAGTGAATTGCATGTTCAAAATTAGGTCATAAATTACAGTAAGTTACTCATTCCTCTATTTTAGACTGTATCACATTGTACTGCAATTTGTTTACTTACCTGTTTAATATAGTTTATGGCCTCTTTGAGAACCAGAACTTTGTTTTTATTTTCTATAGTGCCCAGCATATAGTAAAAACCTGACATTTTTGCTGACTGAATGAATTAGTATATTTGGGTAATCAGTTGCTTTTTCTCAATATATTAGGTTGGGATTAGGTATGCAGCATAACAGGAGTTAGCTGGTGATACACAGGAGTTGATATTGTTGTTTTTAAAACAAATAACAAGCATTCTTTGTACGTACTTTTTGGGGGTATACAATCTCTTCCCGGAGAAAGGTGTTTTCTCCAGCATTCTTATCAAAGAGACCCCAGTCCATCTTCAGATCCCAGATGAGGGTATAGCAGGAACTAATGATACAAAACACGATCCAAAGGTAAAAGAATACCATGGTGTCTGAGTGACCTCGTTCTGAAGAAAGAAACAGGAAAGGGAAAAGAGAAAATTGAGAGATTTAAGTAAAATTCCTCATTAAATAAAACTAATTTAAAAAACAGATTCTTTATACAGCTCTATAATGGAAGATTTTAAACAAATCTCCCTAGTAGAAATGCTGTCTAATAGACAACTATAGCTAAATAGTAACTCTGATTTTCCTGAAATACAAAGTAACCATCAAACATTTACCAAATATATAAAATTTGTACAAATGTGCATTTGGAGTTTTGGAGGCTGTATATGAATACATAAAAACCCAAATAACTGCAATGGAGGTTTTGAGTATTACAAAAGATGTCATTTTGATTTTTGCCATCAGGTGGCAGATTAGGGTCAAAGATGTGAAAAAGACATTATGAAACACCACTAATAAGAAATGTGCTACATTTGCTTCAAGAAATTCTTGGATTGTTTTTACTTTAAAACACTTCCTTTATAAACTTAGATCTTGTCTCTACTTACAGTCAGATACTTTTAATTCCAGATAAAATGCCAGAAAGCAACAGATTGATTATCTCTAAGGACATATACGATAGCAAATTTCTCTCAAATCACAAAGCAAAGCATGATATTTTTGCTTTTCCCAAATGCTGGGAACACTGTAAAGTACACTAAATCAGAATAATAAAATTAAGTTGTATATGTAGTTATATAATTTAGTATTTTTTACTCTTAAGTGCTTCATATATTCTCTAATGAAATTCTTCTTTAGTAAGCTTGAGTCATATTATTTGTGTTCCCTGTTATTGTGCAGGATATAGGTATTAATATGGTCCTGAATTATCAAGAAAAAGGTTTGAAACATCTAATTCAAAAAAATTTAAGGGGCACCTGAGTGGCTCAGTGGGTTAAAGCCTCTGCCTTTGGCTCAGGTCATGATCTCAGGGTCCTGGGATCGAGCCCTGCATCATCCCTACTGAGCAGAGAGCCTGCTTCCCCCTCTGTCTCTGCCTGCCTCTCTTCCTACTTGTAATCTCTCTCCTCTCTGTCAAATAAATAAAATCTTCTAAAAAAAAGTTTAAATTTTGGTTAGTTTCTCAAAGGCATAGAAAAAAAGGATGTATCATGCTTTATCCGCAATCCTTCCTATTAAAATAAGTTAAAGTCTTTCCTATTAAAAAAAGTGTTTATTCATTTTTAGGTATTAAAAGTAATAATTAGGAAATAATGAATTTTGAGTTTTTATTACCTTTCTTTAATTGTAAGTGTACATAATTTAATTTTTAATAATTCTGTTTAACAATCAGCTTAGTTCTGAAAATATAACAGTTCTTATGAGCTGGTATGAACTGATTAATACTAGAACTATAACATATCCATATTTTTTAAATCAGCTAAGTAATTCTGATGCAAGCAACCTGCCAGATTATTTTTTCTAAAATATAGATAGGATTATTATTTAATTAATGGTAATTGTAATTAAAATTACAGTATAATTCAAAGGCACTGTTTAGAAATTTATAATATAGTAAGTGGAAACAAAAGTAGCCATTTGTTATTGATGATAAATTTGAGCTCAAAATGAAGTATAAACAAATCACTATGGGAACATCAAGGAGAATGGGACTGTTTCCAACAGTAGGTAATAAGAGGATGTAGCATTTGAGTTATTTGTAGAAGGATATTTAAATAAACACTGTTGCAAAAGTCAGGCAGATGAGGCAAGGATATTCAAAGCTGAAGGAAGATAATGAAAAGGCAGGAGGTTGAGAAAGTACAAGGTGTGTTTGAGGAGCTGCAAATAATCTAAATCTAGTGTGGGTGAAATATGGAGGATGTAAGAGAATGGGTGTGATATAAAATGAGTCTGGAAAGGGCATTTTGGGTCTGACTATGGAATGACCTCTTGGTACTTAGGATCCTATCTATATTTTAGAAAAAATAATCTGGCAGGTTGCTTGCATCAGAATTACTTAGCTGATTTAAAAAATATGGGTATGTTATAGTTCTAGTATTAATCAGTTTATACCAGCTCATAAGAACTGTTATATTTTCAGAACTAAGCTGATTGTTAAACAGAATTATTAAAAATTAAATTATGTACACTTACAATTAAAGAAAGGTAATAAAAACTCAAAATTCATTATTTCCTAATTATTTTATTACATTTTACTATTACCCCCCCCTTTTAGGTTATGTATGTTTTTTGCATCTGTATATGGAACTATTATATAATGCTGTGCTACTATATATCTTTTCCCAACATTCAATATTATCTTAGTAATTTATACAGGCCAAGATAGAAGTATTTACACCATGGAAATCAACAAACACTGCAAATCAGTATCTCCTATCCCTACTCCTACCTAAGAGCTGGTTTGTTAAACATGTAATAGCACATCACTGTTTAGCTTCTTCTGGAAAGTCAGTGGTTGGACATAGAAACCAGTATTTTTTCAGTAGTCCATTAGTGATACTAATGAACAGTCATGCTTAGATATAAACACATTTTCAGGTTTGAACTATTTTCATAAAAACTCTTCTTCACCAAAAGTAAATTGGATTGAGTATTTTAACATTTTACCACATAAATAACTAGTTTAAAAGTCCTAACAAAATAGTTATCTGGTTTAGTTGGATGTGTTCTGATGTTTACTTCATTCTACAGATAGACACAGTCTAGCTGAGCAGTATTATTCAATAATTAGTACCACGATTGCATTAAAAAATCTTGTAACTTATCTACTAAGGTTTGCAAAGAAAATTGCAAAGCAAATGTAGGACCTTAATAAAATTCACTGTTCTCGTATTTTCAAAACAAGATCAACACAAAGAGGTAAAGAGAGCAACTTAATTGTAAATTATATTTGCAACTCTTTTTAAAAAAAATTGAAGGCTTACTATAAGCCAGGCACTTCATATATATTTTCTCATTTAGTTTTCACAAGGAACCATCATTTTGTTTGCTAGTAAAAGTAATGAGAGTGAAGTAACAGATACATTCAGCACGAGGTTAAAAAATGAGTATTTCTCAAGTGAGTATAGGTAACATCAAGTGTTATTACTGAAAACTGATTTTATTTTCTAATTACTAAAAAAAATCAAGTTCGAATTATTATATAAAAGGAGATTGTGGGGGGGAGCGCCTGGGTGGCTCAGTGGGTTAAGCCTCTGCCTTCAGCTCAGATCATGATCTCAGGGTCCTGAGATCGAGCCCCGCATTGGGTTCCCTGCTCAGGGAGCCTGCTTCCTCCTCTCTCTCTGCTTGCCTCTCTGCCTACTTCTGATCTCTCTCTCTGTCAAATAAATAAAATCTTAAAAAAAAAAAAAAAAGGAGATTGTGGGGAGGAAGTTCAAAAGAAAGGAATTAACAAGGAAACAAAAATCATTATGTTTATTTTCTTTAATGTGCTCTAGATTTTAATATAAGTCCTATTCTTAGCATATAATTCTTAAAATGGTCCAATGAGTCAAGTGCCTCCCTCCTTTCTAAGCTCATATTATTTCCATGAAATTTCTATGAAACACATACAAGCCTTCACTTACTTTTCAAAAAGCAAGTATTTCAACAGAATATTTTGGAATAAGTAATGCTTTATCTTACTTTTTCAAACAATGATTAGTGTGCACCTAGTCTACATGTGTTACATTTTGGTCTCTTTTTAATTATTACCCTTATTTGATCTTTCCCATCTCCCAAATGAGGAGTGCTTCTCCCTGAAATCATTTGCCTTTATTGGTATTCAGGGGATGTACTGAAAAGATATTATTATCACTTTAGGCAAGCAATTACATCTAATTCTCTCTTGGCTACCTCTGATAGCCCACTTTAGTGATGTTCAGAATCATAGAAAATCAAGACATTGCTATTCTACCCTAAGCTTCTATTACATACCTGTCATGTCAGAAGCATAATTCATACAGGAAATATTTATGGTAATGGTATCTACTGAATGTAAAACAAATAAAAATAAGCTTCTTATAAAGTTTTGTACCCATGGTTACCATAGGAGGGACAAAGCAAAATAATGTATCAGGAAAAGTTCTAAGAGAGAAACCAGAAAAATTTGATATGAAAATCATCCTTGAACCATGTTTTGGGGAAGATATTTTAAAAATAAAAAAAGTGGCATTGTATAAAGACAAAGTGAAAGGTTTCCTTTTCAAAGAAAACCTTTCTACTCTGATAACAGCTTACTAGTTTCTAATCTGAAATTAAATTAAAAAAAATAAAATAGACTGGACACCGTTTTCAAAGCCCAAACTTATATAGGTAAGCTAAGTTATGAATGAGTGTGGCATCTAGCAAATCTTAGTTCTATTCCCAAAACCTAAAAAGCATCAAAACACTAAATTACAAGATTAATATGGTTCTCTAAAAATGGGTATAGATACTCCCTTGATCTTTAGTGTGTTTTAGTTAAAATGTGAGGTCACATGTATTATACATCCTCAGGTGATTATCATATTTATCCTAAAAGCAAGCAAGAAAGACATTATTATTCCCATTTTATAGTTAAGAAAGCTTAAGTTCAGAGAGATAGTCAATAAGTGGAAAGATAACTGGATTTGAAGAAAGAAGATCTGGGTCTGAATCTAGACTCTGCTTCTTTCCAACTTTGTGATTATAGAAAATTCATAATCTTAAAATGACTGAGACAAAATGGAAATTATTAGGATTAAGGATAAATGAAGAAACTAGAAATGAGAATCTTAATCCAAGGAACTTTTTTGTACTAGACAGCTTTGTTTTTCTACATTGTCTCAATTCTAAAATGAGAAGACAGTCCATAAATCTATGAAGTAACATTAAAAAACATTTCTAAGGTATGTGGAAAATAGAATTTAAATACTATAAATATATTACTTCATATGGTATATAAAATTTATGTTTATAGAAAAAGACAGAGGTATCTATACCTGATGAAGTAAGATTATTAGAGGGACTCACTTTTAACTTTAGATATTTCTGTATTATTTGAATTTTATTTTTATAGTAATATATACACATCCATGTTTTACTCGTATAATTAAAAATAAAAGAAAAAGTGGGCTAAGAAAAATAGTTGCTATTAGGGTAGTGATATTTTCCCAGGACCCTGGGATCATGACTTGAGCCAAAGGCAGACACTTAACTAACTGAGCCATCTAGGCAGCCCAGCTATACTGTTTTCATAATAAGAAAATACTACACAGGAATTCACTTTTTCATGCAACAGATGTTTACTGTCTATTATAAGCTATATTATTTACCATATAGTTATAATACTTAAAAGAAAAGAAAAATTTTATTTCTATATTCAACAAACATGGTGAATGCCTATTAGGTAACAGGCCTATTTTAGAGAATGGGGATGGATATACTGAAGAACTACGGAGGGCTAAGGGTTAAAGATATGAAGTAAATAAAAAGATAGTGTATAAGTACAACTATAGAACTGTGCATAACAGAGGAATCAATAAACCAGGCTTCTGGGAGGGATAACAGCCAGGAAAGGCTTCCTGACGGAGGCACTACTTAAGCTGAGTCTTGAGCCATGTCAAACAGTGTAGAAGCCATCCATCCATCCAATGAATGAGCCCCTACTATAAGTCAGATGTTCCAGGTACTAAGCACATAGTAGTAAGTTTTACTCACTAATGAGCAACTTTCCTGTCCCTTTGAAGCTTACTACTTAGCGGGGGTAGACAATGATCACATATACCAATAAACAAGATAATTTCATACAGTGAAAAGTGACATGAAGAGAAAAGAACATGGTAATAGGGCTGAGACTGGTAGAATTCCTTTGGATAGTGTTCAGACAGAAAGGCCTATAAGTTGATACCTGAGTGATGAGAAAGAGCCAGTCACATGAGAAACTGGAGGAAGAGTTCCATATGTGATATTAATTATGGTTTTTAATAACCGTATTTTAAAAGGTAAAGAGACAGGCACCTGGATGGCTCAGTTGGTTAAATGTCTGCCTTTGGTTCAGGTCATGATCCCAGGGTCCTGGGATCAAGTCCTGAATTCGGATCACTGCTAAGCGGAGAATCTGCTTCTCTCTCTCCCTCTGCCCCTGCCCTCTGCTCATGTTCTCTCTTTTTCTCTCTTTCAAATAAATAAATAAAACCTTAAAAAAAGGTAAAGAGAAACAGGTAAAATTAAATTTTTTTTTAAGAGAGAGAGAGCATACACGAGTGGTGATGGGAGTGGTAGAGGGAGAGGGAGAGAGAATCCTAAGCAGGCTCCACACCCAGCATGGAGCCCAATGTGGTGCTTGATCTCATGACCCCGAGATCATGATTGAGCTGAAATCAAGAGTCAGATGCTTAACAAGCTGAGCCACCCAGAAGCTCCTAACATTAACTAAATAACATATTTTAAACTATATATCTAAGGTGTTATTTTAATAATATAAAGTTATTTAGAGCTTTTACATTTTCTCGTAAGTCTTCAAAATCCATTTTGTATTTTGCAGTACATCTCAGTTTTGCCTAGGCACATTTCAAGTGCTCAGAAGTTATATGTACCTAGTAGCTCCTAGTAACTATATTACTAAATAGTGCAGTGCTAGGAAGGGGGACGAGTTGGAGGGGTGAAGAATGTAAGTGGTATACTAATAAAGGAGGCTGTTGAGGTAGCCTGGTGAGAAATGATGAGGCCTAAAATTGAATGGAAGTACAAGGCATAGGGAGGTCTGGCAAAAAAAGAAAAACAGGAACTAATACAGGCAGGAACTGATGAATTTTGAGGTGAGATAAAGGGTGGAATCAAGGACAATTCATAGTTTAATCCGGGTGACTGGTGGCAGCAGAGGGCCATGAACCAGTATGATAGAAAACAACATGGGCCTAAAGAAGGCTAAGGGGGAAAAAAAGAGTTTAATTTTGAAGATGCTGACTTTAGGGTACCTATGAGACATTGAGATGGAAAATGCTCAGGAAACAACAGAAATAGAAATAAGAAGCTTAAGATACAGATTTGGAAGTTACACATATATAAGACAGTGGTTGAACCCATTTTGGAACTACCAAAATAATACAAGTACCTTCTATGAAAAGGGTAAGGCAATCAGAAATAGAAGCCTTCCATTTACACTCATTTGACTAAATTTGGTTGTATTTATCCTGTTTCTTTACACCAAAGATCCAAAGAAATGAGAGCTCTCTCAAATGTTAGTTTCTCTTTATCTCTTTCAAAATATAAATTCTAATGTTTGTATATATTTCAAGGTCTTAAAATATGTTTACATGATTATACAATGTTATTGTGGCTATAGGAATAGAGACAGTGAGGATGGCAGACTACTGTTTTGAGATTTAAGAATGAGGAAAGAAAAGAGACTATTCCAGATGGCTTAATAAAATAAGGGAAGTCTTTTTATGGTCAGAGACTCCTGAGTATGAACATAGGCTGAGGAAAGGAGGTAGTAATGAAGAGATTGTAGACTTGGAAAAGAAAAAGAATGACTGCCAGAGCAAGATCCTGAAACAGACGGAAATAAATGAGGTCAGGGCCCTTAGGAGAGAAGGTGAGAATGGAGACTGTTACCCACTACTGGGAAAAATATGTAGTAGCTAGCGATGGGTTTGGATTGAGTCAGTATGTAGATAGAAGGTGGGTGAAGGAAAATGACTCCTGATAGGCTCAATTTTCTCAATTTAGTAGGAGACATGGTGTTCTATAAAGGTAAACAGCGTAAAAACTGAATTGAAGGCTTGAGAAAAGCAGTAAGAGTTATCATAAACCCCTTTTTTTCAAAGTTAACATTTCTGAGATAAATACGAATTTAATAATAAAAGCAAAGGACAAAATACTTGTAAGTTTAGAAAAGGCAATCTCCCCTTTCCTATGGTATTCTTTTCATAAAACATTTTTTTTGTGCTTATATTTTTATTATTATGTATACATCTCTTTCTCTTTTCTATAAGACTACCCTATCTAGCATTTAAAAAGGAATTTTAGGGGCGCCTGGGTGGTTCAGTGGGTTAAGCCTCCGTCAGATACTCTTGGACTTGAGAAAAGAGTGGAAGACATGAGTGAGACCCTTAACACAGATAAGGAATAACATAGAAATAAAAGTTTGTGGGGCACCTGGTTGGCTGAGTGGGTTAAAGCCTCTGCCTTTGGCTCAGGTCATGATTTCAGGGTCCTGGGATGGAGCCCCGCATCAGGCTTTCTGCTCAGCGGGGAGCCTGCTTCCCCAGTCCCTCTCTCTCTGCCTACTTGTGATCTCTCTCTCTGTCAAATAAAAAAAAAAAAAAAGAAATTTTACTTTAGTATTATACTAGAGTGAACTGTGTGTGTGCGTGTGTGCATGAACCTATTTGTCTTTTCCATTAAACTATAATGTCTTTTAGGAATGGTATCGTGTCAGCATTTTCCCAGGGCCTATGCACTACACTCCATGTGATAAGAACAATCAATATCTGCCAAATTAAACTGAGGGCAATGGCTGTGTTTTAGTTATTTTTTAATTTAATGCACAATACCTTACCTTCCAACAGATTTGGGGAAGGTAACATGATTTCTGTGCATACTTCATATACAGTGAGTCCCTGAAAACTTCTAAGGAGCTGAATATGGGGATCCCTGGGTGGCTCAGTTCATTAAGCATCTGACTTGATTTCAGCTCAGGTCGTGATCTTGAGGTTGTGGGATTAAACTGGCATTGGGCTCTGTGCTGGGTGTGGAGCCTGCTTAGGATTCTCTCTCTCCTTTTCCCTCTGGGCCACCACCCCCCCAAAAAAGAAAAAAAAAAAAAGCTAAATATGAAAAAGTCAAATAACAGACATACACATTTATGAGGAATTTGTTTCCTAAGAGCTAACAATAATGAAAATTCCTTATATCTTCCTTGTCCTTTAGACATAATCTTTTTTTTTAAAGATAGATTTATTTATTTATTTATTTTTTATTTATTTTTAAGATTTTATTTATTTATTTGACAGAGAGGAGAGAGATCACAATCAGGCAGAGAGGCAGGCAGAGAGAGAGGGGGAAGCAGGCTCCCTGCTGAACAGAGAGTTCAATGTGGGGCTCGATCCCAGGACCCTGAGATCATGACCTGAGCCAAAGGCAGAGGCTTAAACCACTGAGCCACCCAGGCGCCCTTATTTATTTATTTTGAGAGAGAAATGGTGTGAGTAAGCAAGGAGAGGGTTAGAGCTACAAGAAAACTCATAAAAATAATTCAGTGATCTCAGGAATAAAATTAAAGAACAGAAGGAGTACTTTACCCAAGAGACTGAAATTCTTAAAAAAAAGAACCAAACAAATTCTGGATCTGAAGAGCTCAATAAATGAAATGAAGAATTCATTGGAAGTAGAACAGATCATATGGGAAAAGAGAATTAGCAAGCTTGACAATAGAAATATAGAAATAATTCAGGTGAAAGAGGAAAGAAACAAAATTTTTTTAAAAATGAAGAAAGTGTATGACAACTATCTGAATCCATTAAAAAAGCTACCATTAGAATAATGGGAATCCCAGAAAGAGAAAAGAGGGAGAAGGGAGCAGAGAACACATTTAAAAAATAATAGCTGTTAATAATCAAAAAGCAATATAATATTCCTCATTTAAAGAATAAAGGAGAAAAATCTCTGTCAATGGATGCAAAAATAGCAGCTGATAAAACTGAATGACAGTTTGTGATTAAAAATCTCTTTTCAAAGGGAAGAATAGAAGGGAACATCATTACTCTGATAAGGGTACCAAAAAAAATCTCCAGTAAATTTTATACTTACTGGTGAACTATTAAAGATTTTCCCCTTGAGACTGTAAATGAAACAAGGATGCTAATAATTCTGTTTTTTAAGCAACATTTTACTGGAAGTCATACTTGGTGCAATAAATAAGAAAAATAAAATATTTGAAGATTTGAGAGGACATAAAATGGTCTTTGCTGGCAACATGACTGTGTATACAGAAAATGTAAAATCTATACATTATCTATCAGAATTGATACATGAATTTATCAAGGTTACTGGATAGGTCACTATCCAAAACCAATTTTATTTCTATAATCCAGCAACCAATCAATAAAATAAAAATTTGAAAAGATGAAAAAAATAAAAATAAAAACAAAAAATAATAGTTGAGAAGTTTCCAAACCCTGAGAAAGAACTGCATATACAAGTCTTTGAAGCTAACACAACACTTATCATCTCAACACAAAAAGACCTTCTTTAAGACTATTACATTAAAACTGTGAAAAGTCAATAATAAAGAATTTTAAAGATAGCCAGGGAGAAAGACAGTAACTACGAAGTTACTGTTGGTTGATAAGTTGGTTATCAGCAGATTTCCCAGCAGAAACTATGGGCCAGGAGACCATGGAATGGCATATTTAAAATAAATGAAAGATAAAAATTACCAGCCAGGAACACTACTCTATCTGGTAAAATTATCCTTCAGATATGAAGGAGAAATAAAGGCTCTCTTAGATAAATAAAAGCTGAAGTTGTTCACCACTAGACCTGCTTTACAAGAAATTTTGAAAGGAACTCTTGAAGCTGAAACAAAAGTACACAAAATTAAGGTGACAGTCAAAATTATAATTCTATAACTCTTTTTAGAACAGTATATTAAGCTTTTAAGTATAGCACAAAAATTAAAAGAACAATAAAAATAACTTTAGCTACTATAATTTGGTAACAAAATCACATGATAAGAAGACTTAACATGTGATATTAAAAATATCAAAGGAGGGGGCTCCTGGGTGGCTCAGTGGGTTAAAGCTTCTGCCTTCAGCTCGGGTCATGATCCTGGGGTCTTGGGATCAAGCCCTGCATGGGGCTCTCTGCTCAGCAGGGAGCCTGCCTCCCCCACCCCCCCGCCTGCCTCTCTGCCTACTTGTGATCTCTCTCTGTTAAAAAAAAAAAAAAAAAAAAAAAAAAAAAAATCAAAGGGGAAGGGTAAAAGGATGAAACCTTTAAAGGTAAATGAAGATAAATTGCTATCCCCAGAGAAAGGACTATTTTATCTATGAGATGTTATATGTATACTTCAAAACAAAATTTTAGAGCAGAAACAGGAAACAAACAAAAAAGATTGAGCAAATCACCATGGAAAACTAACTTATAAAGGTAAACACAAATAGAGGGAAAAAGAAACAATGGAGAAGCAAAATAACCAGAAGGCAAAGATAAAATGGCAGAGGAAATCCTTACACATTAAGGGAGAAATAGACAACAGTACAATTGTAGGGGACTTCAATACCCTGCTATCAGCAATGAACAGATTAGTTTAACTGGAATTAAACCACACTTTAGAACAAATGGACTTAATTAGACATATACAGAACATGCAACCAACAGCAAAATACACATTCTTCTCAAGTACACATAGAATACACTCCAGGACCATGATAGGCAACAAAACAAATCATAGCAAAAAAATTTTTTTTTCCAAATTATATAAAATTTAAGAAGACTGAAATCATGCCAATTTTCTTCTCTGACCTTAACTGTATGAAACTAGAAATCAACAAGAGGTTAGTGAGAAGATCTACAAGTATGTGGAAACTAAGTAACATGCTCTAAACTAAACCATTGGGTCAAAAAACAAATAAAAAAAAAATTAAAAATTAAAAAAAATTAAAAGGGAAATAAAAATTTATCTTAAAACAAATGAAAATGAAAACAACCTATCAAATATTGTAGGATAAAGCAAAAAGCAGTTTGGGGAGGAGAATTTATAACAATAAATGCATATATTAAGAAATTAGAAATAACTCAAATAAACAATCTGAAGTAACATGTAAGGAACTAGAAAAAGAAGAGCAAATTAAGCCCAAAGTTAGTTCAAAGAAAGGGAATAGTAAGAGCAGAAATAAATGAAATAAAGACCAGAAAAATAATAGAAAGGATCAATAAAACTAAAACCAAGTTTTTAAAAAAATAAACAAAATCTACAAGGCTTTAGCTATACTAAGAAAAAAAAGAGGACTTAGATAAATTAGAAATGAAAGAGGAGACATTACAACTGGTACTACAAAAAACACAGAATCATAAGAGACTACTATGAACAATTTTATGCCAATAAATTATATAACCCAGAAGAAATGGACATATGTCTAGAAACATATATAACTTGCCAAGACTGAATCAGGAAGAAATAGAAAATCTGAATAGAACAATAACAGGTAAACAGATTGAATGAGTAATCAAAAATTTCCGACATAGGCAACTAATTCCAGGATAAGATAGCTTCACTGGAGAATTCTACCAAACATTCAAAGAAGAATTAACACCAATGCTCCTTAAACTTCCAGTATAGCCAGGAGGGGGAAATATTTCCACACTCATTCTATGAAGCCAGCATTATTCTGATACCAAAAACATAGGGACACCACAAGAAAACTATAGAACAATGTCCCTGATGAATAACAGATATAAAAATCCTCAATGAAATATTAGCAAACTGAATTCACAAACACATTAAAAGGATTGTACACCATGACTAAGTGGGATTTATCCCTGCAACGTAATAAGGATGGCTCAATATACACAAATCATTAATGTAATATATACATTAATAAAAGAAAAAAATTATATGATCATCTCAATAGATCCAGAAAAAGCAAAATACAACATCCTTTCATGACAAGAAACTTTTTTTAAAAAAAAGATTTATTTGTCAGAGAGGCAGGGAGCACACAAGCTGGGGGAGAAGTAGACTCCCTGCTGAGCAAGGAGCCTGATATTGTACTTGATCGCAGGACCCTGGGATCATGACCCGAGTTGAAGACAGATGTTTAACTGACTGAGCCACCCGGGTGTTCCTTATGACAAAAACTCTTAATAGACTGGGTATGGAAGGTTACATACTTCAATGTATAAGGAAAGGCCATATACAACAAACCTACTATTATCAATGGAAAAAAACTAAAAGCGTTTCCCCGAAAATCAGGAATAAGGCAAAGATGCCCACTCAGAGCACTTCTATTTAATATAGTACTCCAAGTCTTAGCTAGAGCAATTCGGCAAGACAAAGAAATAAAAGGCATCCAAATCAGAAAAGAAGAAGTCATTATTTACTGATGATATATAAAAATCCCAAAGAATCAATCAAAAAACTGTTGGAATTCATCAACAATTTCAGAAAAATCGAAAGATACACAATCAATATACAAAAATCAGTTGCATTCTTTTACACTAATGAAAAGGAATCTGAAAAAGAAATAAGGAAAGCCAATCCACTTATAATAGCATCAAAACAATAAAATACTAATAAATTCAACCAAGGAAGTGACAACAATTATATCATACTATAATTATGTAATGTGATAAATAACATTATATTAGCAATCATATTACAACATATAAATGTATCAAAGTAACATGGTGCATACTTTAAACTTACAAAATATCATACATCAAATTTATCCCACAAAAAATCAAAGTTTTTAAAAAAAGACTAGTGAGGGACAGATATATAGATCAACAGAACAGAACAGAGAGCTCAGGAATAGACTCACAGAAATATGCCCAACTAATTTTTGACAAAGGCACACACGCAATTTAATATAGCTCAAAGATAGCTCTTTGAGCAAAAGGTGCTGGGGCAATTAGACATTCATAGGCAAGAATAAAAACCTCAATCTATTAAATACCTTAAACAAAAATTTACTCAAAATGGATCATGAATTTGAATATAAGACATAAAACTCTTAGAAAAACACACACACACACACACACACACACACACACACACACACACACACAAAACGTACAGGATCTAAGGCTAAGCAAAGAGTTCTTGGACTTAAAACCGAAGGCATGATCCATAAAAGGAAAAACTGATAAACTTAGCTTCATAAAAATTAAAAACTTTTGATTTGTATAAGACCATGTTAAGAGGATGAAAAGACAAGCTACAGACTGAGAGAAGATATCTGCAAATATTATCCAGTGACTTGTACTCAAAATATACAAAGAACTCTTGAAATTCAACAATTATAAAACAAATAACCTAATTAAAAATGGTTGAGGGGTCTGAACAGACACCTTACCAAAGAAGATACACAGATGGCAAATAAGTATCTGAAAAGATGCTCAACATCATACTGTCATTAGAAAATTACAAAGTAGAAGAGCAATGAGATACCACTATGCACCTATTAGAGTGGCTAAAACTCCCCAAAATTGACTACCAAATGTTGCGAAGGATGTGGAACAACAATTCCCATTCGCTGCTGGTAGGAATGTTTGGGAGACAGTTTGGCAGTTTCTTACAAAGCTAAATATAGTCTTACCAAAATTGTACTCTTATATCAAGTTGAAAAGTTATGACCACACAAAACCCAGCATGTTTACAGCAGATTTATTCATAACTATGAAAAACTGGAAGCTACTAAGATTCCCTTCAGGATGTAAATGGATGAACAAAAGTGGTACATTCATATAATGGAACATTATTTAGCAATAAAGAGAAATGTGCTATCAAAACATGAAAAGACCTCTAAAGAACCTTAAAGGCCTATTGCTAAATGAACAGAATCAGTCTGAAAAGGGTACACACATACCAGAAAGAGTGCAGAGGATCATAGGGGATTGGAGGGAAAACAAAATAGAAAGAAATCAGAGAGGGATGCAAACCATGAGAGACTCTTAACTATAGGAAACAAACAGGGTTGCTGGAAGGGAGGTAGATGAGGGGAGGGAGTAACTGGGTGAAGGACATTAAGAAGAGCACGTGATGACTACTGGGTGTTATATACAACTGATGAATTACTGAACTCAACAGTTTGGAAAAGGCACACCTATAAAGATAGTAAAAAGATCAGTAGTTGCTCAGGGGGAGTAAAGAGGAAAGAGGGATAGGTGAAGCATAGGAAATGTTTAGGATAATAAAATTATCCTATATGAAACTGTTATGGTGGATATGTGGTATTATGCATTTGTCAAAACCCACAGAATCCTAATATAGAAAAAAATGAATCTTAATATAAGCTATAGACTATCGTCAACAATAATATATCAATATTGGTTCATTAATTGTAACAAATATACCACACTAAGATGTTAATAGGGGATCCTATGAGAGTGAGGTGGGATGGGGTGGGTGGGTATAGGGAACTCTAGGTACCATCTGCGCAGTTATTCTACAAATCTAAAACTATACTAAAAACTCAAGTCCATTAATCACTAAAAATAAGAAAAAAGACAAGCTGAAACTGGGAGAAAATACTTTTAAATATTATCCAACAAAGTGCTAGTATCTAAAATATATTAAAAAAAACCTCTAACAATTCAATAAATAACCAGACAATCCAATTCAAAAATGGGCAAAAGACATGAAAAGACATTTTACTGATGAGGATATACAGAAGGCAAATAAGCACATGAAAAAATGTTCAACAGAATTAAAACCAGTTAGATATCACTATATACCTATCAGAATGGCTAAAATTTTAAAAAGTGACATCATCAAAGGCTGGCAAGGATACAGAGAAACCAGACCACTCATACATTGCTGGTAAGAATGTAAAATGGTACAACCACTGTGAAAATAGTTTGGCAGTTTTTATTAAAAAACTAAACATGCAGCTACCACACTAACCAGCAATTGAACTCTTGGGGATTTATGGGAGAGATACGATAATTTATATTCATCAAAAACCTATATATGCAAATGTAGTGATTGGAAGAGGCACGTGCACCAGAATGTTTATAGCAGCAATGTCCACAACAGCCAAACTATGGAAAGAACCTAGATGTCCATCAACAGATGAATGGATAAAGAAGATGTGGTATGTATGTATGTATGTACGTACACACACACACACAGGAATAATATACGGCCATCAAAAGAAATGAAGTCTTGCCATTTGCAATGACATGGCTGGAACTAGAGGGTATTATGGTGAGAGAAATAAGTGAATCAGAGAAAGACAATTATCATATGATCTCTCTGATATGAGGAATCTGAGAGGCAGGGCGGGGAGATGTGGGGGGTAGGAAAGGAAAAAATGAAACAAGATGGGATTGGGAGGGAGACAAACCATAAGAGACTCTTAATCTCATGAAACAAACTGAGGGTTGCTTGGGGGAGGGAGGGTTGGGATAGGGTGGCTGGGTTATGTACATTGGGGAGGGTACGTGCTATGGTGAATGCTGTGAAATGTGTAAGCCTGATGATTCACAGACCTGTATCCCTGGGGCAAATAATACATTATATGTTAATTTAAAAAATGTTGATAAAAAAACCTGTATATGAATGTTTATAGCAGCTATCTTCATAACAGTCTGAATTTGGAAATGACACAAATGTCATTCAGTGGGTGAATGATTAATATCAATCCATACCATGGAATACTACTTAGCAATAAAAAGGGACAAATTTATTTTTTTTAAAAAAGATTTACTTATTTGACAGCGAGAGAGAGATCACAAGTAGGCAGAGAGGCAGGCAAAGAGAGAGGGAAGCAGGCTCCCTGCTGAGCAGAGAACGTGATGTGGGGCTCGATCCTAGGACCCTGGGATCATGACCTGAGCTGAAGGCAGAGGGTTTAACCCACTGAGCCACTCAAGTGCCCCAAAAAGGGACAAATTTAATTCATGCAATGACCTGGATGAATCTCCAGAGAATTATGCTAAATGAAAAAAAGCAGATCTCAAAAGATTACAGGACTATATGATCCCATTTGTATAACACTCTTGAAATGACAAAATTATTAAATGGAGTAGATATTAATGACTGCCAGGGGCTAGGGAAAAAGTGGGGGCAGGAGGGAAGACAGTGTGATATAAAAAGGTAACATGAGGGACCCTTACTGTGATGGAAACCTTCTGTACTAGACTGTACCAATGTCAATAGCCTGGCTGTGATATTGTATTATACTTGCGTAATATGTTACCATTAGAGAACTTGTGTGAAGAATATATGGGATCTCCATTATTTCTAAAAACTACATGCAAATCTACAATTATCTCAAAATAAAAAGTTTAATTAAAAAAATAAAAGATGGTTATTCCTCAAAACCCTGAGTTAATCACTCCCTCTTCTGAACCACCTCAGCACTTTATACAATACTGATAATACAGTATTACCACACTTTTTATGTTCTGTTTGGTTGTTCTTCCTTATTAAACTGGGAGCTCCGAGAGAATGTCTTAAAGGCAAGATATATTGTGTTCATCTATACATTCCTAACATCAAACACAGACTAACACTCTCTAGGTGTTTTGTAAATGTTTGTTGAATAAAATAGGTGTGACAGAAGTTAAGAAGGCAATGCAATTACTCCATTGTATTTATATTCAATTTACTAATTGTAAATTTTTTTTTTAAGATTTTATTTATTTATTTGAGAGAGAGAGAGCAAGCACAAGCAGGGGGAGCAACAGAGGGAGAGGGAGAAGCAGGGTCCCTGCTGAGCAGGAAGCTCAATGCAGGGCTCGATCCCAGGACCCTGGGATCATGACCTGAGCCAAAGCCAAATGCTTACCTGACAGAGCCACATAGGTACTTAAAATTCTTAAGTACTGGCTCATCAATAATAAAATGATCTCTTCAGTGATTATTAAAGATTGCTTGCTGCCTTTCCCAAATCCTTTAGTAATTCCACCAAATAATTCTGGAGTTGATAAAATTATGTGTTTCATGGAATATTACTCAGCCATCAAAAGAACAAAATCTTGCCATTTGCAATGACATGGATAGAACCAGAGGGTATTATGCTAAGCAAAATAAGTCAGTCAGAGGAAGAAAAATACCATATGATTTTACTCAGATGTGGAATTTAAGAAACAAAACAGATGAACATAGGGGAATGGAAGGAACAATAAAATATGAAAGGAGAAAGGGAGGCAAACTCTTAAAATTTGAGATTCAACTATAGGAAACAAACTGAGGGTTGCTAGAGGGGAGGTGGGTGGGGAGAATGAGGTAACTGGGTGACAGGCATTAAGGAGGACTCTTGGGGTAATGAGCACTGGATGTTGTATGCAACTGATGAATCACTAAGTAATACCTCTTAAACTAATAATACAGTAAATATTAATTGAATTAAAATTATTTTAATTATGTTTTTGCCTTTTCTCTTGCAGAGAGACACAATTTAACTAAATGGAATGCTATCTACCATAATCACTTTATAAAGAAAAGAAGGATTCTATAAACTTTTGACAATATCTCAGGTGCTTGTTTTCTGAAGTTGTAAGAAAGCTTCAGGTAGTACATTCATATGGGTAGGAACTTTTTTCTTAATTGAACTGAAAAAAAATTAAGTCATAAACACAAGCTAAAATTACAGTCAGTTAAAAATGGAAATAAAAAGTCTCCACCCATCTCCTGGGTGGAATAGGGGAACCAGGCTCCTATCCTTAACAAAACCCTCCGTCCTGCAGGCCACGGAGGTCCGCATCAACCCGGTGGATTTCAACCCAGACTGCGCATGTGATACCCAAGGTGGAGTGGGCGGTGTTTCTGGAGGCGGCAGGTACCTTGTGGAGGTGCCCAAGGGGCCAACTGAAGGATATGGGCATGAAGAGAAATTTCTGAGGCAGATGCACCACGTGCCGCTGGAGGTGGATGTGCTGGAGGGCTCCTTGTGGTGCCCAGAGTCTGGAGGTCTGTTCCCGATCAGTCGGGAAATCTATAACATGCCGCTGATGAGGAAACGGAGACTTAATCGTGCCAGGCACTAGTTTTTCAGTCTGCAACCATGACTGTTTTTGTTTATGTATGTCCTGTTTACTAGGTCTCTTGTGTATCCCCAGACCTTGACCGAGTGACACACGAAACACAGTGTCATTGTTGAGCTCAATATATTTCTTTTTCTCATTAAAGGTTCAAAACCAAAATAAATAAAATTAAAGAAAATAAAATAAAATTTTAAAAATGGCAATAAGATTGGGTAAGATTTCAGCAGCCATAATAGATGTGTACAGTAATTAGAACCAAACAAAATATAAATACAGATCACAAAAATGTAGAAATGTAAAAAATAATAATATATATCTCACATTATGGTTAATTAACAGATCTAAAAAGAAGTGAGGATATATATAATAGGAGGCATGCATAGAGAGGGAATGCCAAAATCTTTTCCACCACTTTTCACACAACTTGCCAACATTCTATACTAGTTTAACATATCAGATCTAAAAATGCCATCTGAAACAATTCTTAGTCTCAGAGTGAAACAGTCCAAGACTGTAATGCCTTTTTATAGAAACTTTCATTTGATACCTTTTCTTTCAAATTAGATGTTAGGAGTAAAACCTGTATTATTTCAAACTTTACCAGTACTTCTGAAACATCTATGCAAATAATTTAGGAACTATCTCATCAATTGGAGTCATCAATACACTTTGAGATTTAATTAAAGATAAAAAGTTTAAGTAGTCTCTAATGACTTGAAGCAGAATAAAACCTGATGGGGAAAATATAAAATGTCAGTAAAGAACCCTTGGTACTTCCTTCTTGAGTGTTTTTTGCTGTTGAAACTTCCATTAGAGTAACATTTTCGTCTGTCTCTGCCCTGCATTCTCATTTCTCCTTAAGGAAATTTACACCTATTTCCTTAGAACCTTCTTATGAAGTGGGGACTATTATCATCAGGTAACATGTTCAAGGTGCTATAATTTAAAGCCCATGCTCTCGTTCAGTATGTTCTATGCTTCCCTACCACTATTGCTTGGCTGTCTAAGATCTTACAAATGGTACAGTAGGAGGAAGCAGTACTAAAACTCAGTAGTTTACATATTTGCTCAACACCACATCCATTTGAAATCTCTATTCTTCACCCCAATCCTACTGAATTAGACTGAAAGTGGGCCCAAGAATTAAGTATTTTTAAGTAATAATCCATGGTGATTCATATACATACCAAAGCTTGAGAATCACAGCATTACATTTTGCTGCCTTGTTGGAAATAGAACTTTTTAGAGTGTAAAAAGGAATGGATTCAGAGACTAATAATTCTGGTTTTGCTACTTACTGTCATGTGACTTGGGGTAGGCAATTTAACCTTCCTGACTCATTTACTTATAAATCAATCAGTCAATCAATCAGATTCAGATTTAAAACGAAATCATGAATGCCAAGAAGCTACAAGAGGCTAAAAAAGAGCTTTAGAAATATGGTCAAGGCCAACACCCTTTTAATTTTTTAAATGAAAATAACGGTTTTCCTGTTTATAAAAAATTGTGCATTTACCATAAAAATTTCATAAAAAGGCAAATGAAATGAGATCACTGGACAATCATATTATTTATAAATGTTGATATATTTTTAGTCATGCTTTAAAAATTTTTAATATTCTTACTTTTTTTCATTTTCTTACATAAGAGTAATGGTCTGAAGAATGTTAAATAATAGTGATGATGGCAGGGGCGCCTGGGTGGCTCAGTGGGTTAAAGCCTCTGCCTTCAGCTCAGGTCATGATCTCAGGGTCCTGGGATTGAGCCTCACATGGGGCTCTCTGCTCAGTGGGGAGCCTGCTCCCCCTACCCCCCACCTACTTGTGATCTCTCTCCTTTCTGTCAAATAAATAAATAAAATCTTTAAAAAAATAAAATAGTGATGATGGCAGATACCCTATGTTAGACCACATTTTAATGAGAATGTCTCTAATGTTTCACTTTTACTCATGATAGATGTGTCTATGTGTATAAAAATATAGTAATTCCTGTATTTAAGATGTAACCTTACATATATACGTATTTTTTTAAAATTAGTCAATGTTTCTGGCATTTACTGAGGTGATCACATGGCTTTTCTCCCTCCAGTACAGTGATATGGTAAAATATACCTAAAATATCTTAGTCATAGCGTATTATCCTTTTAACATTCTGGTGGGTTGGAGCTCCTAATGTTTTATTAGGAGTTTTTCTGGTATATTCATATGTAAGACTGGGTTATAGTTTTACTGAGGAATATCTTTCTCTGAATTATGCTATTTTTTTTTTAAGATTTTGTTTATTTATTTGACAGAGAGAGAGAGCTCACTCACAAGTAGGGGGAGCAGCAGAGAGGGAGAAGCAGGCTACCCACTAAGCAGAGAGTGCATGCAGGGATGAGGAGCTTGATCCCAGGACTCTGGGATCATGACCTGAGCCAAAGGTAGACACTTAATGACTGAGCCACTCATGCGCCCCTATGCTGGTTTTTAGAAGAGAAAAAAGATGCTTTCTTTCTTTAAGTTCTGAAACAGTTAAATGGCACAAACTGTTTGTTCCCTGAAGGTCTGAAAGGTTTCACTTGTAAAAACATTTTGGCCTGACACTTCGAGAATCAAAGGAATACGGAAAATTATCCTCAATCTGTAATTCAGATTTTCTGTTTCCCTGCATTTATTTTGCTAATTTACAACTTCATAAAAATAAACTGTCCATTTTATCCAGATACCTACTCATAATTATTTTTCATTTTCTAGGTCTGCAGTTAAAACCCCTTTCCTAATATTTTTTTTTTCCCTTTCCTAATATTTTGCAGGAGTTTTTTCACACTTTATTATAGATCATGGAAAGGATACCGATAATCAATTGCCATCAGTTATAGTATACTTACACATTTAATTCTTATAATAAATTTATGAGGTAGGAATTATTATCTCAATTTTACTGACCTCTAACTCAAAGAAGTTGAGTCTCTTTCTCAGGGTGACATAACCAGTAAGTGACTAAGTGAGCCTGGTCTTACTGTATCTAGCTCCAAAGCCTATGTTCTCTCTCTTTCAGACAAAACAGTGCCTTTCACTATGATGGCGCTTTTGAAATCCTTACTGGCAGAGGACTTCATTAAATTGAGCAGAGATGGATGTATCTCTCAAGGAGGTTTAACTTTCTCTACTTTTTAATGAAAGATTTTAAAAAACTGATTTCAAGTATTAGTTGAAATCTTTTTTTTTTTTTCTTTCAGTTCTTGAGGAAGGAAACATACTTAGTCATAGAGATCTTCCTTGATTTATGGTGGGGTTATATCCCAATAAATCTGTCGTAAGAAAATATGAGTCGAAAGTGAATTCAATACACCCTAATCTACTGTGCTTAGAACACTTACATTAGGGGCGCCTGGGTGGCTCAGTGGGTTAAAGCCTCTGCCTTCAGCTCAGGTCATGATCCCAGGGTCCTGGGATTGAGCCCCGCATCGGTCTCTCTGCTCAGTGGGGAGCCTGCTTCCCTCTCTCTCTCTCTCTGCCTGTCTCTCTGCCTGCTTGTGATCTCTGTCAAACAAATAAATAAAATATTAAAAAAAAAAAAGAAACTTACATTAGCCCACAGTTAGGCAAAATCATGTAACACAAAGCCTGTTTTATAATACAGTGCTGGATATGTCATGTAAGTGGACACTACATTGAAAGTGACAAACAGAATGATTCTAAGTGTGTTGGTCAATTACCTGTGTGATTGTGTGGCTGACTGGGAGCTGTGGCTGCTGCTACTGCCCAGCATCATGAGTGTATCTTACTGCATACTGCTAGCCTGAGAAAAGATCAAAATTCAGAAAGTGAAGTATGGTTTCTACTGAATGAGTATTGCTTTCACATCATCAAAAAGTTGAAAAATCATCAAGTTGAACTTTGGTAAGTCATGGACTGTTTGTGTATTCATAACTGAGAAGGAAGAGAAGATTATACAACAGATCCTAGACTTTCAGTTCATCTTTCCTCAGGAATTCAGTCTTTTCTACACCAGCTATGAAATTGGGTAGGCTTTAGTATTCCATTTTGTTTGGTGGATGTTCATTTCCTTTAAGGAGAGCAGGGATAAAACAGTTGCAAGCAGTACAATTCTGCCTTTAAAAGAAATTAAGCCCGAAGTTATTATTCAGAAGCAACTAAAAAGTATTTACAGGCAGCCCTGAGAATCCATGAGTGGAAACAAAGAAATGCAACACATCCATGTGATATTTAAATAGTAGGTAGAAACTTTATTTTCCATGCTATTAAGTAGCAGTACTATTTTGTTCAATATGTGAAGAAAATACTGCTTTTAATGTAAGAAAAATTCCTTTAAAAATTTCCATGAAAACTGTATCTTACACCTTATTCAAACTACCAATGAAACTAAGTATTAGCTCACAAGTCGTTCTTTTCATATTTGTTTTTAAAAGATTGTATTTATTTACTTGACAGAGAGAGATCACAAGTAGGCAGAAAGGCAGGCAGAGAGAGAGGAGGAAGCAGGCTCCCTGCTGAGCAGAGAGCCCGATGTGGGGGCTCAATCCAGGACCCTGAGATTATGACCTGAGCCTAAGGCAGAGGCTTTAACCCACTGAGCCACCCAGGCACCCCTTTCTTTTCATATATTGCTCACTACATTCTAAGAAGCATGCTGGCAACATTCCTTGTTTATTAACCATATATGTTAAGAAAATAGTGAGCTTTAACAAATACCTAATTACCTCTGGTATTGTTTAAGAAGTGAATTTTAAGACCATAACAAAGAATACAACTTTAAGTAAATTATTATGTCAAACCATTTTCCCATCACTCCAAACAACACTAATATGTTATTGCTTGCTTCCCTCTAATTCAAGAATGACTTTCAATTTTCTGGCAGAGAGAAATTATTTACATATTTGGGCTGACTTCTCATTGCTCCTACTAATAAAAACCAAAGGATCAGAAAATGAGTGCACCCTCTTAAAAAAAACTGTTTGAATTGTTCTCCCTCAGTGTACCTTTGTGCTTTCTTAAACATAAATTTATTTGGCACATGTAGGAATAGCACACGGGTCTATCTGATCTTTCTGCCTTTGTTGACCACAAGTTTAACATTTAATCTTTGGGAAGAGCTCAGAGCATTCTCTAAACTTAGAAGGCAGTATGGTAGAATAAAAAATAACCACAAGACCTGGGTATGAATCCTACCTTTGCCACCTAATAGCTGCTTGGTTTTGGAGCTAACCCCTCTGTTTTCAATGTCCTCACCTGTAAAATGATGATCAAGTGCTCACTTCTGACAAAGACTCTCTCCTTAACCTAACTCTAGGCCTCAAACTTGAAGTCTATCCTTGTAAAGCCTGTATCACCCAGTTGTAGCAAGAATCTTACTAAGTCAGTTTAGAGAGGACCTCCTGCCCTCAATATCTGATCATCCAAGATATCAAATTCTTTATTCTCCATTCTTCATCTAATCATCCTGGTCTTCCTTTGGCACGAATCCCATCAAGTCAGTTTAACCAGAATCCCCTCTGACCCCTGATGTTTCTTTTTAGTAATTTTTCATCCACTGACCCCTACCCTTCTCCTTGGCTATAAATCTTCATTTGTTTGTTCCTATACTCAGAATTGAGACTAGTTCTCTACTAAGATCTCTTTTCTTCTACCTCAATAGTTCCTGAATAAAATGTGCTTTTGCCACCTGAATTACTATTCACTTCTGATGCTAATACTTCATTAAGGCTGCTGTGAAGATTAAATGAGTCGTTACATGTTAAGTGCTTAAAAGAGTGTTTGACACATAAAAATATTCAATAAATATTAGCTTTTAATAATATTGTTATTAAATCTATTCTAGATAATATTCTAGATAATATGGTTATCTACTATTTGTAGGTGCTTTGCATTACCTTTGACAAGCCGCAATATTCCATGTACCATATCATCTTCCTTTTGGTGGACACTTATTACATTATTTGTTTGCTATATAATATTGTAAATTTAAGTTCATTTCTACCTACCTCTCTTATTACTTTGTTAGGAAAAAGTTATGGAAAGGGTGTTACTCAGTCAAAAGGTATGAATGATTTTCAGACTCTTGGTAGTATTACCAAATTGCTTACCAATTTATACTCTATGAACAGAATGAGTGTTCATCTCTACATTCTTGATGGCAATAAACATCACCACTTCCTTGATTAAATTTTTCACCTTGCATTTCTTTTGCTATCAGTCAAGTAGAACATTTTCCATTTGTTTATTAGCCATGTTTAATTACTCTAAAATTATTTGTGTATATCCTTTTCCAATTAAAAAGTCAGTTAAAATTGCTTTGTGTTGTGGTAGATTAGATTACAGTTTAAAAATATTCACCACCTCCCCACCCCTACTACCCACCCCTCTCTCATGATTTTTACCCCACTGAGGTTGTGTTTAATAATTTGCTTCGGCTTTAGAATGAGCAGAATGAGTCTTTGGGCCTGGACATATGACTTGCTGATTCAGCCAGTAGGAGGTTAGCAGATATGAAGCAAGTAGAGGCTTACAATGTTAATGCAATAGGAATTGTTTCTGCTAGTACATGTGAAGAGTTTTCCTTGGGGCTAACTACTGCTTCTTTAGCTGGGGCCCAAGCTGTAACAAACACATAGAACAGACCCAAACAAAACAGGCAGGGAAGAGCCAAAAGCCCAGCAGGAACAGTAGCCTAAAACAGTGCTGTCCAGCTGAGTCCAGCCTAGTTCCATCAATTCCCAGCTGAGCCACAGATGCATAATTGAGAATAAATTCCTGCTGTTTTAAGTTACTGAGTTTTGGGGTGACTTATTATGTACTAATAGCTGATTAGTAAACTTACAGTATTATACTATAAAACTCCGAAGGAAATAGATGCATATATAATCTACTACTCAAGAAAAAAAACTAGAATTCATATCCAATAATACATTTGCTTCATTTTTTTTTCTGCTGAGACTATCTAGACACAGTAGTTTTCATTGATGTTTATACTTGCAACCAATGTTCTCATGTAAAATTACATATAATAAATTGAAATGAAAGTTAGAAATTCTGTTTGCAAGCAACTGTCTTTAAATTCCTTTCCAATTAGGTAAAATCATTCCATAAGTTGAATTCATAATGTTCAACTTATTTTAAACATCACAGAGCCTCTTTCTCAGTTTCTAAGCAATATACAGATTATTTTTAAACTTAAACTTTGTACACGAATGCTTCAAAGCAACATAATTTATATAGAAATGCTACCAAACTACATGGATCAGTTGTATAAGCAATTAAGAAAACAAAGATGACTAGAGAAAAGACAACAAAAATGATATCATATCCAAAGATATGTGGTTTTTTTTAACATGACAAAGAAGATTATAAAGAAAATTTAATTTATTCAAAGCTATAATTAATATTTTTAAAGCAATTTAAGATGAAATATAAATGGGATTATTGGTTTATATTTATAAAACCATTTAAAATTAGTATAATGCCAAGTAGATAAAAGCTTCTTGAGAAATATGTGTAAAAGTCAAATTAATAATCAGAAACAATCAATATCTCACATTTGATTTTAGCATCAGCAGAATTTAAGCCAATACTGACAAATAATGAATTAAAAAAAATCTATTTCTTGTCTGCATTAGTTAGGCTAGAGAAATTACAGCAGAATATATCAAATTTCAAAAGGGTTAAAGATTTGAGCTACTTTTAATAATATGCCAAAAGTGAAAGCATTTATTCAAATGAGTTTTTAAAATTTTTGTGTGTATATTTTTTAAAAAGTTAATGAAACAAAAGTTTCCCTAGAGCATTAGAAAAAAAAAATTAGTGTTTCTATTATAATATAACAAGGCTAAAATTTGAAAATTCTGGCCTAACAGCCTATTATTCAGGGTAGAAACAGAGGTACATACTGACCATTCCCCAGAGAGGAAGCACTTCAGGACTATGTGTGCTCACTCAAAACAATGAAATGACTATTTGCACTGAAGGCACTGCACTACTGCTGAGGAATCCTCATTAGGGGGCACAACACCCTTTACAAAATGTTAAACAAGAAGGGATCTAGAAGGGCTCAGGGCACTGGAATACAACCAAGCAAACAAACATAAATGAACTCAGCTTTTAAATGAGCAGAGAATATCTCTGATTTTCTAAGTATTTTTAAAAGTCTAATAGCAAATGTTTGTTAGCAAATGCTAATAAAAAAGTTTAAAGTAAAATATTCAGTATTTTTAAAATAAGGTTTTTTCTATCAATTTAGGGAATAGCAAAGAGCAAAATCCACTGAGAATTTATGAATATTTTGGAATGTTGGAAACTATAAATGAAAAACAGAAAATCTAACGAAGTGCTCTCTTCCCCCATCAATGGGTCAGAAATAACACAATGGCTTTTTCTATTATTGTACCTCCCACAGGCTTTTTCTTGACAAAGCCAAGAAACCTCAAGGACACACAAAAAACATTCAAAACACTTTCCTGTCTCCGCCAATCCTAATTCCAACAATAAACTTGTAGGAGTTGGCTTCAAATTTAGGCTTATAATGAAATGTGAATTCTTAAGATATGGAGATTGGCTGCTAGCTAAATTCTTTTGTGTCTAAAATTAATGATGGAAAGAAAAATATACTGAAATGTTTAAACTGTGTTTCCTTCTTACTATAACAAGTGAGGGCTAGCTGAAATATTATAATTAGACTCCCTAAAATGGGTCTAAACCCCTCCTTCGCTGTTAAAAAAAAAAATGAATCTAGGTAACCCTTGTGCTTCCAGTTTTACAAATCATGAAGCATAGACAACCTTTGAAACAATCTCAAAAATGCCCCCAATAATGCAGTTACTATGGTAACTCATATAGGCTAGTTTTCTGAAACGACTCAGATTCCTGAATCTGAACAAGGTTATCTCACCATCTTCTATGCTTTCCTCTCCTCATAAAATTTATCATCATAACACCTACAAATTCAATAGAAAATTATCTACCCCATTAACCATACAAAACCTATCTTTTCGGCTCAAGGATTATTTCTTTCTTTCTTTCTTTTTTTTTTTTAAGATTTTATTTATTTATTTTTGACACACAGAGAAAGTGAGAGAGATCACAAGTAGGCAGAGAGGCAGGCAGAGAGAGGGGGAGAAGCAGGCTCCCCGCTGAGCAGAGAGCCCGATGTGGGGCTCGATCCCAGGACCCTGAGACCATGACCTGAGCCAAAGGCAGAGGCTTTAACCCACTGAGCCACCCAGGCACCCCTCAAGGATTATTTCTAATGTGTATGTTTTCTGATACCTTTTCTCTTGGAACACACTACCCAATAAAACAACAGAATCAAATTCTACTTTTGACCATCACTCAACTGTTCCTGAGTTGTCTTTCCAATTTTTTCCCCTCTGTTTCAGGCTTTTTTGGGGAAAAAAACAAGTTAGTGATAGAAACATTTACTGTGTCAACAATACAAAGTGTTTTTTAAGTTTTACATATATGATTAAGATATATAACCAGTGGTCCCTCTGAAAAATGCTTGCTTTTTAAAAATTCGACTGTGGGACATGAATCAAGTTTAGTGAGTAAACATCTGTGTTACAAGAACAAAAAGTCAAATACATTCCTAACTGATACTTGTCCATAAAATGCCCCCAACCCAAGGGATTGTAAGGGCTTCTCTTAAAAAGATTTTCCTTATGGAAGTCACACCTACAATAGCTCTAGACAGCAAAGAAAATTCTATTTCATTTAATGATAAATTCCATTTGTGTAGAAAGTTAAAGAGTTTATAAGGTGATTCCATGTACACTATATCTTATTTAATCCATACAAGAAATTTGTGAATTAAACAGAATATATACTATAATCACCACTTTATTTATTTAAAGATTTTATTTATTTGACAGAGAGAAACACAGCGAGAGAGGGAACACAAGCAGAGGGAATGGTAGCGGGAGAAGCAGGCTTCCTGCCGAGCAAGGAGCCCGATGTGGGGCTCGAGCTCAGGACCCTGGGATCATGACCTGAGCTGAAGGCAGACGCCTAACGACTGAGCCACCCAGGCGCCCCTATAATCACCACTTTAAACGGGCGGTTCTGTCTGGGGGATGGAGGTTGGAAGCCCTAGGCTGAAGATCAACAGAAGTGGGAAACAGAAACACTTCCACCACTCACAATTACACAGCCTAGGGCAAAACACATAATGGGATAACTGGAATTCTCCTTAACATAGACAGTAAGATAACTTAACTATTACCCCACCCCAGTCTCTACTGGGGGTGGGGTTAGGGAACTGTCTGTAGGCTATTATTTTAATGTCTTTTTTTTATTGTGGTCAAAAACACACAGCATAAAATTTATCATTTTAACCGCTTCTAAGCATACAGTTTAGAAATTTTAAGCATATTTACAATTGCAGTTGTTGTGCAACTAATTACTGCTTTTTTTTTTACCTATTTCCCTTACTAGATCATAAATTTTTAAGAGCAAGATTGCTTTATTTTTAGTGCCTAGCACAACTGATACATAGAATATTCACAGTAATACTTACTGAATGCATGCTTATTCTGCCTATCTATGCACCTACCCCATTTATCTACTTATATAACTCAGAATTGGAACTGAGATGTTTACAAAGGAGTATATATAAGTATGTTAATTTAAGTAAAACCTTTTTCCAATTTGGCTGACTGGTTTTCCAGTTAGAAGATATGGCAGATATTCTCTATAAACTGGAGGAGTATAATCTGTAGTTCCAAGATTTAAAAGAAAAAGAAAAACAATATCATAAGATTGTTACGTCCGGATAGAGACCCTCCCCAAAACAACTCACAAAAGGCAGGCTGGATGCAACAGAAAGAGGGTTTATTTCCAGCTAGCTCACCGGCACATACGATGCAGCGCAGTGCTAAGGTGAGAAGCCCCAGCTAGCTGGAAATAAATCCTCTTGCTGTTGCATCCAGCCTCCCTTTTGTGAGTTGCTTTGGGGAGGGTCTCGATCGGGACATAACATTTGGGGGCTCGTCCGGGATAAAGACGATCCCCAGGAACTCACAAAATCGCCAGGACCGGGAGGTATCAAGGCGCCAAATTGTGGGGAAGACTCTGAAACTCCAAACGAGAGTTTGGGAGTTGGGAAACTCTGACAGGAGCAATGGGCTGAGAAACTCCGACCTGGAGCAGTCTTTAAGAGGTAAAGGCATTTTGAAAACGGGAGTGAGACTGCAGGCAGACGTGCCGGAGGGTCCCCCGCAGTTTGGATAATGAAAACAAAAGCAAAATCTCACGAGTGAACTTGTTTGGTACCAATCCAAGGGGGTCGCTCCCCCAAGCCTGGCGAAGACCGTTCGGAGCTATCTGTAGTTACTTAAACAGTACCCACAAGATGTTCTCGGCCACAACTTTGTATCTTTGTTTCTTGTTTGTGTGATTGTACTAACTCTTGTTACTAGGAAAACGGGACAAAAGGTGAGTAGTCCCCTGTCCCTTCTAACTGACCATTTCTCTGAGTTTCAATCTGAATATAACAAAGATAAATCATTTTAACCAAAAAACTGCACTGGCAAAGTGTACTGAAATTAACAATATCTTGACTTTCCTAATTGTTTCTTGAGCATGCTGAGCTAAACAAGGAACATCTGAAATTAAACATCCTATAGTCCTACTCTACTCAAGCTTTTTGGTATATTTACAGTAAACAAAGAAAATGAATGATTCTAGTGACCTGCAAATCCTTTTTTCATTTAGTTTATATTTAATTCTTTACTTTCTTCAGTTTATTTTTAACTCTTTGTTTTCAATAAGAAAACTTGATAAAATAATAAAAATAATGATGATGGAGCACAATGCAAATTTTTTTTGGTGTGTAACTGAGGATTTATCTAAATAGTGAGTGATGCTGCAACAATAAAATGCATTCTCACATATATAGCTATTTAACAAGATTTCTCAGAGTTTACTTCTATACAAACTGAAAAATGGAATAGAGTAATATAAATTTTTCTCAAGAAATACTTATGTGATAATTATTAAAATTTATAATACATTTGTAATGTTACTTTGACCAGCTATAAATAATAATCAGGGTAATGATAATTACAACACAGAAAGAAAAATCTCTTAACATCTTCTAGTAACAGGAAATTAATAACTTAATTTTAATTTACATATATATCAGACAAAAGTCATTAAAACATAAAATATATAACGTTAAAATAAAGTTCAATGGAAAAGAGATGTAAAATTTGTTGCAGAGTTGCTCCACATTTTTTTTTTTTAAGTATTTTATTTATTTGACACAGAGAGAGAGAGAGAGATCACAAGTAGGCAGAGAGGCAGGCAGAGAGAGGGGGAAGCAGGCTCCCTGCTGAGCAGAGAGCCCGATGCGGGGCTCGATCCCAGGACCCTGAGATCATGACCTGAGCCTAAGACAGAGGCTTTAGCCAACTGAGCCACCCAGGTGCCCCGAGTTGCTCCACATTTTTAAAAGATTTTATTTATTCATTTATTCAAGAGACAGAGAGTGGGAATGGAGGGAGCAGGAAGAAGATCAGAGGGAGAAGAACAAGCAGATTCCATGCTGAGTGCAGAGCATGATGCTGGGGTTCTCTCCTACGACCCTGAGATCAGGAACTGGGCTGAAATCAAGAGTCAGATGCTCATCTGACTGAAACACCCAGGTACCCCAAGTTGCTTTATTTTTAAAAAAATAAATCACGGTTGAGTATCATGCTTTTATATTTAGTATAAAAGTAAGTATTGGACATACTTAATAGAAATAGCAGTTTTGTTTTAAAATGTGAATATTTGGGCACCTGGGTGCCTTAGTCGGTTGTGTCTGCCTTTTGTTGATGTCATGATCCTGAGGTCCTGGGACTGAGCCCCACATTGGGCTCCCTGCTTAGCGGGGAGCCTGCTTCTCCCTCTACCTGCCTCTCACCCTGCTTGTGCTCTCTCTGTCAAATAAATAAATAAAATCTTTAAAAATAAACAAAATAAAATAAAATGTACTATTTAAGGGGCACCTGGGTGGCTCAGTCGGTTAAGTGCAGCTCAGTTTTGGTTCAGGTCATGATCTCAGGGTTGTGAGATCAAACAAAATAAAATAAAATGTACTATTTAAGGGGCACCTGGGTGGCTCAGTCGGTTAAGTGCAGCTCAGTTTTGGTTCAGGTCATGATCTCAGGGTTGTGAGATCGAACCTTGTCCGGCTCTGTGCACAGCACAGAGTCTGCTTGAGATATACTCTCTCTCTGTCCTCTCCCTATCCTGTCAAATAAATACATCTTTAAAAATTTTTTTTAAAAATTGAATATTTAAAATATAATATAAAATATATTTTAAAAAATTATTTAAACTTAAGATGAAGAATTTCAGATGTAAACTTAAAAATGTCAGAGAATATAGTTTAAATAATAGTTTAATAAAATAAAAATGACTAATATTATAATTTTTAAAATTCTTTGAAGGAATACATGAGCAAAAAAAGTCTGAAGATCACAATATTACCTAAACCATGCTTCCAGCTTTAGGTTATTAAATGTGAAGCTGGAGCAGATTTGAGGAATTCAGATTTTCACCTTCATCCTGAACAGTATCAGTATAGTTAAAGATAAGTTATATCCTAAAATAGTCAACCAAAACCACACTGTTACCCAGTATGGGAGAACACTAAAGGATTTTTAAGGCATAAGGTACTATGTATCAAATCAGTTGCCTGACTTATAAATTCTCTAGTAACAACCTTGTGAATTACGATGCTTGCCCAGACTAAAGAATAGCATTCCTTAGCAAGAGTTAAAATTATGGGAGCTTTTGGGATGTGTTTCTCTCACCAAAGCACTTAGTTAAATTATATAATTTAACAAGAGTGCCTACATAGTGATAAAATTATTGGCTGCATTATCAATATTACTGTAATTGCAGAATATACTGCAAAAAGCGGAAGTATGTTACAAAGTGTTCCGCTAGAGCAAACTACAAGCCTCACAAAAAAACCAGTGCCTGATGGTCTTTCAAGACCATCAGATATACTTTAGATAAGTAGACAGGAGCTACTAGCTAAGGCTCCTAAAATACAGTATTTCAATTTAAAAAAGTCACAAAAATACTTAAGTATCAAAAAATAATTATAATAATTTCAATAAGTAACATTTCTTTACCACCCACAGATGAGGGTGCAGCCTCCAAGGGGTGAACTGATAACTGATTAAAATAGACAAAGATAGAATGCATTTTAGTAAAAGAAAGCAAGAGCTTTGATTGACAGTTCTTGGAAAAAGGTTAAAAATTCAAAAGGACTGACTGCATGTGGCTCAGAACCTAAAAGCTTTTTTCTCCTCCCAACAGAAGAGCAGTCTCAAGTAATAACTGGTTGCTATGGAGATAAGAAACTAGAGAGATCAGAGAACTCAATTTGCAGTTAAATGGGCTGGAAACAATCCTTACTACTTGGTGAAGGAAAGCAATTAAAAATATACATGATTGCCAGAGGGAATCTTTTTCACCTAGCATTTCCCAACCTCATTAACGAACATGAAGTCTAAAAAACCAAATGAAAGCCCAAGGTGTCTAAGAACACATTAAACATAATTCAGGATTTTATACATAATCAAAAATCCTTCCTATCCTGGATGACTTTGACTCTTTTTAGTGGTACTTGTTAGTAAATACTGGAATGAGACTAAAATTGTGTTCAAGAACAAAGTATAACTGAGGGGACTGGAACTTCAATGGAAAAAAGAGCATGACAAATGGAAAAGCAATCAGAGTAAGAAATAGATTTAAGTAGTGAAAAATCTTTGGGTTTTGAGAAATCTCTTCACAGTCAATCATAGAATACCTTTGTGAGTGCTGTAAAGGGCTGCAAACGTCACCGTGAAGAAAGTTGTGGAGTATTTCCCAGCATTAACTAAATGAGGAAAGGCCCTTTTTGTGTCTCGGTATCGGCGCAGGCACTGGATGAAGCGAAGCCAAGCAGGAATGCACTGAACAATGGCCCGCACACCATATGAATATTTGTGGCAAATTTCTGGTTCTGTGAAGATTTCAAAGAAGAAAAAATTGTAATTTAAAAAAATAACCGGTTCACATCATTTCGTTATATATTATAATCACTATCAAAAGTCTATAAAAAGCAAGAACCCTGTGTTTCAGAATCACTTTCTTCTTTGTAACAATTATATTCTCAAACTTTTTAGTGTTAGATAAGCCAAGGAAAGAAGGTAAATACATAGAGTGAACCAGCAGGGAAAATCTGCCCTCTCATATTTCAGACTACCTGTTCTGAATCACTTACTTTGCAATGTGATAAAACTATAGGAAAATTAGAAGAGGAGTACACTAATTAAAGGAAAAAAAGTTTCATAATTTAATACATCTGGAAAACATACAAATATCACTGATCATTCTGGTCAATTCCATGAACTCCAAACTGCCATTATATATGGCAATGGGTTATACATGCTCTATACCACCCTTTCTTTAATGAAGAGCAGAGTTTATATTTTTAAATGAGAAGAATGGAGTTGGTAAATCAAATTTTCTTCAAATTCTGAGGATGCATTATAGTGTGACCAAGCTACAAGAAAGTTGCACGGTCTGCTGGCAATCAGTGAAATGTGTTGCCACTGGCTTCTTTAACTTTCATTAGTCAAGTCAGATGTTACATAATCTGTCTAAATTTGGTCTTTGTCATTAAGGCAAAATTCCTTAATAATTTGAACTCCTGGCATACACTAAGAGTAGGGAAAAGAGCCAGAAGAAAAAAAAAAAAAAAGATCCCCAGTAAGAATTAAAAAACAATCCATAATGACTTTCTCAAAGCACGTGACCTAACTCTAAATAATCAGTATTTTTGCTCATTATAAAGCAATACTGTGATGGAAACTGTTGGCAACTAAAGCATTTGTGATCTAACTACCAATGTACCAGAATTTTTTTTTTTAGTTTTAGAACTCTTTTAAGTGTAAGTTGCAAATCTCTTGGCAAATGGATGGCTAAAATCATAACATATAATTTAAGAGCCAAATTATATCAGATAAAGAGATTGCTAAATGAGTGCCAAGTACATTTAATTAAGTTTGTAATATTATTGGATGAGCTTTCACCATGATCTTAAATTTCTCATTCCCAGTATTTCTTGGTTTATGTTGGCAGTTTAGAGGTATGGACGCACATTCATACCCTACCTTCTGAATTATTTGGCAACAGGCCCCCACTTTCATCCCATTTGAGCTCAAAACTGTAGAAGCAGATCATATATTCCAGGTCCATCAATATCACTGACAGGCTGTTCAGCTGATCGGCCAGCCAGAAATCAGCAAAGCCTACCTTATGGAAGGGGGCTGTAAATACTCGAAACTGGGAGAAAGAAAAAAAATTTAAAAACACAGAAACAATAAAATTCATATTAAATTTCTCTAATTTGTGTCTGACCATGCAGCATGATTACTTTAGCTGGTAAAATGGAAACCAGCGAACCAATCACAAACATAGGGAGGGACCTGGCAACAGTGGCTAGGTTGCACATCAGTAGTGAAGGGAGTAAGTTGAACAGATAACCAAGAAAGGAAATTAAAGTGGGGTAGAGAAGGCAGGAATAGCTATAGTTAGAAAATAGAAAGCGGAGAGGGTGGGAAGAGTTGAAGCTGAAAGCAGAGGGTGGCAGAAGATAGAAGTACAGAGAGAATGTTTAGTGTTAGGCTCTAGGGTAAATTTTGCTAGGGACCCATGTGCTATTATAATTTCTGGAATATTCTCCCATCTTGGCTGGGATGAGACCTTAGGTAACTGAATACAAAGCTCTTCTTTGCCTTCAAGGGAGAGGAAGGGAAGAATGGTACGTTACCTGAAGAATGCCTGCCTATTCTCTAACCAAAGTCATTTTCATTTCACTAATGCCATAGTAATAATGGTATTTATCTTGAACTAGTGCCACAAAAATTATCAACTCATATCCCTACTGTTATAAAAACAATGTTAAATGAATTTAGATTAAATTTACTGAGTACTAATCCATGCTGTATATTTTCCTCATAATGTATTTTTCATAATCATTAACTGTAACAATTCTATGAGCCTGATACTATTCATATCCCCCTTTTACAGATGACCTTGAACAAACTCATCCTGACCTGTTCTGTGGAAGACTGTTTAGCAATGCAAAGGGAAATATGGCATTGCAGAGAGAGGAAGACTTAGTTACTAATGTAACCAGCAGAAACAAGCTCCAATTGTGCAGAATGCCTTGAGAGGACCTAAGGAAAGTGAAGATGGAATGAATGAAGGCAGCTTTTATCCTCACCCTGTCAGACCCTTTCTATCTCAAACAGGTAAAAATGAACTCCTAATACAAGGAATTCTCATAGAGCAGCAGTTTTGAGAAATTAAGTCTAAATCAACAGCTCTCTTGCCATATAGCTATATTCATTTAGTAGACATTTTCAGCATGGGAGACTAATGGCTCTTTCCCCTCAAGACTTGGCTGGTTCTTTCTATTTGTTTTGTAAACATTTCTTTTTATTATTTGATGGAGATAAATGGCTATATTATGAATCCATCCTGAACACCAACTATCTATGAAAGGTATTAGACTGGGGCTTTGGAAATTAGTCCAGATATCTGCAGGTCATAGTATAGGCTTTGCAATATTTTCTGGAGCTGATATATTTTGAGTCCGTGGCTCAGTTTCTTGATCATTCTCTTGCTCTTTCAATAAGTTGTGCAATAAGCCAGAGAGAAAAGCTGTATCATTTGCAACCGTAAAGTTTCTGGGGGGCAGGGTGAGGGCTGGGGGCTTAGTGGTTGAGACCTTAGTCAATTAGACATGAAGAAACTCTGGTACCAGTTGCTACAGTATTTTAAGAAACTCTGGGGTGCAGAGTGGACTTTAAAGATTCAAAGAGACAGAACAAGATAATTTTAAGATATAACCTCAAAAGGATCAGGAAATCTAACTCAATCTCTAGTCACAGACTTTTGTGAAAATGATAGCCTAGAGTAAATTTCTCACTGACATGAGACAGACTACCATCACTCTCATAATCTGCCAAATCCAGCCTCTAAAGCTAGCTAATACAGAAAACCTCCTTAAGGGTAGAAGAGGAGAATGCACTAAGTAAGAAAAGCGATAGGGAAATGGGATTACAAAAGAAAGGGAATGCCATGAAAATATAAACTGGAAGGGAAAATTTACAGAGAGAAGATGAAAAAAGGAAAAAAGGAGGGGATAGTAAGTGTTGGTATAATACAACTAAGTAAGGAATCAATATAATTATAGTCATTCAACATTTAACAAGATTAATTATTACTAAATGTCAGCCATTGTGGAAGTACAGAGATAAATAAAACAGTTTCTATTCTCAAGGAACCACAGTCTGGTTGGGAAAATATATACCTAAAGATATAATGATAGCTGTATAATAAGTGTATAATAAGTGCTATTACAAATAAAAACACAAAATATTCTAGAAATACAAATAAGGGAGAGCAAGTAGCTCTGTCAGAGATAGGGTAGAGGTGAGGGGGGTAGAAAATATACAGATCATACTGAATTCCCTGACATTTACACATAGTTAAATTCTTATATTTATCTAAATTCCCCTTTTGGAGTGAGAATTCTCCTCCTTCCTTTCTTATTCTGGCTAAGGTCTTTCAACTTCTACATTGTGATTTTGATTAAAATGAAAATGATTCATTGGCTAACAGTATTAAGAAAGCTAGAGACAATTAAAAAAATCTAGTGCTTTACTCACATATATAAAAAAGCCTCTAATAAGTTATTACAAAGGACATATGCTAACATCATTTTCTAAGTTAACATAGATAAATAGTTGAGATGAAATTTAATTTCTACTTTTAGAGGCTTGTGAATAATCACACTCTTGATTTTTATATTCTATTAATTTGAACCACTAGATCAAAGTTAAACACCTTAGGTAAGGTCACTATCAGGTCTCACTGTTAAATGGCAGTGGTTAAGAGTATGGATTGTGGAACCAGACTGCTTGGGCTCACGTTCCATCTCCATTACCTACGGGCTGTGCATTTAACTCCTCTGAAATTTGGTTCCCTCATTTATAAAATGTGGATTGATAGAAGCTCCAACCTCATGGTTATTAAAAGGATGAAATAAATTAGCACATAAAAATGTCCAGAAAAGTGCATTATTTAATGAGAATACCTCTCTATTCTCACAGTAGAGACGTGTGTAAACACTTTACTATAAAACAAAAGAAATTATTGGAAAAATCAATTTCCAAATTATATAGGAAAAGACTTTAAAAACTTTAAGCAGCTTTGAGGCTCCTGGGTGGCTCTGTTGGTTAACTGTCTGACTTGTGGTTTTGGGTCTTAGGATGGAGCCCCCCCACATTGGGCTCTGTGCTCACTGTAGATTCTGCTTAGTACTCTCTCCCTCTGCTGCTTTCCCCCCAACTGTCTTTCCCTCTCTCTAAAATAAATCAATCTTAAAAAAAAATACATTAAGTAGCCTTTTAGAAGAATAAATTGGTATTTTTTTTTTTTTTTTTTTTAAGAAAAATCTAAGCAATTGCTTATGTTTCCCAATTGCATTTCCAATTTGGGCAAATACAGATCTGCAGAGATTTATGACCTAATTAATGAAAATAAACTACTAATCTGACATCAAGTATCAAAAAAAAAATATATATGTATTTTTAGAGATTTGATTTATTTATTTGACAGAGACATAGTGAGAGAGGGAACACAAGCAGAGGGAGTGGGAGAGGGAGAAGCAGGCTTCCTGTGGAGCAGGAAGCCTGATGCGGGGCTCAATCCCAGGACCCTGGGATCATGACCTGAGCTGAAGGCAGACGCTTAACGAATGAGCCACTCAGGTGACCCTCAAAAATGTATTTCTAACTAAAATTTTTCTTAGCTTTTTGGGAAAGATTTATAGCATATGAATTCCATAGATTCAGATTTAAATGTGGATATAAATGACATCAAGTGCCTACCACTATGGCTAAGTGATATATATTCTTTTCCACTAAAAATTAAAGGAAAAAAAGTCAGAAATATACTTTTACTTTATGATGAGGCTTTTAAAAAAGAGAAACATAACTAAGGTGGAAATATTTTTGTTAATTTACTAGAAATAAGTCTCAGGTTAACTTTTTCTCAGTATGATTTGAATTAAAATAAGTTAATAGGTCAATTAATATTAAGATGCTCTATAAATAACATTTTTCCTATATACAATTATAATAACAAATATAACAAACCACAGTGCTTCTTTGTGCATTCCACTGCTTCTGATGGTGCATTTTACTATTCTGTTATTTCTTATTATATCACCGCCAACCTATTCCGTCAATAAGTCCTCATTTATTAGCACACAGCAGATGCATCAATAAATGTCTACTCAATGGGGAATCATTCTGCTAATAAGACTAACTGGTCGTGCATGAATCATAGCTTACTATTTAAACAGAGAAGGATGCACTGGGGAAATGCTCACTTTACACACAATGTACACAACGATATTATTCTGTTATTGCAATGATGCAAACCATATTAACATATGAGTTTTCCGAGTCTTTCAGATTTCACGTCAAAATAACTATATAGAGATTTCACAACCAGTTGAGGCAGGAGATAATAAGTATTTATAATCTTAAGTTATTTCCTTGTAACCAGAAGAATACTACATTGTTATGCAAATAAGTTTTACAATTCTACAAAATCTAGGAATAAAATGACAAATACTCTCAAAATAATATTGTTGTACTAACTGGAGAGGATTTATTTTTGATAAAATTTCAAAAAAACTGGTTCAAATTTTTCTTCTATCATAAAAAAATCCTTTAAAAAGCATGTTTTATAAATGATGACAAAATGTATGCAAGGTGATTGCATACTTTTCAAAATACCTTGTACATCTAAGTTCCACACTCAGACCCAAAGTTAGGCCTAGTAGAGCTATACTTAATGGGAATGATTTGCTCTTTTATTTATAATATTTAATGAAACTGGTGGAAAAGAGGGATATTCTCAACTTGTGATAAAAATCCTACTGGAAGAAATAAGAACTACAAATAAATAATAATCAACTTAGTGGAAAAAAAATCAAGGAGATCTGGGCCATTTTCTTTTCCTGATTGCTATACATATTTAACCTGTACTAGAACATAACTGGCTTTTTACTTGTGTGCTTACTACGTTCTTTAATAGGAAAACCATAATTTATGTCTTCAGATTTAAAAAATTTATGTAATGCTAGACATAGGGAATGTACTGCTAAAAACAAAAAAAAAATTTTTGTTAACCTTAATGGTCCTATAAAAGGGAAAAGAAGTTAAAACTACAATTTTCAAAACTACAACTAAAATTACAAATTACAGTATACTTTCTAAGGTAGAAAAAAAGTAAGACAATAATTAGAAGAATTCTGAAAGTATGTGTAGAGTCTAGTCTATTTAATCACTAATCTTCACTTTACTGTTAGTTGTCATTCAAAACCTAAGAAATAAGTACAGGAGAGTATTCCTGATTACTTTTGAAAACAGAGCTGGTTTAACTCAGGAATAAGCAGAAGTCCCTTCTCCGAGCTATCTTTATACTACCACAAAAAATAAGAGCAGCTATTTTTGCAAGAAATTCTATATCCTATTGCTAACACTGTATGATTTTGAGATCATTAAGAAGTAAAGTGGAAGAAGAAATGGAATTTATTGTAAACAAGAATGAAAGTCAGTTTCTCAAAGCTGTCAATCTGGTAAGATATTCTTACTGATTTTAGAGAACTAATCTTTTATAAAATAAAAATGGTTCACTACTACTATCAATTTATAGGAAAATAAATAATAAATAATTCACCACCTCTAAATTCTAAATAAATAATAAAATAACTCACCACTTCTAAAAAAAAAGAAATTCAAAGAGTTTTACATGTTATCACAGCTGGTTAAATAATTTGTATTTAAAAGTACTTAAATTGATCATGAATTAATTATTATTAATTTGCAAAATCATTTCAATATCTAGACACTTCATCCTCTTTTTTAGGAGGAAAACAATGCATGAGTGTTTTTCCCAGGGCCACTGCACTGTACAATATAAGATGTACCAATTACACTATATTCTATGGCCCTGGCTTTAGAGCACCACTCACATAGACTATAAAGTGAACCACACCATCTGGAGTTGTGCATACAGCAGGCTGGGTTTCCAACTGGAGGAAGCCAATGACCAATATACCACTTTAAAAATGGTAGACAAATTTCTGGACTTACCAGCAGTTTAAGCAGCCAAAACCGGGACTTGTAATAGAAAGTTTTGGTGGGGTTGATAAGAAAGAAAACCATAAATCCATAAAGGACAAGTGGATACACATATGTGGGGATGACACTAATTGGAGCAAAGAAGCATGCCAAAAGGCTCAGGCACCACAATATCCCAAGGAATCCAGCAATCTGATGAAGGATGGGAAAGACAAAGAGAAAATTGTTATTTTTATTTTTACCATTACTCAGAAATATATTTAATAAAACAAAGGTAGGATAAATGTTTAGGTATTATGTCAACAACCTTCTTCAAGTAGAAGATGAATTTCAGTATCCACGAAACCAGCTATATAGCTAATGTGAAATAAATTCATGGGACTTTATATCTTGCTTCGATTACCTCAAAAAGATGCTGATGAGACAAATTGCTTCTTGGATTAAGTTCGAAGATGAGCACATGATTCACTCCAGCCTGTCTCCAACCATATGTGTTGATGCCCAGTAGAAAAAGGAATTCAATCAGAAGAAAGCCACCCCGATAGATTCTTATTAAGGGCCATATACTTCTATCTGTTTCAAGTTTAAATACAGCTGAAAAAATATCAATTACTTGGTTAGAAAATTCATAAGGTCTCCCATAGTTGTCTTTTTTCTTAATAATCAATAACACAGTCCTTGGCATAAAGTTTTTATAAATAAAACCTAAGCCTAGATCATCTCAAGAGCATGAGAAATTTGCTTCCAGGTTCCTTTTCCATTTTTTATTTCACTCTGCAAAATTTCACCAGAATAATTTTCCTAAAACTTGATTTTTGGCATTTTCGTCCATTGTTCTATTAATTTCTTAGATTACAGAGAATCAGAATGAAATTGTTTAGAACAAAAAGATCAGTTCTGTCAGCTAAGTATTTCTGGCATGATATAACTTCCCTGGCTTTGTTCTGTTATTAAACTGATTATAGTAATACCTATCTCATAGAGTTGCTGTGAAAATTAAAAGACACAGTATATATGAAAGCAAATGAAAATAAAAGCAAGTGAACACTAATATCATATTAATGATAACAGTTAATATTTACAAAATGCTTACTATGTGCTAAGGATTGTTCTTTATTTTTGCATATAAAAATTCATTTAATCCTCAAACTGGTTCTATGAGTTAAAAACTATTATCTCCCTTTCATTGGTGAGGAAATTACAGCACAGAGAGGCTGAGTAATTTGCTCAAGATTACCAAGCTAGTAGAGAGCAGAAGGATTTTAACTCAGACAGTTTTACTCCAAACCCCACAGTCTTAACCATTATATTCTATTGTCCATATGCCCAAACAAATGTTCAGTACCAGTATCACTCTGTAGTATTCTAATAACTATAACGTTTAAACACCTTAGCCTTGTAATTCAAGTTCTTCATCACAATCTGATCTCCAACTCACTTTTCCCAAACTTAACTCACAGTATTCCTAAATATTAATTCTTATCTCCTGATGAATTTTATTAGTCTTTTCACAAATTTGCTTTTTCATATTTGCTTATGCTGCCCCTATACCTAAAATGGCCTGGCACCTTCTTTCCACCAATTCAAATTCTACTAATATCAAAGAGCCAAATCCTTACCTATTCCTAAATTTATTGAATCATTCTTTCATTTTGAGCCTACTATGTGCCAAATATTTCAATTTGGCTAAAGATTTTTCAGGTTTCTATGTAACTATATAATTATTTATTAGACTCATTTGAAATTTGATCTCATTAATTTAAATAATTATTTGCTAGTTAACTTTATATTCTCTATAGTACATAGCATATTTAATAATTTAAAAATAACAGGGTAGAAAAGCTATTGCTTTGGAGCCAAATACAATAGACTAGATTTCAAATCCTAGCTACTCGAGGAAAAATTACTTTATTTTTCTACATCTCCATTTCCTTATTGGTCAATGGTGATAGTAACAATTCTCATGAGCTTGTTAAGAAGATTAAATAAAACCGAAAGACTCAAAGGTGGTGGAGTAGGAGACCTTAGTTTTGTTTGGTCCCAGAAGTTCACTGAGATAGCTACTGAATCATTCTGAACCTGCAAACTCAGAGATCTAAGAAAAGAACTGCTGTAATTCTACAAATAGAAAAGCAATCACCTTCTCCAAGAATGACAAGAAGGAAAAACTCACCTGACAAAAGAGAACAAGAGGCAGTACTGACTGCCAGGGAAAAACAGTGTAATTAAGATGTCAGAACTAGAAAACAAAGTAATGATTATAAAGATACTAGCTGGGCTTCAAAAAGCATAAAAGACACTAGAGAACTCCTTCCTGGAGAAATAAAAGAGCTAATATCTAATCAAATTGAAAACAAAAAGACTATTAATGAGATGCAATAAAAAAATGGAGGCTCTAACTGCTAGGATAAATGA
>CM053618.1:34068484-34087534 GCA_028646535.1 Procyon lotor | reverse complement strand
AAACTGAGAGCTTTTCCCCTCAGGTTAGGAACATGGCAGCGATGGCCACTATCACCACTGCTGTTCGACATAGCACTGGAAGTCCTAGCCCCAGCAATCAGATAGCAAAAAAGAAATAAAAGGCATCTGAATTGGCAAAGAAGTCAAACTTTTTTCACAGAGCTGGAACAAATAATCCCAAAATTTGTATGGGACTAGAAAAGACCCAAAGGAATGTTGAAAAAGAAAACCAAAACTGGTGGCATCACAATTCCAGACTTCAAACTCTATCACAAAGCTCTAATTATCAAGATAGTATGGTACTGGCACAAAAACAGACATAGATTGATGGAATAGGATAGAGAACCCGGAAATAGACCTTCAACTCTACGCTCAACTAATCCTCGACAAAGCAGGAAAGAATATCCAATGGAAAAAGGACAATCTCATCAATAAACGGTGTTGGGAAAATTGGACAGCCACATACAGAAGAATGAATGTGGATCATTTTCTTACACCATACACAAAAGCAAACTCAAAAGAATGAAAGACCTAAACGCGAGACAGGAATCAATCAAAATCCTACAGGAGAACACAGGCAGCAACCTCTTCAACCTCAGTCTCAGCAGTCTTGCTAGACACATCTCCAAAGGCAAGAATGAACTAATGGACTTTGTCAAGATAAAAAGCTTTTGCACAGCATAGGAAATAGTCGGCAGAACCAAAAGACAACTGACAGAATCAGAGACGTATCAGATAAAGGGTTAGTATCCAAAATCTATAGAGAACTTACCAAGCTCAACACCCAAGAAACAAATAATACAATCAAGAAATGGGCAGAAGACATGAGCAGACATGTGTCTCCAAAGACACACAAATGGCCGACACATGAAAAAAATGTTCAGTATCACTCAGCATCAGGGAAATACAAACCAAAACCACAATGAGATACCATCTCACACTGGTCAGAATGGCTAAAATGAACAAGTCAGGAAATGACAGATGCTAGTGAAAATGTGGAGAAAGGGAACCCTCTTGCACAGTTGGTGGGAATGCAAGCTGGTGCAGCCACTCTGGAAAACAGTATAGAGGTTCTCCAAAAAGCTGAAAATAGAGCTATGACCCAGCCACTGCACTACTAGGTGTCTACCCCAAAGACACAAATGTATTTATCTGAAGGAGCACCTGCACCCTAATGTCTTTAGCAGCAATGTCCAAACTATGGAAAGTTTGGAAAACTAATAGCCAAACTATGGAAAGAGACCAGATGTCCATCGATAGATGAATGGATAAAGATGTAGTATATATATATACAATGATATATACAATGATATATACAATGGAAGACTAATCAACTATCAAAAAAAAAAAAAGAGAAATATTGCTATCTGTAAAAATATGGATGGAACTAGAGGGTATTATGCTAAGTGAAATAAGTTAATCAGAGTAAGATAATTATCATATGATCTCACTCATATGTGGAATTTAAGAAACAAAACAGAGGATCATCAGGGAAGGGAGGGAAAAATAAAACAAGATGAAGCCAGAGAGGGAGACAAACCATAAGAGAGTCTTCATTGTAGGAAACAAAATGAGGGTTGATGAGGAGAGGAGACTGGGGGGATAGGGTTAAGGCAGGCACACAATGTAATGAGCACTGGGTGTTATATAAGACTGAGGAATCACTGAACTCTACCTCTGAAACTAAGAATACATTATATGCTAATTAACTGAATATAAATTTTAAAAATATCAATAAAGATGAAATTATTCTTAAAAAAAGATTAAATGTGATAAACATATATTACATGCCTAAAACAATGACAAGTATCCAGTATACATCAGTTTTTTTTTTCTTTTTGCTTGAGGAGGCCTCTTTTTTTTTTTTTTTTAAGATTTTTTATTTATTTATTTGACAGAGAGGAGAGAGATCACAAGCAGGCAGAGAGAGAGGGGGAAGCAGGCTCCCTGCTGAGCAGAGAGCCTGATGAGGGGCTCGATCTCAGGACCCTGAGATCATGACCTGACCCGAAGGCAGCGGCTTTAACCCACTGAGCCACCCAGGAAGCCCGAGAAGGCCTAATTTTTTAAATTAATTTGACCAGTATTTATTAGATGGCTATGATACTTAACAGCATTCAAAGAGCTGGAGATTCGGTAGTAAACAACAGAAAAAATATCTGTCTTCCGGAAACTATTCTGTATAATATCAGATAGTGATAAGGGTTTTAAAGAAAAAAAATAGGGAAAGGAAATGAAGAATGACATTATTAGGTGCTATATTAGGTAGGGTGGTTAAGATGATCTCTCAGGAGACATTTATAGAGATCCTCCTTTTTTTTTTTTAAGATTTAATTATTTATTTTAGAGAGGTGGGGGGGAGACAGAGGGAGAAACAATCTTAAGCAGACTCTGTGCTGAGAGTGGAGCCCAACATGGGCTTGATCCCATGACCCCGAGATCAGGATCCGAGCTGAAACCAAGAGTTTTACCACTTAGTTTAGTTGTTTTTGTATATACCAGCAATGAATACTCTGAAATGAAATTAAGAAAACAACTGCAATTACAATAGCACCCAAAAGAACAAAACACCTAGGAATTAATTTAAGAAGGTGTAAGATGTGTACATTAAAAACTACAAAACATTGCTGAATGAAATCCCATATTCATGGATTTACAAGTCTTGATATTGTTAAGATAGCAATGCTCAAGTGTTCTGCAGATTTATTATAATCCCTATCAAAATTACAATGGCCTTTTTTTGCAGACATGGAAAAGCTGATCCTTAAATTCATATGAAATTGCTAGAGGCCCCAGATAGCCAAAACATTGTTGAAAAAGAAGAAAGTTAGAGGACTCACCTTTTGTGGTTTCAAAATTTACTATAAAATAGTGTGGTGCTGGCATAAAAACAGACATACAGACAAATGGAATGGAATTGGGAGTTCAGGAATAAATCTATATAACTATGGCCGATTAGTTTTCAACAAGAGTGCCAAGACCATTCAATGGTAAAGAATATTTCCTTCAGCAAATGGTGCTGGGACAACTAGATAGTCATCATGTACAAAAATTAGTTCCAAGAAAGAAAAAAAATTGATAAATCAGGCTTTACCAAAATTAAAAACTTTTGTGCATCAAAGGATATAATTCAGAAAGGAAAAAAACAGTCAATACAATGGGAGAAAATATTTGCAAATCATGTATCTTGGTAAGGGTCTAGTACCCTGAATATATAAAGAAATCTTGTAACTTAACAAGAAGACAACTCAATTAAAGAATGAGCAAAGGACTTGGACAGATATTTTTCCAAAGAAAATAAATAAATAGCTAACAAGTACATGAAATAAATAAATAACCAACAAGTAACATGAAACCCTTATCACTATCTGACATCAGTCATTAGGGAAATGCAAATTAAAACATTAACGAGAGAGAGAGCGGGACGTCCAGCTAGCGAGTGGGCACCTTCGTTTCGCGCACGATGAAAGAGAGATTTGAAAATGGGTGATGTTGAGAAGGGCAAGAAGATTTTTGTTCAGAAGTGTGCCCAGTGCCATACGGTGGAAAAGGGAGGCAAGCACAAGACTGGGCCAAATCCCCATGGTTTATTTGGCCGAAAGACAGGTCAGGCCCCTGGATTTTCTCACATGGATGCCAACAAGAACAAAGGCATCACCTGGGGAGAGGAGACACTGATGGAGTATTTGGAGAATCCCAAGAAGTACATCCCTGGGACAAAAATGATCTTCACTGGCATTAAGAAGACAGGGGAAAGAGCAGACTTGATAGCTTATCTCAAAAAAGCTACTAAGGAGTAATAGTTGGCCATTGCCTTATTTATTGCAAAACAAAAATGTCTCGTGACTTTTTTTTATGTGTTCAATGGATCTCATACACCAGAATTCAGATCATGAATGTGTGACAGAATATTTCTTTTGGACAGTCCTGATTTAAATAAGACTGGCTTGTGGTTAAATGAATATGATCAGCTTTTTGAACTTTGATAGTAATTCTGGTTCAGTAAGTGCTGTCGGTTTTCCCCTTCTAAAAATATGGTTGGAATTGATTAGTAATGTTCAGCTTTTCACAGAGGTGGTAAATGCCATTTCTAAACTTATAGGAGATTGGTTTTTTATTTAGATTTATATAACTGGTTATATTAATATATTTAAATACTGAAGAGATCCCTTCACTGTCTCAGAACCAGCAAGACTCAGCTATGTTTCAGGTTGTGTTCATTAGCCTGTTAAAGGCAAGAGTTGAAGATAAGCTGGCAGTGTCCACTTTATCTTTTTCTTAACTATGCCAATTTAATTAAAGTTCCCTGCATCTAAAATATTGCCTCTTGCTTAATGAAAGGCATTTTAGTGTGGTTTATGTATAATATTAAATAAAGAATATTTAACACTTCTCATTAAAAAAAAAACATTAACAAGATACCACTTCACACCCACTAGGATGGCTGTAACTAACTAACTAAATAAATAAATAAAAAGGAAAATCATGAAGTTGATAAGGGTGTAAAGAAAATGGAACCCTCATAAATTCCTGGTGAAAATGAAAAATGGTGTGGCTTCTGTGGAAAACAATTTGGCGGCGCCTCAGATTAAACATAGAATTAGCACATAACTGAATGACTCCACACTAGATATATATCCAAAAGAACTGAAACCAGGTACCCAAACAAATCCATGAATATGCATGTTCATAGCAGCACAATACACATTAACTGAGGGATAGAAACAACCCAGTATAGTGTATGTTCAGTTTTGGTAGAGACTGCCAAATGGTTCTCCAAAGTGCTATACCCATTTTCACTCATTCACTTTAATATCTTCATGGCATTTCACTGTACAGAGGTAACATTATTTAGTTTTTTAAGGAATTCCTAATTGATGGACGTTTGAGTAGTTTCTAGGATTCTGTAACTATAAACAAAATGGCAGTGAATACATTCATCTCATACATGTCCGTGCACCCATATATGTTTGTAAGATAAATTTCTAGGAATAAAATTGCTTAACCAAAATGATTGCATTTAAAATTTTACATATACTGCCAAATTATCTTCCAAAGAGATTGAAACAATTACTACTCTTACTATTAGGGTATGAGTGATTGCTATTTCACACAGTTATATGTACTTTAAATAGCCAAACTCATATCTTTATCAAACCAAAAAATGAAATATGGTATACTGTTATTGTATCAAATTAAGTAAAGATTACTAGAAATCTATAAGAGAACAAGTTTTAAAAAATCTAATCAGGTAACTTTTCATCTTCATCAAACTAAATAACTGAAATATGTGAATTTCAGACAAATTATTAAATATCAGATCATATCCCCTTGAGAAACTACAGCAATTATGCACATTATGATGTAAATGAAAAAATGAATCGTGCTTGTACATGCATTACTACTGCCGTGTTCTCCCTCATTTCTCAACACTGTTATCTTTTAGTACCCACTGGGAGATAAATAAGGATAGACAGCTGGCTTTATATTTGCCCTGCCTCCCCCAAACCCCAACACAAAGATCAAACAAAGAGTTCTGAGGTGAGAGAACATAATGCACCATACTAAATGCATAAACCACATAGATTAAAAAAAAAAAAATTAGAGTGTCTCACAAAAGTCCATATTTACAAAAGAAAACAAAGCCTTAATAAGTCCCTGAGAATTAAAAAAACTTTTCAATGCACTTACATAAAAAGAATGAAATTTATTTTTTCTTATTATTTGATGATGATGATAATTACAACCATACTCATCTTGAAAATAAAAGAAAAAACTTCACACACAAAGATTGAGGTTTTTCTTAGAAAGAACAACTCTCATCACATACACCTTGTAATTTATACTGACGTGGTGCTTTACAACTATAAACATGTTCTGTACTTTTTTTTAAGATTTATTTGAGAGACAGAGAGTGTGCACACATGTGTGTATGTGACTGGGGGGAGGGGCGGAGGGAGAGGGAGATGGAGAGAGAATTTCCAGCAGACTCCTTGCTGAGCACAGAACCCAACATGTAACATGGGGTTCAATCCCAAGACCCTGAGACCACGACTTGTCCCAAAAATCAAGAGTCAGATCCTTAACCAACTGAGACATCCAAGCAACCTATGTTTTATTTATACTTCTTAGTTGATCTCCATGAAGTGGTCTTAAGTATCTTCCACTCTTATCATCTAGTACTTTCCTTCATACTAAGTGAATTTATCCTTTCTCTCCTTCATAACCCACTCCCCCCTCCTATGCCCCACCCTCGTCCCCTACCAACTAAATCTCTGCTTATCTGTCCCCTCTTAGAATGCTTTTCATTCCATCAGTGTCCAGCAAAAATGCCATTTCCTCCATAAAGTCTTCCCTGATGCTTTCATTTAAAAGTAATCACTTTGTTCTTTTGACCTGCTTAGAACATTTAAGATTTTCTGTCTTGTAGTGTTTTATTACTGTTTTAATAAATGTTTTAATCTCCCTGGCATAATAAACTTCATAAGGAAAGGGAATCTCTTATCTATTTTAAGACTCATAATATCAAGCATAATCATGAAATACATAAAATTTACCTGTTGAATGAATGAATTCTAAAACAACCCTGTAAATTTAAGGTAGTAAGCTCATCTAATAAAGAAATCATTTCAGAGAAGTTAATTGTTTTGGCTTTAAGGATATCATTTAACAAACAGTGGATCTGAGACCGAAACCCAGGGAAGGCTTTCTGAAGATAAGTCAGTGTTCCTTCCCTAACAGCTGGCTTGATAATTGAGGGCTGGGTTTTTTATTGCAATATTTCTATGCAGTCTATGTAAGTAGGCTGCATTCATTTAAAGAAATAGAACTAGATTAAAATATGAGAATAAATTATACCAATATTAAACCATGAGCTTACGGTGGGCCATAATTATTAGATATAATTTTTAGTAATTGGTAGGAAGGAGAAATCTAAAACACACAAATGAATTCTAAAATTAATTCAAAATTTTAAAAACGCAAATGAAAATACGCTGTCAACAGGTTAAATTCATACACTTGCTAAAAGCCATTAAAACTTGAGTTATAATTTCATAATTTATAATTGACAATCTTAATTAAGAATGTTAATGAGGAAAAACAAGTTCAGTAAGTTTTTTCTTAAACATCTACTATACGTGTAGCACTGTGTTAGAAACATGAAAAACAAAATGAAAAATACACACTCCCTATAATTGAGAATAGTAAGTGTGACAATGACAGAAACCTTCTTTGTTCAAGCACTACTATGATTACTAAATACTGAAGATAGAATATAATGAATATTTATTTCTAAGTCATGTTTCTTATACTTCTTATACTTCCCTGAAGATAATATAATCCTTTATTAATGATGCACAGTTAACCATTATAAGCATGATTCAGTTATCCTTATAAGCCTAAGTATACACACTCTTGAGGTATACCAGGATTATTTACCTTAAAGTAAAAGTCCTTGAATGCAAGAACCTTTGAGATTTGTGTCTTTTTGCTATTTGTGTGTGTTTTCTGTTTATTATTTAATTTTATTTCTTCCATCCATTCTGACTTCCATCAATATTTTCTGAACCCCTTCTACGGTCCAGGTGGTATTCTAAGTGCTGGAGATACAATGGTGAACAGGAGACAAAAGTCCAGGCATCAAGGTACTTACATTCCAGTAGGAAAACAGACAGAAGAAACAAATATGTAATATTATGTCATGTACTTAAAAGTACTCTGAAGAAAACTAATGTAGGCTGAAAGGACAGAACAGGCTATTTTAGGGTAGGGTAATTAGGAAAGGCCTTAGTGAAGAAGTGGCATTTGAACAGACCCCCTATGAATGAAGTGAAGGAGTAAGCCACATAGAGATCTTGGGGAAAAAAGCCTTTTAGGCAATTGCAGGGGATCATTTATGGGACAAGCTTGGTGAGTTCAAAGAATAGTACCACCACAAATGTACTTGGAAACAGAGTGAAACCAAGTGAAATGGAATATGGAGAGGATGATAGGATATAAAATCAGAAAGACCCATAGGGGCAAGACCATATAGGGTCTTCTAGGCTATAGTAAGAAGTTGCAACTTGATTGTAAGAGAAGCCATAAAGGGATGTTGAGGAGGGCAGTGATATAATCTAAAGTACATTAAAAAGAAAAAAAAGATGGTGGTGCCTAAAAGGAGGCAAGAGTGGCCTAGTGAGACAAGTTCAGAAGGCTATTGCAGTATACTAAGCAAAAACTGGTTGCTTAGACAAGGATGGCACTGGTTAAGGTGATCAGATTCAAAATGGGTGAAGGAGAGTGGAAGGCTTAGGTTCTAGTTATGGAAGGGATAAGTCATGGAGATGAAATGTACAGTAAAGGGAATATAGTCAATCGCATTATAATAGTGTTGTATGGTGACAGATGGTACCCGAGGTTCCTGATAATTGAACTTTGATAAAGTATAAAGAAATTATACATAAAAACTAGAAAATGATGGAGAATAAACGTTCTAGCAATGTTTTATTTATTTATTAAAGATTTTTTTATTTATTTGACAGAGAGAGAGAGATCACAAGTAGGCAGAGAGGCAGGCAGCGGGGGGGGGGGGGGGGGGGGGGGGGGGGGGGGGGGGGGGGGGGGGGGGGGGGGGGGGGGGGGGGTAGGCTCCCCTCTGAGCAGAGAGCCCGATGCGGGGCTCGATCCCAGGACCCTGAGATCATGACCTGAGCCGAAGGCAGAGGCTTTAACCCACTGAGCCACCCAAGTGCCCCATAAGCTGGCAATGTTTTAAAGGATAACTATACCCAAAAGGAAAAACAAACCAAACAAATGACCAAACACCACCCCATCCCTTTGAATCATTTATAACAACCAAAACAGCCCTGACAAATTTCTCTTTCAGTAGCAGCTCTATTGGTAATAGTTTTGACAGAGGGACAGAATATAACAGGCATATTACTAAGGATAATTTAATTCAAAATTTAAACAACTTACCGGCAAGCACAAGGGTAATATTCAGTACAATGAATATTCCACAAAACAGGCCAACTCTAAAAGTAGTCCATGCTGGTGCAGGCTGTAGATAGAAAAACAGCATGCTAGGCATAGGGCAAAACACTGCATACATTTAGTATATGCTGTAATAAATTAGTAGTATGAGTCCCAAAGCCCTACCATGAAAACAAATATATTTTAAGAACTGAATTTTTTAAAAATCAGAACCAGAGAAACATCCTTAATTCTCCTGTAAAATAAAATAGTCATTTGAATTCCTTTACAAAAATCTGAGTTACTAAGCAAACAAGAATGTAATCTTAAACACTGAATTATATATACACTGAGTTTTTCTTATGGGAGAAATCTAAGTGCAATTTCATTTTTACAAGGTATGTATCTTTAACTTTTGTAGGTCACTATTACTCAGAATTCACATATTTGGTACTGAGACAATGGCAAAATTAAGAACACTGGTTTTCTATATATTACATTACTACCACTGGGGTAACAAAGTCAATTTTTAAAAAATATTTCATTTATTTATTTGAGAAAGAAAGCACAAGCAGGGAGGGCAGCAGACAGAAAAAGGGAGAAGCAGGCTCCCCGCTGACCAGAGAGCCCAACATGGGGCTTAATCCCAGGACACTGGGATCATGACCTAAGCTGAAGGCAGACGCTTAACCAACTGACCCACCCAGGTGCCCCTAAAATGAATTTTTAAGATACAATAGACATTCTCCAGAGACTGGACTATCAGAATCTCCAGGGTGTGTAGGTTCAAAAAATAGTTTTCTCTATTTTATGGTAGTTTTATATTTAGAAAATGATAAAAGGAAATCAACTGTTTTCTAATATAAAAGAAAGTAGCTCTGATATTTTAAACGTAAAGGTATGACAAATAGGAGAGAGAAAATATTATAGAATTAAATATTTGCTATGAATATTATAAAGAACTTCTGTTGTCGTTAAAGGTGTAATATCTTAAATACTACTTTTAAGATAGTTTAAATGTTTTCTAAAAATCTTTAAATGAAAAAAAGCATTGAGACTCTTTGACCTACAAATTAACCAGTAACAGGTATCTGAATTGTTTTTGTTTTGTTTTGTTTTTGTTTTAAAGATTTTATTTATCTATTTATTACAGAGAATGAGATCACAAGCAGGCAGATAGAGAAGGGGAAGCAGGCTCTCCACTGAGCAGGGAGCCCGATGCGGGGCTTGATCCCAAGACCCTGGGATCATGACCTGAGCTGAAGGCAGAGGCTTAATCCACTGAGCTACCCAGGCGCCCAGGTATCTGAATTGTTAAAGATTGAAAGCATCCAGAGGGAAGATAGTCATTTGTATCTAAAACAAATTTTTTTCTAGTTTAAAAATTTGTGTAATTTATCATATATAAAAAATTTGTGTAATTTATCATATATAAAAGAATATATATAATGTATTTGGACTGAATACAAATACAAGAACTGAATAATTATTAACTGAATAATAAAGAGTTCCTATACATATCACCCATCATCAAAAACAGAACACTTCTTTTACCTTTGAAGTCCCAATCGTTTCCAGATCCATAAACCTTCCCTCCTCACCAAGGATAACCATTTCCATGTTTTCTCAGCTTTACCAGTTCTTTTTGCATTTAGAAATACCCTAATTTTTCAAGCTTTTCTTATTTTTAATAGCTTTACTAAAATATAACTCACCTTAAACTGCACATATTTAAAGCATACAATTTGATGTTTTGATATATGTAAATACTTAGGAAATTATTACCATAATCAAAAGAATGAACTTATCTATTGTTCCCCACAAGAGATTCCTCATGCCCTTCTGTAACACTTCTCTGCGCACCACACCCTATTCCACCTCCCAGAAAACCATGGATCTACTGTCATTATATAGTTTGCATTTTCCAGAGTTTTAGGTAAACAGCATCATATAGTACATACTCTTTTTTGGTCTGGTTTCTTTTCCCAAGTGTAATTATTTTAAGATGCACCCATATTGTTCCATATATAAATGTTTATTTTTTTTTATTGCTGAGTAGTATGCCATTGTATGGATATATCATTACTGCTTACCCATTCACCTATTGATAGATATGATTTGTTTCCAGGTTTAAGCTATAATGAATAAAGCCGCTTCGAAACATTTCATGAAATACTTTCTTAAAGGATCTTATTAATTAATGTATTTATTCTAAAGAAAGCTCTATGTCCAACATGGGGCTCAAACTCACAACACTGAGATCAAGAATTGAATGCTCTACCGACTGAGCCAGCCAGGTGCCCTTTGTGTACATATCTTTATATGAAAATATGCTTGCATTTGTCTTGGGTTAATACCTGTGAATATAATGGCCAGATCATATGGTAGGTGAAGGTCTAACTTTTAAGAAACTGCCAACTGGGGCGCCTGGGTGGCTCAGTCGGCTCAGGTCATGATCTCAGGGTCCTGGGATCGAGCCCCGCATCAAGCTATCTGCTCAGCAGGGAGCCTGCTTCCCCCTCTCTCTCTGCCTGCCTCTGTGCCTACTTGTGATCTCCCTCTTTCCATCAAATAAAAATCTTTAAAAATAAACAAACAAATAAATAAATAAATAAAAGAAGCTGCCAAACTGTTTTTCAATATGGTTGCATCATTTTACTTTCCACTAGCAGCATATGAGATATCAGAGCTTTGTTCCTCCAACATTTAGTGTCCATGTTTTTAGTCATTCTAATAGGTACACGTTACCTCACTGTGGTTTTAATTTGCATTTCCCTATGACTAATGATACTGAACATCTATTCATATGTTTACTTGCTACACATACCTCTTTGTTTAGATCTCTTGCCCACTTTTAAGCTGGGTTATTTGTTTTCTTATTTTTGAATACTATATAGTTCTTATATTTATATATTTTATCTGTTCTCTTTTTTCCTAGTCTGTTGCTTTTCTTTTCATTCTCTTAATATTGTCTTCTGAAGAGCAGAAGTTTTAAATTTTGATGAAGGGCTTTGGTTTTATTTCTTAGAAATCTTTGCATAAACCAGTTTCAGGACTTTTTCCTATATTTTCTTCAAAAATGTGTACTTTTAGGTTTTCACTCAAGTCTATGGTATATCGAAAATTAATTTTGTATATGATGAGAAAGATGTGTGGAAGTTTTTTTTTTTTTTGCATGTGGAAGCCAATTGCTCCAGCACCATTTGTTGAAAAGACTATCCTTTTTCCACTGAACTGTCTTTATATTAGTTGTTGATCATATATTTATTGGTCTGTTTTGGACTTTTTATTGTTCCACTTATCTATTTACTTTTCTTGACATTAATATCATAATGTTTTGATTACTATACTTTTAGTAAGTTTGATACAAGGTAGTGTCAATCTTTCAATTAAATTGTTCCAAAGTTTTTTTGGTTATTCTTGGTCCTTTTTAACTCCATATAAATTTTTAAATTTGCTAACCAGTTACATACATATATAATAAATATAAAGCCCTGTTGAGATTTTGAGCTGGACTGTGGGGTATCTATGGATCAATTTAGGAAGAAATGATAACTTTGAAAAATTGGGTTTTCTAACTCATGAATATGATATATCTCTCATGCATTTGTCTTTTTAATTTCTCTCAGCAATGTTTTATAGTTTTCAATGTAAAGATCGTATGCATCTTTTGTCAGATCTATCCCTACATATTTCAATTATAAACAACATTTAAAATGTTTTATTTTGGGGCACCCAAGTAGCTCAGTTGGTTAAGTGTCTGCATTTGGCTCAGTTCATGATCCCAGAGTTCTGGGATAGAGCCCCGCACCAGGCTTCTTGGTCAGTAGGAAGCCTGCTTCTCTCCCTTCCTCTGCTGCTCCCCCTGCTCGTGATCTCTCTGTCAAGTAAATAAAGAAAATCTTAAAAAAAAAAGAAAGAAATTAAAAAAAACTTTTTTAAAGATTTTATTTATTTGAGAGAGAGAGCAAGCGAGCAAGACAGAGCACAAGCAGGGTGAAGCACAGAGGGAGAAGCAGACTCCTTGCTAAGCAGGGAGCCAGATGTGGGACTCAATCCTGGGACTCTGGGATCATGACCTGAGTGGAAGGCAGACAGACGCTCAACCGATTGAGCCACTCAGGCATCCAATTATTTTTTTATTTAAAACTGTTCTGAATGGGGCTCCTGGGTGGCTCAGTTGGTTAAGCGACTGCCTTTGGCTCAGGTCAAGATCCTGGAGTCCCAGGATCGGGTGCTACATCGGGCTCCCTGCTCTGCAGGGAGTCTGCTTCTCCCTCTGACCCTCCCCCTTAGGGTCCCTCTCTCTCATTCTCTCTCTCTCTCAAATAAATAAAATCTTAAAAAAAAAAAAGATATTTAAAAAAATTGTTCTGAATGGTACATAGAAATGCAATTTATTTATGGTCTTATAGTCTGCAACCATGTTAAACTCACTTATTAGTTCTAGCAACTATTCTAATCATTCACTGGATTCTTCTACATAGGTTAGCATATCATCAGCAAAAAACATCAGTTTTAGTTCTTTGTCTCTAATCTGAATGCCTTTTATTTCTTTTTCCTACCCTATTGCACTGGCTAGAATCTCTAGTACAATGTTGAATAAAAGTGGTTAGAATGAGTATCCTTTTTTTGTCTCTAGTCAGGGAGAAGGTATTCAGAGTTTCACTATTAAGTATGATATTAGTTATAGGTCTTTTCATACATGCCTTTTATTAGGATGAGGAAGCTCTTTTTGTTACTGATTTCCATTTCACTGTGGTCAGAGAACTTAGATTCTATGATTAAAATCCTTTTAAGTTTACTGAGACTTATTTTATGAAACAGAATATGTCACCTTAATGTTTCTAGTATAATTACTGTGTAGATGTCATTTAATGTAAATTTTTTTTGATGAAACTATGGCATTTTGGGTGAAGTTTTATAGTACCCCAGCATACGTGAATCTTCCCACCCAATATCATTAAATACCTAACCATAATCATTTGGTGACTGTAACATGAAATAAGTATCTCATCTTAATAATTTGGGGAGACCAAGAAGTTAGCATGTCAATAAGAATAAACAAGAGAAGGAATACAGCATAAGAAGAGAAAGGTGGGAAGACATTACAATTTATCATGAAGTGAGACCTGGCACGGAATTTTTTAAAAACAAAATAACAATAGTAATAACTACTTCTAAAATTTGGCTGACTCTTGGGGCACCTGGGTGGCTCAGTGGTTAAGCCTCTGCCTTTGGCTCAGGTCATGATCTCAGGGTCCTGGGATTGAGTCCTGCATCAGGCTCTCTGCTCAGCGGGGAGCCTGCTTCCCCCTCTCTCTCTGCCTGCCTCTCTGCCTACCTGTGATCTCTCTCTCTCTGTCAAATAAATAAAATCTTTAAAAAAAAATTTTAAGGGGCACCTGGGTGGCTCGGTGGGTTGGAGCCTCTGCCTTCGGCTCAGGTCATGATCTCGGGGTCCTGGGATCGAGCCCCACGTCGGGCTCTCTGCTCAGCAGGAAGCCTGCTTATCCCTCTCTCTCTCTGCCTGCATCTCTTCCTACTTGTGATCTCTCTCTCTGTGTCAAATAAGTAAAATCTATAAAAAAAAAAAAATGTTTTTTAAATTTGCCTTTTTTTTTTTAAGGAGAGAGAGAACAGGATTGGAGAGAGCAGAGGGAGAGGGAGAGAGAGAATCTTAAGCATGCTCCATGCCCAGAACAAAGTCTGATGTGAGGCTCAATCTCATGACCCTGAGATCATGACCTAAGCCAAAATCATGAGCTAGATGATTAACTAAATAAACTATCCAGACGCCTCTGACATATTTTTTTAAAGTAATGAAACTAGTATGTTTTTATCAACTAAACAGACTGTGTTATTAAATAGGCAAAACCAAACAAGTGGAAGAAATACTAACCTGAGCAGCTCCCAAAGGAGGGACACGTAAACGCTTCATAGCCTTTTGTCGGTCACCATCTTCAAGTTCATTAGTCACTACAGCCTAGAAAGACACATTCAATTTTGACACAGGTTATACTAATCTTGAGTGATACATAAATAATTCTGAACCATTTTTATACATGGTATTCTGATAACCTCTTGGTGATGTATACTAACAAAGCAAAAGACAAACATCATGAGTAAAGAACATTGTATTCAAAGCTAGAAACAAATTACAAAAGGAGAATAGAGATGAGGAATTATTTCATTAAAAATAAGACATTGATGCTATTGAAAATATGTGGTACATAAGTGAGATTATTATACCTCAGTTTCAGAGATGAGCTGGTTGATTTTCTTGCATGTATAAAATGGGGCCACTTCAACATGAGCCACTCGCCAATCTGCTCCACGAGAAGTTTCCAGGATTTTGTCATGCTTTTTGAGGATTTTTCGAAACCCTGTAAAATTCAGATTCTACAGAAAGAAATGAGAAAAACTACTATAATTTCCAACACCATAAATGGAGAAAAATAATAAGCACTATGCATTGATGAGCTGACTGATGACTGAGTACTGAGGGAAATGGCAATGCTTTCATATAAGCATTTACTACTAACACGGTAAGACTCTTCTTTCTTGGGTTGGCTGGTTAAGTGACCAATTCTTGGTTTCAGCTCAGGTCATGATCTCAGGGTAGTGAGATGAAGCCCCACATCAGGCTCCATGCTCAGTGAGAAGTCTGCTTGAGACTCTCTCTCCCTCTCCTTCTGCCCTTCCCTACCACATACTCTCTCTCTCTCATAAATAAATCTTTTTTTTTTTTTTTCTTATTTATTTGACAGAGAGAAACACAGCGAGAGAGGGAATACAAGCAGAGGGAATGGTAGCGGGAGAAGCAGGCTTCCTGCTGAGCAGGGAGCCCGATGCGGGGCTCGATCCCAGCACCCTGGGATCATGACCTGAGCCGAAGGCAGACGCTTAACGACTGAGCCACCCAGGCGCCCCTCATAAATAAATCTTAAAAAAAAAAAAAAAAAGACTCTTCTTCTTATTCTATTTATTTCAAGGTAGTATGCCACCAGTAATCAAAGAAACCCCTAAACTATGAACCGTATGATTTCTATTTCAAGTAAATTAATGGAAGTCTTAAAATCAAAACATTTTTATTTCCATTTTCTTATGTACAATTATTCTCAAAAAGGCTAATTTATATTATTTTGCTTCATAATCAAAAGGACACAATCAGAAAAAAATTTCGAGTTATTCTACACTGAATACATTTATTAGTTCTTTATTTTTTGAAGGATGGGTATTGCTATGCATTTACCCGCTACTATGCAAGCATTTATGAACCAGCACAGAAAATGGAAGATCGTGTATTTCTTTTAATTTCATTTTGCTTCCATCCACTCTCAGTTTGAGAACAGGAGTGCAAAAAGAGTAACACTAATCACACATACAGGGTTTCGCTGATAATGGGTAAGAGCTTGCACTCTTCCTCCATTTCTACAATATCAAAATACTATACTTTTCTACATTCTCAAATTGTTGTTCTTTGATACATGCAAAAAAGCAGGACTGTGGATTTGTATGGCTCTTTAAACCAGAGATCTCCCAAATTTGTTGATCACATATCCCTATCAGTAAAAAAATTGAGCATTTACTCCAAATTAGACTTTGCTTGCTTGCTAATCTGTTTATCATTTCTGTCTCATAATTTAACAAATCACCTGGAATTCTCCTAGGGGTGCACACACAGTGATTTAGAGACTGCTTTCAATAAATTTTCCATTCTCCACATTCTCGATATATATTCTTACAGAATAGCCAGCTTAAAGAATAGAGAATAGAATAGAACCTTTATAATTAACAATTATTTTTGTTTTCCCAAGGACCTTGTTATAGTGACCCCCAGCAAAGGTTCTGGGAAAGTTAAATAAAACTTAACAAGGGTGTTTCTCTGAAACACACAAGCATAATCGATGAAATATGAAACATTAATGTTTTATAGCATTATAAGAAAGAAGAAATACATTTTTGTTTCTTTTTAAATATAAATTATAAAGCTACAGATAAATTTCAAGGGAAAGGAATTTCCCATCGTATACTTTACTATTCTTCTAAAACTTTTTTCCAACGGGTTCTTCTTTGAATGATAAAATATTAAATTACCAAAGAAGGTAGAATTATGAAAGAGAAAGAGAGGGAAATAAGTACATGCATTAACAACTTAGATTACTGCAGATATAAGACTATAATGACTTTTTATTTTAAAACTCCAATATTTATCCTTAGACATTGTATAACCTTTATTTTTTATATAATGTGTTATATAACCACTGATTAGAAGCACTAATCATAATAATAAAATGGAAAAAGAGGAGCATGTAAGGTCTCTTTAAAGATTAGATGCTTTTGCCTATTTAAATGTTTATTACTGAACAAATAATGTTTTTCAATAAATTCATTATAGATTTAAATATGTAAAAAAATCCGTAAAGAATTAGAAATGAATAAATGCCTCCTATTTCCATAATTCAGTGTACATGGTATTTCAGCTTTTCAGCTTTTTTTTTTTTTTTTTAAGATTTTATTAATTTATTTGACACAGAGAGAGAGATCACAAGTAGGCAGAGAGTCAGGCAGAGAGAGAGAGAGGAAGCAGGCTCCTGGCTGAGCAGAGAGCCCGATGCCAGTGCTGATGCTGATGCTGATGCTGATGCTGATGCCAATGCCCGGGCTCAATCCCAGGAACCTGGGATCATGACCTGAGGTGAAGGCAGTGGCTTAACCCACTGAGCCACCCAGGTACCCTGAAGATTGCGGTTTAAAAATGTTAGGTGATACATCACAATAGCCTAGATATCCAGTCTCTATACATGTTTGCTGTGACCTAGTTTCTTTCAGAAGGTATTTTTTTACTTTTTAAAAAAATTTTATTTTCATTCTAAGGTAGTTCATATACAGTATTATATTAGTTTCAGGTATACAACAGCATGATTCAGTAATTCCAAACAGACTTTATTTTATTTTTTTAAAGATTTTATTTATTTATTTGACAGAGAGGAGAGAGATCACAAGCAGGCAGAGAGGCAGGCAGAGAGAGAGGGGGAAACAGGCTCTCTGCTGAGCAGAGAGCCTGATGTGGGGCTTGATCCCAGGACCCAGAGATCATGACCTAAGCCAAAGGCAGAGGCTTTAACCCACTGAGCCACCCAGGCGCCCCTCCATACAGATTTTAATAAGAGTTATATTATATTCTGTGGATAATACAATGGAAGGATTCTCAGTGGCAAAGTTGTAAAGTTAGTATCTTTTATACTATTACTATTAGTTTCAGGAAAGTTAACTAATTGTCTTTGCGGAAATTTTGTTATGGGCTTAGAGAAATGTAAAGCTCTTACATAGCTTGGACATATATAATTTCTTATTTCTATGTACTACTAGAGATGCCTCTAAAAATAGGAAGTAAACCATGAATCAAGGGTTACTTGTGCACACTGTACAAAAGGCTTTAGAAAACTGATCTTCAAAAATAGAAGTCTTATTAACACCATTTTCCCACCTTTGATATATGGTTTTTAGCCAATAAGAACATCTGAAATCACATTAAGAACCTAAAATATAATGACATGCTAAAGATTTCCCTTTTTGGATTGGCCCATTAGTATTGTTCAAGATTAATTTCAAACTTCTCAATTATTTGAAGGTTCCATTCTCCAGGATAAGACTCTAAGTACCTGATAGTTCTGCAGCAGGATAAGACTGAGGTAGAACTCGCTGAAGGCCAGTTTAAGGTCTTTAATATTCCTATGTTGGACACGTTCCTCATGGGACAAATGGAAGACTGGCTTCCTGCGCTGTCGCAGTGTAGTAACGCCAGTGCTCTCTTTCTGTGCATCCAGTGATGACTGAAGCTCATTCTGAAGTGTAGCAAACCTGCGCTGAGCCTCCGCAAGCTTTTCTATAAAAACAAACAAACAAAAAAATTTCAAATAATCAAGGTAAAAAAGATGGTAAAGTTCTCAATGACTTGATTTCTTACTGTTTATCCTGGTCTGTTTCCCTAAAATTTCTAGGAAAAAAATGTTACATGTTACATGTAATATTTAGAATTGGATAAGAAAAAAAATGTTTTGGTATAACATTTCATTCTTTTTTTTTTTT
>CM053618.1:34047785-34067984 GCA_028646535.1 Procyon lotor | reverse complement strand
CGATTTTCTGCTCCCAGAATTGCTGTTCTTATTCTCTTCTCTCTGCTGTTGCGTTTGCCGGCTTTTAGAGTGATTTCCTCCTCTTTAGCTGGACTTCTGATTCCCAGGGCTCTCTGTGCCTCCTACACCTTCGCCATCTTGCCTCCTCTCATTCTATCTTTTTATCTCACATTTCCCTCCCTGCAAAACCTCAAGTTTAAAAAACAATACCCTTTGTTTTTACAGATGAAGACACAGAATCTAAAAAGCCACTAAAAGTGAGAATGCAAAATGGTACGGCCACATTACAATCTGGAAAACAAGTTTGTCAATTCTCAAAAAGTTAAACACAGGGTTAGTTACATTACGATCCAGCAATTTCACTCTTAGGTATATATGTTCACACTAAAACTTGTACATATACATGAATTTGTATTCACAATAGTGGAATACAACCTAAATGTCCACTAATTGATGAAAGGATAAGCAAAATACAGCATGTCTATTATATATATAATGGAATATTATTCAGTCAAAAAAGAATGAGGTACTGATAGATAACTATAATATGAATGAGTCTTAAAGAAATCATGATAACTGAAAAAAGCCAGACTCAAAATGCCACATATTGTCTTATTATAATTCCATTTATATGAAATGTCCAGAACAGGCAAATCTGGAGACAGAAAGATTAGTGGTTGCCAGGGTCTAGGAGGCAGGAAGAATGGAGAGTGACTACTAATGGGTATGGACTAATGAGTATGGGGTATTTGGGGGTGATGGAAATGTTCTAGAATTATATAATGGTGATGGCTGTACAATCTTGTGAATATTCATGATTTGAATCTCTCTCCTTAGGAATAGCTCAGGGCTAATTTGCATATCCATGCATATCCAAGCAATAAGCATATCCATGGAATAATATGGTCTTACCACATAGGTCAGGCTCACCTGGGATAATCTCCCATTCTTAAAGTCAACTGATTTGAGACCTTAATTACAGCTGCAAAATCCCTTCATAGCAACACCTAGGTAGATGTTGGATTACATAACTGGGAGAAGGTAGAGAATACACTATGGAGGAAGGGTTCTTAGAATCCACCAGAATAATGCCTACCATATATTTCTGAACTGATGCAAATTTCTGAAGACCCCAAATGCCATCTGGTTCAGCAGTCAAATAGAGGTCTATAGTGTTCAGGTGACAGATGAAATATTAACCCAGTTGGTCCCCAGACTCACATTATGCTTGCTTTCTCTGTTCCAGAATGTATAATTGGAGTAGAAACACCAGGCCACTTATAGAAATCTCCACAATGACTGTGACCCAGCGGTATGAGCTATTATTGTAGAAAGGACTCATGGAAGTTTCTAGAACTTCTCCCTATCAAGATAATAACCAAGAAGGAAAAGCATAGCCTTAGGGGAACTTCAGGGGTTAGTGGCATCACCAGAAACTTGAAAGATGCAAGGATGTTGATATCTATCACATCCCCATTTAATTTATCTGTTTAGTCTGTGCAGAAATTGGATGGATCTTGAAAAATGACTGTGGATTATAGTAAATTTAATCAAGTGGTCACTCTGATGGCAGCTATTTTTCTAGATGTGATATCATCACTGGAACAAATCAACAGAGCCTGTAGCACCTGGTATGCAGCCCTGTAACTAATAATGCAGCTTCTCATCTGGGACCAGACACCAGCATGGTCTCTGAGCCCCAGAAATGGCACCATTCCCCCATTAATACTGGTCAGCCACCTAGTGGCAGGTTGAATGCATTGGCTGTCTTCTATTATGCAGGGGGCAGAGATCTGTCCTCTCTGGAATAAATGTATTCTTTTTTTTTTTTTTCTTAAAGATTTTATTTACTTATTTGACAGAGAGAAAGAGATTACAAGCAGGCAGAGAGAGAGGGGGAAGCAGGCTCCTGCCAAGCACAGAGCCCGATGCGGGGCTCGATCCCAGGACCTTGGGATCATGACCTGAGCCGAAGGCAGAAGCTTTTACCCACTGAGCCACCCAGCCGCACCTGGAATAAATGTATTCTTGATATGGTTGTACATTCCCTGCTCATAATGTTACTGGCTAGCACCACTATCAACTGGAATGCCTTATCCATTTTCATGGTATTCTACACAGCTTTGTTTCCGATCAGACAACTCATTTCATGGCAAAGGTTGTAAAGCAATAAGCATATCCATGGAATAATATGGTCTTACCACATACCCAGAAATTGCTGGCCTAAAGAGAGACTTAACAAAGTGAGTTGGGAGACGACACTCTGTAAAAATTGGGTTCTGTCTTACAGGATACAGTATTAAGACCATTATATTTATTGGTGCTTTTACAAACACAGCCAAAATAGAGTCTAGGAATCAAGGGATCGAAATGGGAGTGGCTCCTCTCACTACTATAACCAAAAAACATTCACTTAATTTTTGCTTTCTAATCTGCAACTTGAACTCTGCCTATTGCTTAGTTCTCAACAGAAAATGCTTCTTTCAGAGGAATACAACAGTGGTTCTACTGAATTGGAACATAAGACTGCCACCTGGCCATTTTGGGCTCATCATACCACTGAACTAGTAGGCAAAGAGGTTATTTATTGGTTAGTGACTGATCTTGACTACCAAGGGGAAAGTGAGTTATTGATTCACAAGTAGGAGCAAGGAGGGCTATGTCCATAACCCAGGAGACTCTCTGGAATACATCCTAGTTTTTCCATGACAAGTAATGAAAGTTAATAGAAAACTATAGAAATCAAAGTAAAGAATTATTAAGGATTCATATTTAGGGATTTAAATCCTGAAGGATTTCATTCCTTCAGAAATTAAAGTATGGGTCATCCCATCCAGTTAAGAACCCTAGCCAGTTGGGCCTCTGGCTGAGGGCAAAGGAAATATGAAACAGGTAGTGGAAAAAGCAAATCATAGATATCAACTATGGCCTCTTAACCTTGTTGCTCTTTTACATATCTTATATTTTCCTCTCTATCTCTTTTTGTTGCATTCTGGGTAACTACTTTAGCTATGTTCAAGTATGTAAACTTTCTCTTAATCTCTACCTAATTCGCAGGTTTAACTAGTTAAGATATTATTTTCAGTGATATTTTCATTTTAAAAGTTCTAACTGGTTATTTTATTATTAAGATTTTATTTATTTATTTGAGAGAGAGCACGTGAGAGCACGAGTGCGGGGAGGGGAAGAGGGAGAGGGAGAAGTGGACTCCCTCTGCTGAGCAGGGAGCATGGCGCCAGCTGATCCCAGGACCCTGAGACCATGACCTGAGCAGACACTTAATCCACTAAGCCACCCACGTGTCCCTCTAATTTGTTATTTCAAAAAGTCAAGTTTGATAGTTTCCTTTTTGTGCATGGTTTTGATACTTTTTTTCAGGTCTTTAGCCATATTAAGCATGTGTTTTATTTTGCATCTAATAATTTTGCATATTTCATGTAGCATTTTACTGTTTTGTAGTGAGCGGTATTCAGAATTTCTTCCTAGTCTTCCATATTATAAGGAAGAGAACAATTCGCCTATTTTCAAATCTCACACTGAAAAGGCAAAATGAATCTCAAAGTTCTTTTTACAGAAGTCAAGCATTTCTATTGCAAAATTGTTCATCTTATTATCCTTCTGATCAAAAACAATGTAGAACTTTTTGGTTCTTTCTTAGTTCACTGTTCACTTAGTGATTTTGTAATTTTTTTCATGATGCTCCTAGACCAAAAGATATATTTAACACTTTTTTTCTACTAACAACTTGAGTATTTATGTCCTGACCACTTAAAAGCCATTTGAAAAAATAATATACATAAACACATATTTAATGAAAGAATGTGATAATTTATCCAAGGTCAACTATAAATTACTTTGCTGATTAGAAACCGTAGGTAATTACCAAGACCCAAAAGCTAGAAAACACTATCAATGATTAACTTTTATTGTTAAGAAACAATACTACAGACCTATGATCACCCTAATTAATATATACTTAATCCATGTCTTCACACATGGAGACTATTCTCCCACACACATATAAGCAAAGAGCTAAACCAGCTATTAAGTCATAATTTAGCTATGTGGGTACTAGATACATATACTCACTTGTAAAATGATATTTAATATTTCACTCAGTGTGTGTGTGGGGGAGTGGGCTTGAGGATTCTCTCTCTGTCCCAGAGCATGCACACTCTCTCCCCTCTCTCTAAAATTATTTTTTAATGTAAAAACCCGATTTTATTAATATAAATGCTTATATCTTATTAACCAAAAATATGTAATAAAACATAAAAAGCAATAAAATGACTCATATCAGGTTTTGTGAAATACTGATGACAGGTTCTGATTCCTCACAGGTGGAACCCAAGAGGGCTGGGAATCAATTTGTTCATTTTATAAGCAAGGACATGGAGGTCTTAGAAAGGTTAAATGGTAAACTTCTTCTAAAAAAAAAAGTAAGGCTCAAAAATCCAAAATGTAATTGGTAGGTAACAGAACTGATAAGAAAATAAGTATCTACATTTTAGTAGTATTCATTCTGTTTTGTTTAGCTTTTATAGCATTTTGTTTGGGGTATTTAGAAGTTTCAATCAAGACTACATCTCATTTAAAAGTGACCATTTTTAGCTGACCATTGACTAATTTGTGAGATACAAGTGGGTGGAGATAGGTTTATAAGATGAACTCATCGCTGTATTATTTATAGTTTTTCTGTGCCCTACTGTCTGAGAAGTCTAGAAGACAATCTGCCATGGAGAAGGTGCCTAAATAAGGAGAAAAATGATATTGTCCAGGACAAGTGCCAAATTCTGTTTCTGTCAATCATGTCTTCATATTACCCATCACTTCCTGACCTGGCAAAAAGTTAGTCTGAAGACTATCAATTTGTACCTACTCTGTGGTGACATCAAGAGGCATGCCCAACTGGCCCTGCCAATACATACCAACACATTTATACTCATAGCCTTCAAATTTTTAATAGTAGAAAGCCTAAAATTATTTTTGGAAAACAATCAAATCTAAGATACCTTTTATTCAAACTAGGGTTGTAATCCAATATGGGGTAATAAAAGCAATTGTGTAGATCATAAATCAGCATTTTATAAGCCAAACAGACATAAATATAGAAAACAGAATATATTACACATAGTAAGGATATTATCCCATGAAAAAATTTTAATTGTTTAAATATATTGTATATATACACATACAAACATACATAAAAAACACTTATCTGACTAGGTGTAATGGGTCGCAATTCATACATATTTTTTATATGTCAACATATAAAAAATATGTATCTATTGTTAAGAATAGATATTTCTTTTGCTTTGTATAACAAGAAGCATTATCTACTCTTTCTGATCTAAATTATCCACATAGAGTCAGAGATCCTCCTCCAAAAAATCATAGCAAAAAAAAAAAAATGTTAATTAACTTGACCTTTTACATTTTGCATTTACAGCCTTAGGTCATATACTATAGGCCTTTCTCAGTCTAAACACTCTTTCCCCTGCAAATGCCCTCCTCTTTTAGCTTCCTCTTCCTCATTTTTCATGATTGCCCTCTCCTTCTCTGTCTACACTGCTGGTTCCTCTTTTCCTCCTACCTCCTAACTGGAAATTATCTTTGTTCTTGAACACTGCAATTTCTCTGTACATTTTTCCCTTGCAGAAAATCTATCCATTGCAGTTTCAAATAATATTTCTATTTGTCACTGCATTCTAGGTGCTTACAATGTAGGGCAAAAGACATGCATATATACCATGTCCTTTCACGGCTCTATGCCTCTGCATAAACTGCTCTCTTTGCCTAGGAAGTCCAGCTATAAGTGAAAGATGAGAAGGACATAGAATTAAGGTATTTGCTTCCTTTCTCGTTCTTTTTTTGCTAGAAGTGAGTGACTTGCTAAGGAAACTAAACCAATAAAAAAGAGAAGTCGACGATGCATTTATTTACTAATTCTTAGAAGAAATATTTAGTGGAGCAAGGTCTTGAGGAGCTAAAATTCAGTGAGCAGTTGTAGAGATTTGCCACAGACTAAGAGGGATATCTTTTCTAAAAATATTGAAGGAAAAAAGTAAGGATAAGCATGTCAACAAGTACTTAGGGGAGGGGTGGCATAGATCTGTAAAGTATTATACACACCAACAAGAGCTGAAGTTCTTTAGGTTTTTTTTTTTTTTAATTTATTTATTTGACAGAGAGGAGAGAGACCACAATGGGCAGAGAGTCAGGCAGAGAGAGCGGGAGAAGCAGGCTCCCTGCTGAGCAGAGAGCCCAATGCGGGGCTCGATCCCAGGACCCTGAGATCATGACCTGAGCCGAAGGCAGAGGATTTAACCCATTGAGCCACCCAGGCACCCCTGAAGTTCTTTAGTTTAAAAAATAAAAAAAGTCTTTTTTAAGACTTATTTATTTATTTTAGAGAGACAGAGTGTGTGCAGGGGGAGAGGCAGAAAGAAACTCAAGCAGATGCTGCGTTGAGTTCAGAGTCTGACGCAGGACTTGATCCCATGACCCTGAGATCAGGACCTGAGCCAAAACCAAGAGTCAGATGCTTAACCAACTGCATCACCCAGGCACCCCTGAACTCCTTACTATTTATTTATAAAGTATGAGGTATAATGAGCATGATGGAGAAAATGGTGGGGGTCAGAGAATTCAAGAGAATGGTGTCAGGTTTAGAATAATACTTTGGAGGGGAACCTGGGTAGCTCAGTTGGTTGAGCATCTGACTCTTGATCTCAGCTCAGGTCTTGATCTCAGGGTCATGAGTTCATGAGTTTGGGCCCCATGTTGGGCCTCACGCTGGCTGTGAAACCTACTTAAAAAACAAACAAAATAAAATGAACCCATTTTGGAGCATGGAAAAGGGCACTGATTTGGACCCATGGGAAGCTTTGAGAACATAGTTAAAAATCTAACAGTGAATTTATACTGGTTCAAGTTTGTTCTGCTGTGATTTTTTCCCTCTGGCTATCCTAAGTAGCCTGTGGGTGGTATTAAGAAGGTAAAAGGCTGGGTTGGTCCACAGTTGGGAGTTTCCCTAGGCAGAAGCATTTCAAGGCAATGGAGGTGAGGAGATTAAAAAGCACAAGGGACAAAGTGGTTAAGATAACTGATGAAGAGGGAAATAATCTGAGGGGGGGTGCTTGTCAACTGGAATAGATGAAGGAGTCAAGAAATTTGAGCTTTGTAAGATGAAAAAAGATAAAGGAGCAGGATAGTATAAAAATATATATAAAAAAACAGAATTTTAAAGGGTCAGATAATAAATAAATGGAAGTTCTAGTATTTCCTTCGTAACTCCAATAGCATTTGCAGATGTCACTCTGGAGACAAAGCTCTAGAGAAATAGAAAGGAATATTCTATACAATGGAATGGCAAAGTAATGTAATTAATAAGCAGGAACTGTCTAATTCAGCTCTGAAATAATAAAATTAAATTTCTGACTCTTCTGAAGCTTCAGACGGGACTTTAGTGAAGCTCTATCAAAGTATTGGTTCACAATGAGGTTCCCAAATCCTTGCAACTTCAAAAGAATCTAGGCAATGACTGTATTAGGCTTAAATGTTGAGGTACTAGATGCGTTCCTACCCCAGCTAAAGAAGATATCCCTAAGTACAGTATAGGAGGAAAAACAAGCCCCAATTTAAAAATAACAATCAGAAGGTTAAATACTGACATAGCAGAATTTTTCTTTCCTCAGTAGCAGAAATTGTCCCCTGCATATTGTACCAAAAAACTACTCACCTGAATAAAATGTGTTGATTTTGGCAAGTTCCTTTTCACAGGTTTGGAAAAATTTTTCTTCAAACTTGGCAAAATACCTCTTTACTGTGTCCTCATCTGTAACTGAAAGCAAGGAAAATAGTATTTAAATATGATGTCCAAAGGCCAATTAATAAAACTAGGGAAATAAAGTTGAAAGGTACTACCACCTTATTCTTCAAAATGAAAACAATGAACTGTGAACTGTATTAAGCAAAGACTAATGAAAGGCCTCTTCACAGGAACACTGTCATTTTTTAACTGAATAAGATTCTCTAAGTCTCTCCTATAATAAATTTATAGTGGTGAAAAAAATAAATGTTCTAAAACTTCAGGAGAAGAAGACACTACTGTAGATAGATGTGATCAAGAAAGATTCAAGGTGTTGGGTGTTGAAATGAGTAGGATTTAGCAAGAGTAAATATTTCAGGGAATAAAAAAAGGAACAGATAATGAAGACATGAATACATAATATGTTCTTAGGAAAAAATGAATTGTTTCTACTATATTAAATTGTTTTCCACTCATTTTCACTTAGCTGCACCAGATATAGGAAAAAAAATGTAGACTAATGGTTATAAACTACATATTTTAAACCTACAGTTTCTGAGTAGGAACACATGTGAGTTGAGCAAATGGGTGATTGTACAAGTACAGTGATAAATGGCAACTGATACCTTCGGGTTAAGGAGTGGTATGGATTCTGGCAAATGAGAGCACATGTCCATCTAGTTTGTTGCTGCCCTGTAGTGACAGGGTTAAAGTTGTCACATCTTCCAATTTCCAGGACAAGCCACAAATCTAGATATTTTAAAAACACAGTGTAGTCCAATCAAAATATGCCTCTGCAGGGGGATCCACTTTGTGAATTCTGTTACATAGCTGTCAATTTACTGAATACTGTAAGTACAGATATATGTGCCTTTAGGAACCCCCAAGCCTAAAAGGGTATGTTTCTCATCCAAGTGAGATCTGCCTAGACTCCAGATGCTAATTATAATTTAGAACTATCCTATTTCTGGATCTCTGTGGCAATCTAAGCTTGAAATGTGTAGAAAAAGTATATATCCTTTTATGATTCCCCAGCTGCTTCAAATCTTAGTGTAATCCCAAAAACCTTTAAACAATTCATCTGTACAGAAATAAAAGAAACCGTATTTCCCTGAGTAATATGCAATACACACATGTACATACAAATTCTTTGTACCAGAGATACTTCAAAGAAAAACAAAAGCTAGGGGCACCTGGGTGGCTCAGTTGTTAAGCGACTGACTTCAGTTCAGGTCATGATCCCGGGGTCCTGGGATTGAGCCCCGCATCAGGCTCCCTGCTTGGCGGGAAGCCTGCTTCTCCCTCTCTCACTCCCCCTGCTTGTGTTCCCTCTCTCACTGTGTCTCTCTGTCAAATAAATAAATATCTTTTTTAAAAAGGGAAAAAAAAGGAAAAAAAAACCCCAAAGTTTTAAAAAGCATGTCAAATCCATTCATTTAATTTGAATAACACAAATGTGAAGAAAAATTATCTACACAAAACCTTAATTTATTTATACACCTACCTCTCTATTTCTTACGTTTTAGAACTTAACAGATAACGCAGGATTCTACTGATTTTGCAGGATAGAAAGGATTGCCACTTTAAGTTCCCCATGTAAGCTCCGTAATTTAGGTACAATAAAGGCTACAGCTACCCAAGGCCACTGTGAATTATTTTTACAAAGCAGGTCAAAGCTTCCTTTTAAGGTGACCTCGAGTTAGAGATGATCCATAGTAACAGATGCTGCTTTTATAATAGCATTTAGCTATACCTGATTTAATAAAAGAATGATATCTCATTCTACTTTATAACCCATTTTTTTCTTCATTTTTATTTTATTCTTTATTGTATTGTTAGGAAAGAAAATCCAAAAGCAAAATATAGGCTTGGTCATATTTACTTTGTTTCTCTATTAAAGGAACAAAGTTGTTCACCAAAGCAATTTAAATATAGCTATTTTAAAAATAATTTTAACAAATTAATATTTATATATAGGTTGCATATTCAGCAACATCAAATATTTAAAATATTACTCAGAATGGCACCTGGGTGGCTCCGATGGTTAAGCATCTGCTTTTGGCTCCGATCATGATCCCAGGGTCCTGAGATGGAGCCCCGCATTGGGCTCCCTGCTCAGTGGGGAGCCTGCTTCTCTGCCCCCCTCCTTGTGCTCGCATGCTCTCTCTCTCTCTACCTCAAATAAACAAAATCTTCAAAATAAAATAAAATATTACTAAGAGCCTAGAAACCAAAAAAAAACCTAAGTAAGCCTATGAGAAACTAAAACATATAATAAATTTTATGTGTCTTTTAAAAAAGATTTTATTTATTTATTTGAAAAAGACAGAGATGGATCACAAGTAGGCAGAGAGAGAGGGGGGAAGCAGGCTCCCCGCTGAGCAGAGAGCCCGATGCAGGGCTCAATCCAAGGACCCTGAGATCATGACCTGAACTGAAGGCAGAGGCTTAACCCACTGAGCCAAGCAGGTGCCCCAATTTTATGTATTTTTAAAGCATGAACATTCTACTCATGTTTTACCTAAAATATCAGTATTCTCTTATGTAGATTTCTGGTTCTCATATAACTTAATAGCCACAAATCAGAAGAGAGTAGCAACACTAAAAAGTAATGGCAAAAAAGGAGAGAAAAGAGGAAAGAAGTATATATAAAAATAGATCTGCATGTACAGGTACATCCCATTTTTGAAATTTTCGAGTTACACCACTTTGCTTTTATAGAAGACATAACATGAGTACCTGTTTTTGCTACCTGAAAAGAAATCTGTAGAGGATTTCTGTTTAAAAAAAAAAAAATTTTCAGCATTTGTTTTGTAGCAAGCCATTACAAAGGCAGCAAGCACCCTGGGTAGTGAGAGTGGCACTACCAAGCTGTTAGCAAAGAATGTCCCAAGGTATTAGAAAAGCCTAAGAAAGGATATTTTTTGGTGCTGAGAACACTAAAAAATGTTTCTATATAAATTAATGGTAACTGTGTTTTCACATGATTCTGGCTTATAAAAGGTTTCACAGGAACAGTCTACTTTGGGGGAAACAGGTTCATAGGGATTTAAGAAGAAGATAAAACGGGCTTCAAATCAATGAGAAAATAATGGACCATATAAAAAACAGGGCTGAACCATTCATTTAAATAAACTCCAAATGGAGTTAAAGAATCAATGTTATAAAACACTAGAAAAAAATTAAACAACTCTACATGGGGAAAGTTTTCCTAAACACTGCACAAAATAGGCCATAACAGGAATGACTGACATTCTCACAAAATGAAAAATCTCCACTCCACAAGATACCATAAACAAACTTAAAAGACAAGCAACAGACAGGGAAAACATATCTGCAACATTTAAAATAAAGGATTCACACGCAAAACAGACTTCCAAAAATGTCTTACAAATCAGTATGAAAAACATATTCCACAAGAAAAATGGGTAAATCAGAGCGATTCATAGAAAAATACAAATGGCCAATAAAGGATCCTTAATATTCCAGATATCAGTTATATGTGACTTCAATATAATGAAATATAATTTTTAAAAAATCAGGTTGAAATAAATGTTAAAATATTATTTCAGCAATAGTAAAGATAAATGAACTCTCACTCCTTGTTGATGGGAATGTAAATGTGTAAAACCATTTAGGAAGGCAATAGGAGAGTAGCCATCAAAATATTCAGTGGATTTAAACCCACATGTAAGAAATATATTCTAAAGGAATCTCTGCACAAAAGGATGTGTGTGCAAGATGTTCATGTAACATGGTTTTTAATAGTGATAAAGAAAACAAAGTCATGTTCAACAAAAGGGAAACAGTTAATCATTAAAATTATAATAAGTCATACAGTACTATGCAACCATTTAAAAAAGATACACATACATCCCAGTATGTATGAAAATCCCAAGATGCACTGTTGATGAAAAATTTATATAACAGAATATAGACAGCATGACCTCATTTATGAAAATATATGTGCATAAATCAATACTCATATGTAGATTCATAGAAAGAAGATTGGAAGGATGCATACCAAACTGTTAACTGTGGTTATCTCATTTGAAAGAGGGGTAGGTATGAGAGGGAGTCTTACATTTTGCTATCTACACTTACTATTGATATTACTTGAATCCATTGCAATGAAATGTATTCACGAATGATAAATTACATTATATAAAGAGTATTAAGTGGTAAAAAAAAAAAAGGAACATGTTGCATCCAAATCTTTAAATTATACATAGTAAAACCTAACCAGCAGAGTCAGTTGAAAACAGTTAGAACTAAGAAGTTAGAGGTACATGGGATGATTAAGTCTTTCATTCTGTTACGAGAAGTTGGTAGAATGCTGATTTTACAGAATATCAATTTCTATTAGAGATGCTTCCTGTAACTATAAACTATCTGCTGAATAATGTTAGAAATAATGTTAGAAATGAGTTAACTCTTAGAGAAACAATTTTAGTGTTCAGAAATCAACTAGCCAATTTTCCTTGTTCTACAGTTAAGGAAATACAGGTGTAGGGAGCCTAGATAACATGAGATTCACCCCCTACCCCCAGTAACAATGTAAGATTTATAGAAACTCACTATATTTTCTTATTATAAAATAATGAATATAAAAATTACTATGATGTGTTACTTAAGTATTTGCCACCACCTCCCAAAATTTATATGTTGAATCCCTAATCCCCAGTGTGACACAGCCTTTGAGGAGATAATCAAGATTAAATGAGGTCTTAAGGACAGGACCTTATTCCAACAGGACTGATGTCCTTATAAGAAGAGAAAGAGACATCAGAGATACCCCCAGTGGACACTGGGGAAAGGCATGTGAAAAACAGCCTAAAGGCCCTCTGCAAGCCTGAAAGGCTGCACTTGACCATGTTTCAGTCCTCCAGAACTGTGAGAACAAAAATCTACTAAGACACACATCTATGGTATTCCGTAATGGGAGCCCACGTACACTAATACAATGAATTTAACATGTTCTGAATTCAATAATTAGTCTCAAAAGACTAAGCCTACATTTTAAAAAAGGTAGTATATATAACTGCAAATCTTTTTTTATTTTTTTAAGATTTTATTTATTTATTTGACAGACAGAGACACAGGGAGAGAGGGAACACAAGCAGGGGGAGTGGGAGAGGGAGAAACAAGCTACTCTCTCTCTAGGTTGGTGTTGATTCTTCCATTTATTCTAATGACAGTTGATTATAACCGCAAATCTTAACAAGATGTATCAACAATTATAAGATTAGCATCAGAAGAAAAAAAAAAAAGGCAGACAAAGAGGTGAAAAAAAAATCCAGGATTGGTGAAGAATGACTCAGAGAACACTGCTGTAGAGAACCTTTTGCTGTGAGTTAAATAAATGTTTATTCAGTCAGTTATACAAGAGAGGGAGAGAGAGAGAAAATGAGGGAGAGAATTCTTTGTCACTTCTATTATAGTCAAAATTTTACCTCTAATTTCTAGATGACAGAAAATTTCTTTCTGGGGTACCTGGGTGGCTCAGTGGGTTAAAGCCTCTGTCTTCGGCTCAGGTCATGATCCTGGTGTCCTGGGATCAAGCCCCACATTGGGCTCTCTGCTCAGCAGGGAGCCTGCTTCCCCACTCTCTCTGCCTGCCTCTCTGCCTGCTTGTGATCTCTCTCTCTGTGTCAAATAAATAAATAAAAATCTTAAAAAAAAAGAAAAGAAAATTTCTTTTTCATCCACCCTCTCCCAAATTAGTAAGTTAGCAGCAAATGACTATAAGAGTACTAATCAAAGTAAAAATCCCTACTACATAGAAACCACTACCAAGTGCTTTTTACAGCAATTGCCAGGAATATTTATATATTTTTCAAGATTTATTTATTTGATTGAAAGAGAGAGAGATAGTGCGCACACACACATGAGGAAGGGAAGGGGGAGAAGGACAGAGAAACTCAAGCAGACTCCCTGCTGAGTGCAGAGCACAATGCGTGTCTCAGTCTCACTACCCTGAGATCATGACCTGAACTGAAACCAAGAATTGGATGCTCAACCAAATGAGCCAACTAGATGCCCTGGGAATATTTTAATTTTTATAGCATAAGTGTCATCTTTCATATGCACTCTCAAAAACCAATTTCTTTTTTTTTTTTTTTTTAATTTTATTTATTGGACAGAGAGAGAGAGAGAGAGAGATCACAAGCAGGCAGAGAGGTAGGCACAGACAGAGAGGGAAGCAGGCTCCCTGCTGAGCAGAGAGCCCAATGCGGGGCTTGATTCCAGTTCCCTGAGATCATGACCTGAGCCAAAGGCAGAGGCTTTAACCCACTGAGCCACGCAGGTGCCCCAAAAACCAATTTCTTAAAACCATTATTAATTTCTTCAAATATTTTATATGTTCCATTCAACTTTTTATTACAACTTTCAATGTTCTTAATTTCCAGATCTGTAAGATATTGAAGGCAGGGATTTTTTAAATCCTTTTAAATCCTATGTACAACATAATGTATAGTATACAGAATGTGTTTCAGAAATTATTTTTTTAATGGCAAGTGTTGAAACATGTTAATTTTTGTGAAAAATTATGATGTATTAATAAAATTGTTTTAAAAAAAATGAAACTCCAACAACTGGATATTCATTCACAAAGGAATTAAATTGTACCCAACCTCACACCATATATGAAACTTACCTAAATGGACCAAAGACCTAAATGTAAAAGCTAAAACTATAAAACTCTCAAAAGAAAACAGGCATAAATCTTCATAACCTTAGATGAGGCAATGGTGTCTTAGATATGACACAAAAAGCAGAAGGGATGAGAGAAGAAGTTTTGATAAACTGGACATCACCAAAATTTAAAAATTTGTGTTTAAAAGAGCACTATGAAGAAAGTAAAAGAACCACCACAGAATGGGTTAAAACATTTACAAACCACGTATCAGATAAGGTCTAGCATCCAGAATATATAAAGAACTCTTAGGATTCAACAATAAAAAAGACAAATACCCCAATTTAAAAATGGGCAAAGGATCTGAATAAACATTTCTACACACACACACACACACACACACATGGCCAATGGCACATGAAAACATTTCAACATCACTAATCATTAGGGAAATGCAAATTGAAACCACAATTCCACTTCATACCGACTAGGATGGCTATGACTGAAAAAAAAGACAGACAATAACAAGTGTTGCCATGAATGAGGAGAAACTGGAACCCTCATACATTGCTGGTGGGAATGTAAAAATGGTGTGAGCATGTTGGAAAACAGTTTGGCAGTTCCTCAAAAAACTGAATATAGAGTTACCATATGATCTACCAATTCCACTTCCAGGTATATAACCAAGAGAAGTGAAAACATTTTTATACAAAAACTTATACACAAATGTCTATAGCAGCATAATCCTTAGCAGCTAAAAAGTGAAAACAATCCAAGTGTATATCAACAGATGAATGGATAAACAAATGGAGAAACAAAATATGGCCTATCCATATAATGGAATATTGCTCAGCTATAAGACTGAAGTACTATTATATGCTATTATATGCATGGATAAATGTTGAAAACATTATGTAATGGGAAAGAAGCCAGGCATTAAAAACTACACGTTCCACTTAATGTGAAATGTCCAGAACAGACAAATTCACAAAGGCAGAAAGTAGATTAGTAGCTGGCAGGAGCTGGGGGAGGAGGGAATGAGGAGTGATGAAAATGTTGTGGAATCAGGGTAGGGGTCAGTTGTAGAAATTTGTGAATGTATGAGAAACTCTCAATTTTATACCATTAAAGGGTAAATTTTATAGTATTGGAATTATATCTCAACAAAATATATTTTAGCTCCAAGTTTAATCCTGTAACAGAAACATACTGATAAAACATATTCATTTATGTATTCAACAAATAATTATTGTGCCTATTAGATGCTAGGCTCTGTGCTAAATGATGGGGATAGATACAAAATGATAAAAAGACTTTATTATGCTAATATACACTGTTATTATTTAGTGAAAAGGAGATATAGAATATGGTTTCCCAATACTTCCTTGGGATAAAGGGGGAATGATAGGGCAAAGATGGAAAAGGGGGTGGAGAGTATCTAGTAAAATTTCCAAGAACATTATTTTGTGGAACACTGTTCGAGAGGCACTAATTTTAGTATCACCACCAACTCTCCATTTTTATATTCCATATCCAATAGATTCTATGACTTCTTAGCTTCACAAATACTACTCATAAATGAAAGAGCTGATGAATAAAAATTAACATGTGACCAGGTTCCATCAAACATAGGAAGAATATTTAGCACTACTGATTTCACATTTTTAAGGGAAAAAAAAGGTGTTTTTTTAAGTGTGATTTACAAATTAGGAATAAATAACTTGAAATTCTATTTTTTCTCAAATGCTACTTCATCAACAGATGGGTGAATTATATAAAGCATATGGCTAAGATTTCAAAAATAAAAATGTTACTCTAAAATCATTGGTGTAGTAGAAATAGAACTAGGAGTCATTCATTCAACAAGTATTAAGTCCCTTCTATATACCAGGCAATGGGGCAAACACTAGGGATACAATAATAAACAAAATACATGTAAACTCCACCCTCAGAGATTGTACTCTACCTGAGGAAACAGACTTTAATCAAATAATCACATAAATATACCAAATGTAATACAGATCTTGAAGAAAATGTATAGACGAGGAAAAAAAAAAAAAGCTACAGGACCTATTTAGTCTGCAAGGACTAAGGGAAAGAAAGTGTGGGATTTTCTTAAGTGTCATCTAAGACGAAATCTGAAGGATAAGTAGGCATTTGGATAGAGTGTAAGTGCTCTAAGTATATATGCAAGAATGGCATATGGATGCTGTAGAAAGAGGCATGCATGTACATTTGAGAAACTGAAGAGGTCTGTGTGACTGGAATCCAGGGAGCAAGGGGGACAAAGATGGCAGTTAAAGCCAAACAGGCAAGCAAGGGTCTGCTCAGTTACGGCTTTCTAGGATAAACGACTATAACCAAGTTTATATCTTTGAAGGATTTTAAGAAGAGGAATAATTGTGATCAGATATGCTTTGTAAATGAAGGGATGTGGGGAGACCACTCAGATGTACTATAGTAGATAACAGGTGAGAAATCATGATAGCCTTAACTAGGGTAAGGACACTAGAGATAAGTGGAAAAATACAAGAGACAGTCTAGAGGTAAAATCAACAGGTTTTAGTAACAGGTTAGAAATGGTTCTATTATCAATTACTTCCATTAGTTTGAGTAAGTGACCCTTTGGCTCTGGTTTTCTCTCTCTCTTTTTTTTTTTATGATTTTTATTTATTTGACAGAGAGAAACACAGCGAGAGAGAGGGAACACAAGGAGGGGGAGTAGGAGAGGGAGAAGCAGACTCCCCGCGGAGCAGGGAGCCTGATGCGGGGCTTGATCCCAAGACCCTGAGATCATGACCTGAGCTGAAGGCAGATGCTTAACGACTGAGCCACCCAGGTGCCCCTGGTTTTCTCTTTGACAAATGACAGCATATCACTGGGCAATCTCTAAAGCTCTAGCAGCTCCAAATTTCCTATTCCATAATTAAAGCTGCTAATTTCTAAAATCCAACTAGGGTAAGTGGTCCTAAAAAAATTTTTCTGATCTATCTCGAGGTTTCATCATAAGAGGTTTAACTAAATGTGCTTTTAAAATACTTGTGGTAAAACAAAAAATTCTTTTAGTTTACACAGTGGCACATAACTGAAATGAAATTAATCTCACTGGCACTAACTCTGGTAACCAGACTATCACCCCCAATGAATATCTGCTAGGCAAAAAAAAATAATAATAACCTAATAAAAACCGTGATATCTGCTAGGCAAAACAAACAAACAAATGCAAATAAATGAAAAAGTGATAAATAATTCTATCATGAGCATGATTCAGTAGCAAAGCAAGTATATACCACTGTTTTCAAACGTTTATGCCCTTATAACCCCTTAAAAAATTCCGAAAAACTGTCTGACATATATTTGTTATGACAAAAGATTCTGTACAAATTTAAATAGTTTAAATGTATTTTCTTGGAGTCCAAGATGCTGGAGGAACAGAAGACCTTAATTTCGTCTGCCCCCAGGAATTTAGCTAGATAGCTATTCTGAACACCTGCAAACTCAACCAGAGATCCAAGAAAAGAATAGTTACAACTCTACAAATAGAAAAGTGACCCCTTTCTTTCTGCAAGATAGAAGGTGCAGAGAAGAGATGCTGAGGCAATATATGGGAAAATAAACGACAGTGAGGAGGAAGCCTGAATAAGCCAGCTACCAGCAAATGATATAGCAGTGGAGCACAAAATCAGAACTTTTTTAAAATTTTTATTATTTTTTAAAGATTTTATTTCTTTATTTGACACAGAGAGAGAGATCACAAGTAGGCAGAGGCAGGCAGAGAGAGAAGGGGACACAGGCTCCCTGCTGAGCAGAAAGCCCAATGTGGGGCTTGATCCCAGGACCCGAAGATCATGACTTGAGCTGAAAGCAGAGGTTTTAACCCACCAAGCCACCCAGGTGCCCAATATCAGAACTTTTAGAATTCTGCTCCAGTGAAGGCCATCACTCAGGTGGCTAAGTGAGGCTGAAACCCTAGCTGGAACAATGGGCTCTCAGAATCCTCCAGGTCACAGGAAGATGGGGGTACCTGAGTGTGGAGACCACTCAGGCAACAGAGTTGGGAAGCCAGCTGCAAACAATGAGCCCAATAATGGGGTCCCAAGTTGGGGCTGCCATAAACAATGAACCACAGCAAAGTCAGGCCACTGCTCTTGGAACAGAGGCCCAGCAAGGGACAGATATGATGAGACCCCCATGTCCTCTGATGGGAGGAGCGGTGCAGGAATGTGCCACAGGAGTTTGTAGGGATTAGAGACTCCACAACAGGATCATGTGCCTAAGATAGAAACACCGAGTCACAGGACTGATGATCATCAAAGGCAGCCAGAGACCAGGGAGACAGAAATCGCTGACCACTTTTCTCTGAGGGCTCATTAAGGTGTGGGGGCCCAAGCTTTCAGTTTTGGCCCCGAGACTGGGAGGCCACCATTTTCATTCTTCTCCTCTACAGCTGTGTGGAAAGCCTTCAGGCAACAAAGGACACATAAAGCAAACTGAAGCAGATTACTTAGCCTGGGCCCCTGGCAAGGGTTGTACATTTCTGCCTGGGGCAAATACACTTGAGAATCAACACAACAGGTCCCTCCCCCAGAAGATTAGTAAGAACATCCAGCCAAGACCAAGTTTACCCATCAGTAAGAACTGTAAAACTCCACTGATAGGGGAATACAACTCCTAGAATTCATGGCATTTTCCCCATGATTCTTTAGTCTTCTCATTTTAATTTTTTTTCAATTTCTTATTTTATCAACTCTTTTCTTAAAATCTTTTTTAATTTTCCTTTTTATGCTTACCTTGCATCCCTTCATTATATTTAATCTTCACAAAATCTAGTGTATGGCTCTTTCTATTTATCAGTTTGATCAAATTCTCTTTTTGGGGTTAATTTGTTTGTTTTTGTTTTTTATCATTTTTTGTTTGTTTTGTTTTTTGTTTTTATGAAGTTTTTTAACTTTCATCTTTACAGTTACATTCTATCCTTTCAATGTATTTAATTTTATTTTAGTGTTTATAACTTTTTCTTTCTTTACAATTTTAAGATGCAGTTTCTTCTAACAAACTGACCAAAATACACTCAGAAGACAGTGTACTATTCTTTTGTGCTCACTGTTGGTTTATAGTGCTTCATGGCTTTTTTTTTTTTTTTTTTTTTTTTGATGTTGGGGTTTTTTGTCTATTGTTTTTTCACATATGTGTAATTTCCATTTTTACAGTTACTATCTATTCATTGTATTTAATTTTATTTTTGTACATAAGTGTCTTTCTTTACAATACTGGGATCTAGTCTTCCAAAAAAACAGACCAATTATACTCATAATCCAGTCTATTACTCTATTTTGCTCACTTGTATTATTATAGTCTCCTTTTTCTTTTCTTTGAAATTTTTCTTTCTGGTTTTGGGTCCTTCTGATTTGTTTACTATATTCCCCTGGGGTTATTACTGTCATTGTAGTATTTGGTTCTCTCATTCATTTATTCTTCTCTGGGCAGATTGACAACAAAGAAAAACTCACCTGACAAAAGAGAACAAGAGGCAGTACTGACTGCCAGGGAAAAACAGTAAAAGTAAGATGTCAGAACTAGAAAACAAAGTAATGATTATAAAGATACTAGCTGGGCTTCAAAAAGCATAAAAGACACTAGAGAACTCCTTCCTGGAGAAATAAAAGAGCTAATATCTAATCAAATTGAAAACAAAAAGACTATTAATGAGATGCAATAAAAAAATGGAGGCTCTAACTGCTAGGATAAATGA
>CM053618.1:33970267-34041849 GCA_028646535.1 Procyon lotor | reverse complement strand
ACTTTATTTATTTGAGAGAGGCAGAGATAGTGAGAGAGAGCACGAGCGGTAAGGAGGCGATGAAGCAGACTCCCTGCTGGGCAGGAAGACAGATGCAGGGCTCCATCAGAGGACCCTGGGATCAGGACCTGAGTAGAAGACAGCCACTCAACCAACTGAGCCACCCAGGTGCTCCCATAAAAGTAACTCTTAAAAGAAAGTCAAAGAATATGAGAATAGTTACAGTTTTAAAAGGGAAACTTAAAAATGTTTAAAAGAGAATAAAATTATAGTTAGCAATTATTGAATACTTATTACGTTGTATAATAAATTGTGTGGATTATCTCTTAACATTTACAACAAGAGGGCAGGTAATATTTTTATTCCCAGTTTCAAAATGGAGAAATAAGCCTAAAGAAGTTAGGAAAGTTGTCCATGGACACAAGGGTAGTTAGTGGCAGAATTAGGATTACAGCCCAGGTCTCGGGCCCAAACTTATTTGCTACAATACCCTGTGTCTCAGTGTTCTCAATGAGTTGATGAATGTAAAAGTACCATTAAAAAGTAAGGAATTCTGGGTGTGGTGCATGAACAATAAATCTTGTAACACTGAAAAAATAAACCTATTTGGGGGGGAAAAAAAGTAAGGAATTAACCCAAATGAAGTTTTATCATAACCCAATGCCTATATTATCTGGAAAGAAGTGGAGAAATATAACAATGCCAGACACATGCCAGTTTTTCTAACTCCCTATCTCCTACAACTATTTGGAAATTATTCATTAAAAGATCACCAAATACTTTTTTAAAAAAATAATATATACAATGAGAAGCCACAGGCAACTTTTACCTAGTTAATATTCTATAGCAATCTGCAACAAAGAGAAATGCACTGAAAATTACCATTTTACATATTTTTACAATTCTTACACTATCAAAACAACTAAACGTATCAATCTTTTAGCAGTTCATTGTGCCTTGAAAACTACAATTAATTCCCATTACCATTTAATGAATAACATTTCAATTATTTTCTATCCAGTCATCCCTATGATATCCAAATTCAATTTCCTACTGAATTTGAATAGGAGTGGGAGGTGGGAGCTTTTTCTTATTATTAAAGCTCTCCTACTTACACTGCTTTAAAACTGTCGGCAATTCAATTTTTTAATGCTGTGTTTCAAAGCTTATTACAAAGATACAAAAACTTCTTTCTTTTTGAAAAATAGCAAAGAGAAATTGTGTTTGGAACTCACTTAGTAAGACTTCCTTCTTCCTCTTAAATCCAAAAACTGATTTGTACGGTTTTTTTTTTAAGATTTATTTATTTGAGAGAGAGAGAGAACGTGAGCAGGGTGTGTGTGTGTGTGTGTGTGTGTGCGCGTGTGTGTGTAAAGGGAGAGGGAGAGAATCTCAAGCAGACTCCCCTCTGAACCAACAGCCTGATGCAGGGCTGGATCTTACAAATCTGGGATCATGACCTGAGCTGAAATCAAGAGTTGGACACTTAACTAACAGAGTCATTCAGGCACACCTGAGTTGTAGGTTCTCACAAGCATTTGGTCAAATGAGGAATGGAAGGACTTATGAGAAAAGGAACAAGAGAAAGTACTTTAAAATTTGCGCTTTTTTCCCTTTTGAGTTGAGCATTTGTAGCTTTAGCAACAGAAACTATATAGAGCATCATGACTGGTCACCATTTTGGGGGGTAAATTTATCTGATAACACATAAAACCTATATTAAACAGGGTTATGAATACAACTTCTATTAAAGGGAGTTATAAAACAATAAATCTGTAATTCATTGCACATTGCTTCATTTTTTCACCCCAACATAAGAAACGAAGGGTAAAAGATATAAACATGTTAATGTAGGATACAAAATGAAAACTTACTTATTGATGATTTTTCCCCTTGAAATCATTTCTTCCCTTTTTTAGTTTTAAGCCACTGTGAGCCTTATTTATCATAATTTATTTTCAAATTACAATATCACTAAAAGGTTTAAAAAAAACTGCAAGAAATATTTAATGACAATTTTTTTTTTTAAGATTAAAGATTTTATTTATTTATTTGACAGAGAGGAGAGAGATCACAAGTCAGCAGAGAGGCAGGCAGAGAGAGAGGGAAGCAGGCTCCTTGCTAGCAGAGAGCCCGATGTGGGGCTCAATCCCAGAATCCTGAGATCATGACCTGAGCCGAAGGCAGAGGCTTTAACCCATTGAGCCACCCGGGTGCCCCTTAGTGACAGTTTCTTTAAAATTTTTCTGAAATTATATCCTATTCTTTTAAGTTTACATCTCAAACCTGAGTCCAAAACATTAAAGTTTATCTCTTATCTAGAATTATATTTGACAATTAAACATACCCAACAAATGCCTACTGCATTTTGATTATGCACCAGGTTCATTGTTCCTCTCCTTAATGATATCACACTATGAAGTGTACATCAGAAAAGTAATATGATTTATCAAATCTATCCTCATTCCTCCTAATTTTAATTTCATTCCTTTTCATTATCACCAAGTTGTAGAGAAAACATCTGTTATGTACCTATATAATGTTTTTTGGAAAGTCATTTTTGCCTTATTGAACTCATAGCATTAGGATATGTCTATAGCACCAACAAATGCAATCTTCCTAGCTATTAAGATAACAAGTATTAAGTTGTAACCTACTAAATACTGGGAAGCAGAATGGCATGATGAAAAGGACTATGGACCAGCAGACAGAAAATTTTAAGTTTTACTCTCAATTCTATTAATGGTAACGCTCTATAACCACAGTGAGTTAAACTCTGTATCTCAGTCGTCTTCTGTTTTTTGTGGTGGTTTTTTTTTTCATTTTTTCCTACTTTCTTTTAGATTTCAAGGGTTTATTATCTCCTTGAAAACTATAAATTAATGCCATAAAGAAAATAAGAATGATGCAATGGTAAAACCCACAATACTATTTATACATTAAAAGTTCAGAAAAGGGGCATATATTTAAAAGTAGTATCAGATGGAACTTGATCTGTATTTTTGAAGGTTAGTAAAAATTTAGAAGTCAGAGAGAATAGAAGAGATATAAATAAATAAGGGAAACAGTTTACATAAGGTCCTGGAACTGAATACTGAAATCAGCACAGTGTTTGTAGGGAGACTAGATTAGCAGGAGCTGATGGAAATGTAAGGATCATTTAGAATCTGATGGACTATACTACTGCTGCAAAAAAAAAAAATGGTTCTGGAGGCCAGACTGCCTAGGTTCAAATCCTAGCTCTGCCACTTACCAACTATGTGCTTGTACAAGGTCTAATTCTTTCCACTATTCCTAGACAGAAGCAATATAGCAGTAGAAAGACAAAGGACTGCATTAATGCAGTGGATCTACTTCTCAGTTATCCTGAGTATGTCTGGCATCCAGTTATATGCATATAATCTTTCTGCACATCCTTTCACTAGTTAAAATACAGCCATCCTTGAAAGTTTTCTTTACAAAGCATTCTGATACCACTGAAATAATTTTAGAGTTCAAAATATCTAAGATATTCCCAGATATGAAACTCATTTTAGAGATGCATACTCTAAAAATCTAGAATATGAACACAACCAATGTCATGTTAATGTCACTTGATTGTCATAGCACTTAATATAGTCACTCAAAAGGTGTATTTATTTTTTAAAAAGTACATTTATGCTAAATATCCCTCTTTGGAACTTATAAGAGTCATAGTGGAGATAAGTGGTCTCTGGAGTGGGGTAACTGAAACTGAATCACACGGGGTAGGCAAGAACATATTAGATAATCTATTTGTACATTTTATTCAAACAAAAAGTAAGCTTTACTAATATGTAAAATAAAGATAAAAAGTTAAAACCCTTACTTGGTCCATGGACTGTTTCATGGTTATGTTTACCTTCAATATTTGAGATATCCTAAGAGAAAAATGGGAATTCTACAACACAGAGGATGAGACAAAACAGGGAAAAAAAAAACACCCACATAAAACCTTGGCTCATTCATTCAAGTCAACACTGAGGTCAGTAGGTACCTTAGTAAGTGGATTTGTGGACCATATTATCAAATGTCAAATTACTCTCACAAAATGCATAAACAAATTAAAAACATTACTGCTAGCATTTCAATCAAATAAGGTGAGTTAGCATAAAAGAAAAAATAAGTTGGATTTCTCTCTCTCTCTCACAACTTACACCAAAAAAATTCTAAATAGGTCAATGAGTAGCCATAAAAAGTGAAACTACAAAAGCATTAGAAGGAAATACAAAAGAAATTTTAACTGATTCAAATCATAAGAGAAAAGTTTTATAAATTCTAGTACTTAAAAATAAAATCATTTTCTGAATGACAAAAGAATCATCACAAGTCTAAACTTCAACCACAAATTGGGCAAAAAGTATATATGCAAATCATGTAACAAAGGCCTAACTCCCTTAATAGATGAAGAGTGTCTCCGATAATTTTTAAAAAGCAACAACCCAAAAGAAAAAATTGGGTAGTCGTTATAAAAAGCCAATTCAGAGTTAAAAAAAAAAAAAATGAGCACAGTTATTAAAGTTGTTCTACTCACAATAAGAGAAAGCAAATTAAAACAGTGTGACCCGTGTTTTTTATATGTATCTATTGAGTAAAAATAAAATCTGATAATACAATGTGTTAATGAAGGTGTGAAGAAAAGCAGCACCCATACATCCCTGATAAGATCATAAAAAACAACTTATATGGGGGCATCCGGGTGGATCAGTCAGTTGAGCGTCCAACTCTTGGTTTCAGCTCAGGTCATAATCTCAGGGGTCTAGGATCAAACCGTGTGTGGAGCTCCACATTCATCGGGGAGTCTGCTTATCTTCTCCCTTTTCCTCGGTTCTTCCCCACCTCACATACTCTCTCTCAAATAAATCAATCTTAAAAAACACAACTTGTATGGATGGCAATTGATTAGCAATTTTCATTTCTAGCAATTATCCTACAGACATACTTACACAAATATAAAACAACATATGTAAAATAGTCATTACACCATTGTTTGTAATATCAAAAGACTGAAAAGAACCTAAAATGCTCATAAGAGTAACATTAAATAAACAGGAAACTCTTACAATGCAATATTACATGGCATTTGTAACAAGGTAGTTGTTCATATACTACAGAATAATCTCCAAAGTATATTAAATAGAAAAAAATAAGATGTAAAATATTGTATAAATTAAAAGAGAAATTATAAGAAACATAGTAGGGATGCTTTGAGGAGAACCATGTAGCTAGGGAAAGGGACTGGAAGAAAGACTTACTCTCACTGTACACACTTCTGTGTATTTTGCATTTTTATACAATCTATATAGGGCGCCTGGGTGGCCTAGACGGTTAAGCATCTGCCTTCCGCTCAGGTCATGGTCCCAGGGTCTTGGGATCGAGTCCAGCATCGCGCTCCCTGCTTAACGGGGAACCCACTTCTCCCTCTGCTCGTGCTGTCTCTTGATCTTTCTCAAATAAATAAATAAAATCTTTAAAAAAAATTATTATACAACCTATATAAATTGTCTACTGAAAAAAGAATTGAAATATCAAAAAAGTACTGCAAATAAATAAATAAATAAAGCAAAGCCATGGATAGAATACCTTAATATCCTAAGCACAACCAAACAACATAAAAAGAGTGGAGCCAACACTTCCATTTCCAATATAATATCAAAATCAGTCACATTTTGAAGCGAAATTAGAAAGATCTAATCCAGACCTGACAATTTGACTAATGAAATTCAAAAGTAGCAGTAAGGCTATCTGAAATATGGGCTTATATCCATTGTTATCAACAACAAACTTAGTCCTAAATATTTACTCTAGTATGTACTTTCCCTAATGAAAGTATGAAGCTAGGGGTGCCTGGATGGCTCAGTTGGTAGAGTGTCCCACTCTTGATTTTGGCTCAGGTCATCATCTCAGGGTCGTGGGACTAAGCCCCAAGTCAGGCTCTGAGCTCAGCGCAGAATCCACTTATTTCTCTCCCTCTCCCTACATTCCTCACCTTCCCCCCACTGCTCATGTGCTCTCTCTCAAATAAAATCTTTTTTAAAAAAGTATGAAGCTATCAAGATATATAGGCATTTTACAACTAAGTACATAAACATGGAGATAAAACTTCATAATTTGTCAGCAATGACTTAAAGTCATAAGATATTAAAAGTATTTGATAAAATTTTAGATAGCATAATAAAAAAAGGTTTAGAGGCTGCTTCTGCAACTTCTTCACAGTTACAAAGAGCCACATACCACTGAGGAAATGGATTCCTCCTGCCATGGAAAGACAAATGCTAAAGCAATGCCCAGAAAATATATGTAAACAGAAACACATTTGCTTTTCATTATACACTACTGAAAAACACATAAAAAACTGCCTGATGACTTGAAGAAATAAAAAGAATAAATTATACAATGTTGCCTATGTGGTTGAATAAAAAAACAGATTTTCTAATATGTCTCAGCTTACGAAACAGCCATATTTTATTTTAATAGTGAAATACAAGAACAAATTTTTGGTGATACACTAAGGAAAAATGTATTGCAGAACATATACTTTTTTTTTAAAGATCTTTATTTATTTATTTGATAGAGAGAGATCACAAGTAGGTAGAGAGGCAGGCAGAGGGAGAGGGGGAAACAGGCTGCCTGCTGAGCAGAGAGCCTGATATGGGGCTCAATCCCAGGACCCTGAGATCATGACCTGAGCCAAAGGCAGAGGCTTTAACCCACTGAGCCACCCAGGCACCCCCAGAACATATACTCAAAACACCAAATAACCTCTTTAATAAAAGCAATGTCTCATGAAAAAACATTTATAAATAGATGAATCAATTTCTTTAGAATTAAAATAAAAAGAATTACAGGATTAAGGTGAGCAAAAGAGGAAGAATAGAATCTGTAAAAAATATTCCATTATATCATTCATAAGCAAGTTATTGCAATCAAGATATTGAAGTAAGAAGTACTTAAGTGCTGCACAAACTCATTGAGGTCATTAATTATTTTAATAAAGCAATACCTTTAAAATATAGTACGAAAAAATGTAATGAAATCCTTATAGTAGTTTGTAGTAAGATAAGCTAACAATAAAAATCATTTGTAGAGGCACCTGGGTAGCTCAGTCAGTTGAGTTGTACAATTGATTTCAGCTCAGGTCATGATCTGAGTCATGGGATCAAACCCCGTGTCGGGTTCTATGTGTCAGGCTCTATGTGTCGGGCTTGGAGCCTACTTAAAGATTCTCTCTCTCCATCTGCCCCCCCTCCCCTCGTTCATGCTCTCTTTCTCTCTCAAATAAATAAATAAACCTTAAAAAAAATCATTTGTTGAACACAAAAGTGTGTTGGTCATCTCACGTCAAAGTACTTTTAAAAAGCTTTTGAGCTTAAAACCAGAAAGAAGTTCCATATTTGCTGACCTTTTTGTAATGAGTGACTATCAGTAGTATAACAAATATTAAAATTTAAAAACAAAAAGTATTCAATCTGTCTTTCTAAAGGAAGGGTAAGATTTCAACAATTAGTAGGAAAGCATGTGCTTTTCAAAAGTGGTTTGCACTAATGAGGACAGCTTTTTTGAAAAATTATATTTGGAAATGAGATTTTTTTCAATTGTTGTTCCTGAAAACACACACAACAACTCTGTCTGTACACTAAAAAAATTGGTGAACAATTTTATAGACTTACAAATACTTGTATCTGGATCAACTCTTCTTTTTTTTTTTTTTAAGATTTTATTTATTTGACAGAGCGAAACATAGCGAGAGAGGGAACACAAGCAGAGGGAATGGTAGTGGGAGAAGCAGGCTTCCTGCCGAGCAGGGAGCCCGATGCGGGGCTCGATCCCAGAACCCTGGGATCATAACCTGAGCCGAAGGCAGACGCCTAACAACTGGGCCACCCAGGCGCCCCAGGATCTACTCTTCTTTTTGAGATATCTTTTTCAAATATGATGACCAGAAAAACAAAACATCAAAACAAGCTCAACTTAGGAAAAGAACTTCCAATATCGATATTGAAAACTAAGTATATCCCAAATGAAATTAATAAATCAATTCCACTAACAAAAGCATCCAAAGGAATAAAATATTTAGGAATAAATTCAACAAAAGAAGTGTAAAACTTTTACTCTAAAAACTATAAAACAGTGCTTGAAAGAAATCAAAAGACTATCTAAATAAATGGGAAGACATCCTGTGTTCACAAATCAAAAGAGTTAATACTGTATGGAAATACTTCCCAAATTGATCTGCAGATTCAAAATAATCCTTATCAAAATTCCAGCCAGTTTCCTTACCAAAACAGACAAGCTGATCCTAAAATTCTTACAGAAATATAAGGAACAGAGAATATCCAAAACAATCCTGAAAAAGAAGAGTAAAGTTGGAGAACTTACACTCCTGATTTCAAAACTTACTACAAAGCTACAATAATTAAAGATACAGAACACTGAATAACAATACACATATTGATTTAATGGAATATAACTGACAATATAGAATAAATCCTCACATTAATGGCTAATTGATTTTCAATAAAGGTGCCAAGACAATTCAATGAGGAAAAGAAGTCTTTTAAACAAATGGTAAAGGGACAACTGATAATCCACATGGAAAAGAATGGTGTGGAAATCCTGTATTATACCATATACAAAATTGGATTAAAGACCTTCTTCTTTTGCCAGTGTTTCATTCCACTACTGTCATAGATAATATTACACTGCTGTTAGAAAAAAATAGAAAAATCTTTGTGACCAAGGATTAGGCAGAGTCCTCTTAAATGTGACACTGAAAGCACAAACAATGAAAGAAAAAAACAGATAAATTAGACTTCATTAAAATTAAAACTTTTGTGATTCAAAGGACAACATCAAAAAAAAAGAAAAAGAAAAGATAACCACAAATGGGAGAAAATATTCACAAATTCTATAATTGACAAGGGATCTGTATTCAGAATACATAAAGAACTCTAAATCTCGATAATAAGACAACCTGGGGCACCTGGGTGGCATCTGCCTTTAGCTCAAATCATAATCGCAGAGTCCTGAGATTGAGTTCCACATAGGGCTCCCTGCCCAGTGGGGAGCCTGCTTCTCCCTTGCCCCTCCCCCTCAGCTCCTGCTCACGCTCTCTCTCTCTCTCTCTCATTCTCGCAAAAATAAAATCTTTAAAAATAATAATAAAAAGACAACCAAATTTAAAAACTAGCAAAGGATCTCATAGATATTACCTTCAAAAAGATATAAGTGGTGGGGTGCCTGGGTAGCTCAGTCAGTTAAGCGTCCTGACTCTTGATTTTGGCTCTGGTTATGATCTCAGGGTGCTGAGACTGAGCCCAGCATCAGGCTTCATCAGGCTTCCTACTCAGCAGGGAATCTGCTTGAGATTCTTCCTCTCCCTCTCCCTCCATCCCCACTCCCCACCACCCAGCTGGCTCATACTCTCTCTCTCTAAAATAAATAAATCTTTTTTACAAAAGACATAAATGACTAATAAGTACATGAAAAGAGGTTCTGGAGAAGGAAGATGCAAATTAAAACCACAATGGCATACTATTTCAAACCACTAGGATGGCTATAATCTGAAAATAACAAGTGGCAAGGATAGAGAAAGTGGAACCCTCACACATGGCTGATGGGAATGTAAATTAGTACAGATGGTTAAATACAGTTACCATGTGACCCAGAATTTCACATCTAGCTATATACCCAAGAGAACAGTAAACATGAGGGCACATGAAAACCTGTATGGAAATATTCTTATCAGCATTATTTATAATGGCCAAAAGGTGGTAGTGACGCAAATGTCCATCAGCTGATACACAGCTAAATAAAATATGGATATTCATATAATAGATTATTTGGCAATTAAAAGGAATGAAAATTGATACCTGTTACACGAGTGAACTATGAAAACATTTTGTTAAGTAAAAAAAGCTAGTCACAAAAGATCACATAATATATGACTGTATTTATAGTTTTAAATGTCCAGAATAGGTAAATCCATAGAGACAGAAAGCCGATTAGTGGTTGTCTACAACTGTAGGACATAAAGAGGAGAAAAGAGTAACTGCTAATGGGTAAAGAAATGGTCAGGGGGTTGGTAATGAAAATGTTCCAAAATTGACTGGTACTGGCTATATAACTGTGAAGACACTAAAAAGAACCGTACACTTTAAATTGGTGAACTGTATGGTCTGTGAATTAAATATCAATTGAAAAATTAAACATATTCCATCACATTATTCTGATTTTTAAAAAATGGTTTTGTACTGATAAAGTTATCTAATATGCTGGGACCCACAAAAGGGAGGCCGCTCCAGCAGCCCTGCCCACATCACCAATCTAAACCTAATTCAGCCTGCACTTATGGGAAACACCCATCAGAGAAACCTAACATACACCAATCACCATCCTCCAACTCAGTTTAAGCTAGCTTACCTTGCCCTAGAAAAGACCTGGTGGCCTTATCAGGAAATCCTCAACCTTCTAGCCAATCATAACCTGGTTCTGAGTTGCCCCTTCTAGGACTCTAATAAAGTCTGCTCTTACCCAAAATCCCTTAAGAAGAGTGTTCCACTGTTTGTGAGGCACTGTACTCCTCTAATCCACCTTGAATAAAGGACATCAAACTTGTTACTAAATTGTATTATTTTTATCATTTCACAATAGTGTTAATAAACATATTAACATAATAAACATTTAAGTTATTTTAAAATATACTGAAGTGGCACCTGAGTGGTTCAGCTGATTAAACCTCTGACTCTTGACTTCAGCTCAGGTCATGATTTCAGGATTGTAAGAATGAGCCTCACGTCAGGCTTCATGCTGGGCATGGAGTCTCCTTAGGATTCTTTCTCCCTCTTCCTCTGCCTGGCTCTCAACTTTATCTTAAAATTCTTGGTTTTGTATACTTTGTAATGAACATAGTATTCACATTAGTAGGAATAAATAAATGGTTTATTAAAGGTACCTGTACAGAAGAAATCTTTTTACCGATGGGGTACTCAAATCTCTTAAAAAGTATAGAAATAGAGGTGCCTGGGTAGCTCAGTGGGTTAAAGCCTCTGCCTTCGGCTCAGGTCATGATCTTAGGGTCCTGGGATCGAGCCCCACATCGGGCTCTCTGCTCAGCAGGGAGCCTGCTCCCCCCACCCCCGCCCCCTGCCTGCCTCTCTGCCTACTTGTGATCTCTCCGTCAAATAAATAAATAAAAATCTTAAAAAAAAAAAAAAAGCTTAGCAATACAGGTTATATAATATAGATAATTCATCAGTTATTCATTTATTCCCTTAGCACAACTCTTTTGTATATTATGTTCAGATCCTTTATTTAAATCAGTGTTATTTATCCAGATGTTTATATCTTAGTTTCCAATCTTAATAGTAAGCTCATTTGTCAACAGGAACTTGAGAATTCCTCTTTTGCCTAGAATTTGCTGATTACATTTTTAAATTTTGGGGAACAGAATACTTTACTTAAAAAAAACTTTTTCGGGGAGCCTAGATGGCTCAGTGATCTCCAGGTCCTGGGATCCAGCCCCAAGTAGGGCTTCCTGCTCAGCAGGGAGTCTGCTTCTCTCTCTCTCTCCCTCTGCCCCTCCCCACTGTTCATTCTCTCTCTCCCTCTTAAATAAGTAAATCAAATCTTTAAAAAATAACAATAAATAAATGAATAAAAACTTTCATTTTTGAAACAGTCTTAAGTTACAGATAAGGTGCTAGTAGTATAGTATAATTAAAAAAAAAATGTGGTCTTCCCTGGTTCCTAGAAGGAGCTCAAAAAAACTGTTGGAATTTCCTGTGTGATCTAAATATCTTTTGTTATTCAAAACAAGCCCCAGTAGGCCTAACCTGAGTTTATGCTAATGAGGTGATGAAAGATAGGCCCCCTAGATAACTTCAAGATGAGGGTTGGTCACCAGAATGACCAAGTCAGTGATTAGTGGGTTAGAGCTTTCAGCCCCACTCCCAACCTTCAGTGAGGAGAAAGGGGCTAGAGTCTAAGTTCAATCACCAATGGCTAGTATTTTAATCAATTAAACCTATATAATGAAGCCTTCATAAAAACCCTTAAACAATTGGGTTTAGACAGTTTCTGGGCTGGTGAATATATTAATGTGTGTACCTGGAGAGGTTGTGGAAACTCTGCATCAACCACCCCACCCCTCAAAATCTTGCTCTATGCATTTCTTCTATTCGGTTATTCCAGAGTATATCCTTCATATTAAACCAATATATTAAGTAGAACACTTTCCTGAGTTCTGCAAGTCATTCTATTGAATTACTGAACTTGGAGAGGAGGCAGGTCATGGGAAACTCCAGAACTGCTATTGGTCAGGCAGAAGTATGGGTGCCTGAGGACTCTACTTGCAGCTAGCACCTAAAGACCCACAGGACTGACCCTTAAAATTATGTGATCTGATGGCTAATTCTAGGTACATAGTATCAGAATATAACTAAATTACTGGACACCGCCCTTTGAGTCACAGAATTGACTGTCAATATGGAAAAAGGACACATCAGAGAAAAACCATACAGATAAAAATAAATCTTTCATTTTCCTAAAAGATCTAAAAGTTGCAAATTAATATCACCCTCAAATAATTTAGAATATATTTCTATAAACAAAGCCATTTCCTCCATAATTACAGTGTAACCAAAAAACCACAAAATTTATACTGATACATAGTACCATTTAAACTTCAGACCCCATTCATGCTTCTCCAAAAGCTACAACAGTATGCTTTATACTGAAAAGATTCAGTCCAGAATTACCTGTCACATTTAGCGGTCATGTCTTCTTAGATTCTTCAATCTTTCCTGAATCTTTAGTTCTTTCCTAAACTTTATGACCTTTATACTTTAGAAGATAACAGGCAATTATTTTATAAACTGTCCCTCAATTTGGGTTTGTCCGAAAATTCCTCATAATTAGATTCAAGTTATGCATCTTTGGCAGGAATCTCACAGAAGTGATGCTGTGTTCTTACTGCATTTGATCAAAGAGCACATGATTTAGACTTGTCCAATTAATGGTAATGTTAACTCATTATCTGATTAAGGTGGTACCTTAAAGTGGCAGCTTCTCCACTATAAATTCTTTTCCTTCTTTGTAATTAATAAGCATTTTGTGAAGCAGGTACTTTGAGTCCATATGAATATTCTATTCCCGATCAAATTTTAAATTTACTCATTTATTTTCATTTCTCCCTTCTGTAATTAGTAAGTATTTTGTGGAGAGGTAGTATGAAGCCATGCAAATATTCTATTCCTCCTCAGACCTAAATGTACTCATTTTTAAATTTATGTTGGTATAGACTTACAGATCTCCATTTGTTACCATCCTTATTCACTTTGATGCTTAAATTGTCCTAGATTTGGCTAGTGGAAGCCAAAACCTCTCAAGGCCTCTCTTTCCCTTTTGACATGTCCCCACCATTCTTCAAGCACTTCCTTACGTTGTGGCACAACAATGTATTCCAGGTTCATCTTATATGCTACCTTTCCCAGTCTTGCAATCAGGCACTTCTCCAAGGAGTTCTGGTTTGTTTAGTGAAGAAAGGTTCAGTCAGTTCTAAAGGGTGACATACATGTTCCTTAAAATCACTCCAACTATATAAAGTCACTTAGTAAAAACCATAAGGCTTATGGTTAAAGGGGTTAGGAACACAAACTCAAAACATTTATCTGGCCATTTAAAAAAAACGAACCTAATAAAAATAGCAACACACTTTTACATATGTTAAATGGTTAGGAAATAGACAAATGCCACAGTAAACATGGCGCTTTACCTTCAAACAGATCTAAAGGTTGCTTATGGAAGTGGCTGTGTGAAGGGCTGAAGTTTGTGAATCACTGTGCTATAAAGAGGGCTAGCTATATAAAATCAGGGAAAGTTTATACCAAATGTGGATGGGCATGGCACATAAAACAAGTGGTAAAATAAGGTAACTGGTAAATGTTGAAGTAGGCACATGTGTGCATTTTCTGTCTCTCTACAGAGCTTGGTTCACCTAAGTATCATATCTTGAGTTCACCTAGTATTTCTTAAGGGTGAAACCACATATAAATAAACACAAAATCATGTTGTGTTCTATCTGTTCCCTAATATAGTAATTGTATTGGAGCAAACTCATGTTTTCAAAACATGTGTTAGAGTAGGACTAATTATATTTAGAAACTAACACCTGAATGCTGAGTGTGTTTACTGTTATTGCAGTGTTGATTCCCAGTCCCTCTTACAACACAGAGTTAATGCACATATGTATACATCCCCACACACCACATCTACCTATGTATATTGAAAACCATGAGCTCATCGTAGTATCTCCAATGCTAGCCCAACACCATAGGGTTCATTCTAGTTTTATCCTTCTCCATATCTGTGATTTCCTTCCCTAAAAGAAACCTAGTTCCTATCACCTTCAACATATTTACTTATTTGATCAATCCTCTGTGTGTTACCAGTATTCCATGGCTGCAGTGACCCACTTCCACCTATGCAGGTGCCCTCCTCATTCCATTCTGGTTCTAATATTGTGCATTTGGGCTTTGGGAGTAAATTATTGGGGGTAATGGGAAGAGGGGAGGGGAGAGGAAGAGAAAACAAAAAGGAGACATGAAAAATTTTGAGGGAGAAGAGCCCACTGTTACAAAGTTATTTTGAAATATAAAAAAGAATACAGGGCAAAACTTAGATTCCATATCATTAAGCACTTTTCTGTAATAATGAGTTATATTATTATATTTTCCTTGTATAAAACATTATAATGTGGGAAATTTCAAACATACTAAACTAGAGAGAGCAGAAATGAGCTCTCATATATGTGCCAATTAGCAGAAATAAAACAAACAGATTGGACACAGGCAAAGACACTATTAATCAAAATAAATGATGTTAACTTTTCCACAAGTGGCCATTTATACAGTATAAGACACACTAGGGCCCAGGGCCCTCCTCTTATGGAACTCATATTCTATAGGCATGATCAATAAGTAATTAAATAAATTAAGGTACTCTCAGATTGCTTTAATGGCTATGAAGAAAATGAAACCAGATAATATGATACTGTAACAAGTACACGGAGAATGACTTAAGAATAAGTAGTCAGAAAACCTCTCTGTCAAGAGCTGGCATTTGAATTGAGACCTGAACGACAAGAAGGAAGGAGCTAGCCTGGCACAAATGTGAGAACAAAGGCAACAGAAAATACAAAGGCTCTAACAAAAGCTTGACATGTTTGAGGACAGATGGGTTTTAGCGGTAGGAAACAGTACCATAGAAGAACTATAAGAACAACAGTTGTGACAGTTGAAGAAACAAAAGTGCAACTTAAAATACATACTCACCCATTTGTTAACCATATATAGGAATGTATGTTTAGCACTGTGCTAGGACTACACTAGAAGTGGAAGACGATTCCTTCTCTCAGCCAAAATATATGGCTTGATGTTGATTAATATAGATATACGTCAATCAATATATGTTGATTATATAGATATACGTCAAGGGCGCCTGGGTGGTTTGGTCCGTTACCCAGTCTCCCTTTGGCTCAGGTCATGATCCTAGAGTTCCTGGGATTAAGACCCACATCAGGCTCCCTGCTCAGCAGGCAGTCCACTTCTCCTTTTGCTCCTCACCCTAGTTCATGCTCCCTCTCAAATAAATAAGATCTTTTTAGAAAAATATAGACATAAGTCAAATTGATAACAATATAAGATGATATTACTACCAAAAAAGAGGAAAATTGCTCTTCCTCTTATATTATTAGCAATGCAACTTAAGTGACAGTTCTATTATTTTCAGTACTCCCTCTTTAAAGATGATTACCTTAACATTAACAAGTACTTTCTAATTGTTCTATTTTTTTTTTTTAAAGAGATGCAACTATGATTTGTTGAGTATCTACATTATGCTAGAGTCCTGTGCTAGGGCCTGCACATGTGAACCTTGAAATGTCAATTCCAATTACCATTTTTACAGAGCAAAGTCAGGCTCCAAGTGATTTGCCAAAAGTCAATTAAGTGGCAGAGTCAGGATTCAAATTTAGATTCCACTTCTAACAGAATGTTTCTTCTACACAACTATCTTGGGCTTTTGTTTTTAAACCATTAAAAGGAACTTTTAGATACATGATACTCTTTACTACATGGTACTTGTATCAATTTCTAAGGCTTAATGTTTTAATATCAAATTGGAGAATATTTTTTAGTTCTATCATTCACTGTCTATCTAAAATTATTATCAATAATTTTTTTGAGTATTCTTTAAAAGTACATTGATGTTTGTGATGAGAATTAGTGACAAGCCAGAAGATCTATGATTCAGAAATTGCTGTATTTTTAAAAAATATAACAATACTCAGTCTTATTGCACAATCAAGATATTTCAGAGGCACAGTCTATGAAAGAGTATAGACTCTAGGATCTGTTAATCCTCAATTAAAATTACAATCAAACCTCTTCACAACAATCAAGTTGTTTAACCAAGGTGTATGATAGAGCAATGAGGAAATTCCTAAAAATCTCCAAAGAAATATGATAGGAATTGTTACATATAGAAGTTGAAAATCAGGCAAGTTTCATATGCCAAAAATCAAGTATATAAGACTTTTGATAAAAAGTTTCTATTGCTAAAGCTCTCAAAAAACATAAAGAATAGGGATATACCAATATTGCCTAATGTTTTCTGGTAAACTTTCATATCCATATCATTGCAACTTCTACGATGAAACTATACCAAAAGAACCAACAAATTTAGCCATATAATTTAAAAGAAAGAAAATAATCCTTTTAAAAATTTAGTCATCTAAGCTAACTACTATCCTTTATTTTGTCATGTTTCTTCAGTTCTTATTTATAACCAAAATTCCTTTTCTATCCCACTGCATCTTCTGCCAGACAAGGTTAGCATTCAAGTCTGCAAGTAAATGTTAATTATTAATACAATAAACATTCAACTTTCACTTGAAGCTTCAATCTTATTTTCTCTCATACTCATACTATCTCCTTCCTTTTTCCATTACTAAGTGTCATAGATGATGCTATCATTATATTGCTTTCTTTATTTATAAGGGTCCAAGCTCATATCCCCAGACTTATGGACGACACATTTATTCCCCCCTAGACATTAACTCTTCCTTTCTCCTTCCTCCTTGATGGAAACAAATTTCAACAGTCTATAAGAAAGATGAGCTCAACATCCCTTTTACATTTAAAATCATAGACCTGCAGATGAGATTTATTTCAATGATTACTACCATCTGCTCTTTCTATTTTACAGGAAAAAGGGTCTGCCACTGCAAAGTGGACTATTAGTTCACTTAAATTATTTTACCTCTGAAAGTGACCTACATTTAATTTTCCAGGAAATGTATAAAACTGTAATGCATCCTGACAACTATATTATGTAAGAAGACACAAAATTTTTAAATGCTATCAGCAGATTTGGCTGTTTTATAAGTAAATCTTACTTAGGTCACAAGATAAATCTACTAATATAAAATATCTGTCTTAAATTTTTAAATAGTAGCAGACAAAATGTAGCTTAAAAGAAGCTTCAAAGAAATAGCTTCAGTTTTCCATAAAAAAAAAAAAGAAACTTACATTTTCTAATACCTTCATTCCAAGTATTATTTACTAGGTACTGATATGAAAGACATGTTTTGAATGACAGGCTTTATTAAAAAAGCTATACCAAAAAGTTCCTCTATCTACTAATAGCAAGAAATTGGTCATTATGATCTCAAATGAAGGAAGTTACTAATGATTAGACAAAAAAATAAATAAATGAAGCTTGCAGGGTAACAATTATTAAAGAAAAATAGAGACACATGGATCAGAAATGAAAAAAACTAATACTACTTTTATTCACAGACAACATATTGTGTGTACCATATCTTCAGAAATCTATAAACACACTACTAGAATAAGTGAACTTAACCAGGAAATTCCATTGTGTTTCTACATTCTATCAACAAATGATTAGAAAATAAAATTTAAAAATATTATCTTCTATGATAACATCAAAAATATGAAATACTTAGGGACAGACTAGGCAATATATGTGCAAGATCTGTACATACAAGTGTGGAGGACTAAAACTACCTGGAAAACGAAAAATGTTGCAAAGACAATGTAAACAAGACTTAAGTGGAGAAATACATCATGTTCATGGATTACAAGGTTGGACATTGTTAATATGTCAATTCTCACCAAAATGATCTACAGATTCAACACAATCCCAATCAAAATCCCAGCAGAATTTTTTTTTTTACAAAACGTGACAAGATTTTAAAATTTATTTAAAAATGAATAGCCAAACAATTTTGAAAATGAAGAAAAAAGCTGGAAGATTTATACTGTCTGATTTCAAGACTTACTATGAAGCTATAGTAATGAAGACAAGTGCTATCCTGGCAGAAGGATAAACCCTGTGGAATACAACAGAGTGCTCAGAAAGAGACCCACATATGTATGGTCACTTAGTTTTCCACAAAGATGCCAACATAATTCAATCCTTCCTGTATGTATTTGCAAACATACGTGAGGAGAAAACACTATTACTCTATGTTATTCTTCTGGAAGTAATAGGATTAAAACGTGTAAAGGCTTACTCTTCCCTGATTAGTAACTATTAAATCCACATAGAAAGGTATCTCAGTGCTTCATCTTCTCTATGTGTAACAATTAGTTTGTCTCCTTTGGGAGCCGGAAAGCAATCAGCTATGCACTACAGAAATACCGCTGTTTTTCTTTTATTTAAAATAGATGAACATAGGGGAAGTGAGAAGAGTAACTATATGACCCCAACAATATATATACTCTTAATGTGTAAGAAAAAAAAAAAAACTTGTCAAACAGGAGTTTTAAAAAATGTTTTATTTCAGACTAAAAATGAGAAGAAAAATCATCATAATGACAGAAAATATAAGGTTGTCAATGAATCCGTAATTCACCTTTGGAGTGAAAGAATATCAGCCTGTGACTGTAACCAGTGTTAAAATGTTTTGTTTTTTAAATAAAATCATTTCCTTACTGAACCGGAAGGGGGACAGAAGGGAGAAAAAGAACAAAAAGTTTTTTAAAAAAAGCAAAAATTTAAATTACTCTCAGGAAAACATTTTCAAGAAAATGTTGACAAGTGCTGTGATTCACAGTTGCTTTTCAATATTCAGTAAATATTATATTCCTTATGCTTCTAATGTCCCTCTTTGAAATATAATTGGGTACTGGTATTTTTTTTTTTTTAAGATTTCTTATTTACGTGACAGAGAGAAACACAGCAAGAGAGGGAACACAAGCAGAGGGAATGGTAGCGGGAGAAGCAGGCTTCCCACAGAGCAGGGAGCCCGATGTGGGGCTCGATCCCAGGACCCTGGGATCACGACCTGAGCTGAAGGCAGATGATTAACGACTGAGCCACCCAAGCGCCCCTGGGTACTGGTATTTTTACCTAAAGCTCCCAGCAAAAGAGTTCAAAAGAAAACCATATTCCCTCAAATCGTCATTTGTCCTTTTAACTAAGATATGGTTTTAAAACATACGTTTTTAGTGATAATACTAAAGAATATAATATGGAATATAATATTCATGAAGTTAAAGTCAGCGCCATTGTGTTATTTTTATTTTTACCAACCCTGATTACACAAAGTAAGGCAGATATTTTGATTTCTATTTGAAAAGGCCAAAGGGGAGTAAAGGAGAGAAGAAAGCAACATTTAATGAATGCTTGTTTTGTGTCAGACACAGTGGTGTGCTGATAAATGTTTAACAATTAGCCCTTGGGGTGTGTGTATGAAATGTGTGTTTGTTATAAATTTTGAAGGCTGTAGGACACAATTTAAAAATTATAATAATAAAATATACAATACTCTTCATTGTAAATTTCTTAGAGCCAACTAACTTTCCCAGAATGCTCTACTGATTTTGCCAAACTCCTAAGAAGCCAACTTAGGGTTGCAATGGATAAACGAATGTAATTCCAATCTTAATATTATTTGATATTTTCATTTACATTAAATAATAAAAGGAAAGTGAAACAACAATGATATATGTCATAACCTCACTTGTTCATCAATGATATAAGCAACCTCTTTGCTGAATTACATGCACACCTTGGAGATAAAGGGTTCGGTTCCAGACCACTGCAATAAAATTAATATTGCAAAAATGCAAGTCAAATGAATGTTTTGGTTTCCTAGTACATATAAAAATTATGTTTACAAAAAAAAATTATGTTTACAGTATACTGTAGTCTATTAAATGTGCGATAGCATTATCCCTTAAAAACCCAATGTACATACCTTAATTAAAATACTTTATATCTAAAAAATGAACTTTCAGCAAGTTGTATCTTTTTGCTGGTAGAAGATCTTACCTCATTGTTGATGGCTACTGACTGATCAGGGTAGTAGTTGCTGAAGACTGGGGGGGCTCAGGCAATTTTTTTTTTTTAAGGCCAACTAAACTAATTTTAACCAGAGTAAGTTTACATTAAATTACAGTATTAACAATCTCTAGAGACAATGAACATAAAATTTTAGAAGTAAAAATCTGTTTGGATTTTTTATAGACCATATACTATAGAACTCATAAATGAAAATTTACAAAGATAGAAATAATGACTACTTAAATTATGAGGATTTTCACATAGAAACCCATAAAATGTCATATTTTAAACATGCATGTTTCTAAAAGGGAGAAACTTTTTTAATAATTAAGCATAAAATTATATAAACTTGGTATATTACAGAATATATTGCTTTAAACATTTATACCATGATAAAAATTCCTTTGGTACCTTTTAATCAAAATGGAGCACACTAATATGTAATATATAAAATACTCTTAAATGCTACTATAAAAATATTTTTATATGTATATATACATACACAAAATATTACATATATATATATACACACTATATATATATATATATATATACCTATATATACAGCTATATTTACACAAAACATGAAACCAGGTGCCAACAAAATCCTTTTAATCTTTTAACAAAATAACTTCTGCTTCACAATACCAAGACTTTAAGTCTCCTGTAACACTTTTTACAGTGGTTATAGCACAAAGAACAATAGCATAACTCTAAAAACAAACCAAACTTTACTAGAGCAATCCTACAAACAATGCAATGAAAAATATCAAACAGCAGTTACCCCAGTGCAAAAAACAGGGGCTCCTAGACTCAGTCTTAGAAATGTAAACACAAACACACTATCCCCCAAACTCCTAAACAGAAAACTCACAAACAACTCAGCAGAAGTAGAACAAAGATGCTCATGGGTTCACTGCTGCAAGCACACCTGACCCGGTGTTGTCTTGACACACATGAGAGGTCTCACTGAGAAACCTTGCTCTAAAAATTCAGTCATCGGAGTGCCTGGGTGGCTGAGTGGGTTAAAGCCTCTGCCTTTGGCTCAGGTCATGGTCTCAGGGTCCTGGGATAGAGCCCGCATGGGGCTCTCTGCTCAGCGGGGAGCCTGCTTCCTCCTCTACCTCTAGTTGCCTCTCTGCATACTTTGATCTCTCTCTTTCTCATTCTCTCTCTCTGTCAAATAAATAAATAAAATCTTTAAAAAAAATAAAAATTCAATCATCATAGTTTCATATGTATGGAACATAAAGGAAACAAACAGATGCCAATATTTATATTGCATAATTGATCAGCCAGCTTTTGACACTGTTTCTTCCCAATGTCCGTCAACGAAGCGCTCTTGTTTCTAACTAAACTAAGTGTCCATCAACTAAGAGAGCCTGCCTTCAAGAGTACACCAGTCATCTCTGTAGCCCTTGAACTTTTAACTATGCATTCATGAGCACACACAGACACCAAAGCAAGCTTTCAGCTTTCTGCCACAAGACAAATATCTTACAAAGGAACCTCTTTTAACCAGTATATTCTTGTCCAATCTCAAAGTCATTCTGCACAAAGCAACAAAAACAATTTAAGCAGCGAAAAGAGTTAAGAGGGAGAACTGGAGGGAAAGACACATATGCCATTTGTAAACCCTTAAGTTTTGTGAAGGGTGATCCAAGAATCATCTCTTTTCTTTCTAATCCAGAAGTCTTTGTGATGGTTCAATCTCAGAAGTCTTGGAAATAGCACAGAAATGCTTCACTGCTCTGAAGATATATTCTAGTGTCTTGCTGAGAGAAAGCAGCTGGCCAACAAATCAGGCCATGTAGTGGTGATCATCTCCTCCATATAGTCTCACTATAAGAAATTCAATTCTTTTTTAAATCTCTAGGCTTTACTGAAATTTCACTGATTATACAATTCAGACACTAGAAGATTATGATGAAGAGTCTTTCTCATCTTCATTATTCTGATAACAGCAGGGTCAATATGATACTGTCTTTCCTGAAACACTATCAGTGGTATTGACTTGTTCTTCAATGGTTTACTTCATCTGGATCTGGATGCTATTTGAAGCACCTTGTATTTGAACTCCCCACTGAACATGAATGTGCCCCCATCTTCCATCACCCTCCTTTTGGGACTTTAACCAGAACTTGTGCTTTGCTATAGGCCAGGGACTGTAATGTTCTTTGCAGTTCACTGTCCTCTATTCTCATGGCCATTTTTATTTCTTCAAAGCTGAACCTACTCCCTTCATTGAATATGTGAAATGCCAGTATCTGGAAGATGGACACCTGGAACTTCTTTCCTTCCTTAAACTTGCTTTCAAACAGCATTCCCCAATGCAGTTTGCCTCTGAAGATTTCTACCACTGTGCTTTCTGAGATAAAATGTCTTAAATACTTCTGAAGTTTAACCATTTCTAGAGTTAAATGCACTTCCATAGGTGTGTGTGCTGGCCAGTATGCCATCATAATTCTATTCACTGTCAGATCTATAGAGCCTGGGTCACTTTAATTCTGCATATACTGCTTGAAATGAACCATGATGTCCTTGGAGAGCTCCTGTCCTTGAACATGCCTTCCAGCTTCCTAGTGAAAGCAGTACCACATTCATGCTTTAGTTTTGACAACACAGAATTTTCAGCATCTACTGAGGCCACTTTTTCCAATGAGAAGTCATTTTGCCAAATCTTTTTTATAAAAGGCTTCAAAGAAATCTTTACTGTGAGTGAACCTAAATATTATCATTACATTGTCAAGAATCCTCTCCAGCTCTTCATCTGTTGCTTATTACTTGCTCCTGATTTTGAATCAACATGCTTTGCTATCAGTTATGCAGGCTTATTTGGCCTCTTGTTGATAAATGTTTCAAAGGATTCCTTCATCAAGTTGATGAACTTCTTGTTCCTCTGAAAGCACAATTCTATCACATGGTCCACATGATCCTTAAAATCTAGCAGGTCCTGTACCATAGCTTCATCTTTTTCAGGACTGTTAACAATTGTCCCCAAAGTCTTGATGTCATCGCTCCAGTGCTCTAGCAGAATCTGCTCCCATGTTTCACAGAGCTGAACAGCTGGTATATCTGAGTGAGGTCAGCACTCTGTTCTCATCAAGGAGGTGGTCAAGCCCTTTCTACAGAGCTGCTGTTCAATGTTCTCCTAATAGCTGTTTCTCCATGTAAGCAATCAGTGGTTTCTGTGTGTTGTGGTTACTCAATCTTCTTCTTCCTCCAAACGCTTACTTACATGGTTAGGATATTCTGGCCTTCTGCAGCATATAAACAATTCGTTTCTTCCACACATTTCAGTCAAATGAATCTTTATATACCTGAAGGTCAGAAAGTATACTCAGCAGACTTTTCAATAAACTTCTATCCATTGCCTCGCTGCTTCTTTCTTTCTTGTTCATTTAACAGCAGAATTCCATCAATACTTTTACTCTGAACCATTTTATCACTAATGATATGGTTTCTAAAAAGTCTCAATCTCATATCCCAGATAGAAGGAAGCATGGAATTCTGAAGTACATAAGTACAAAGCCAAAAAAAGGACAATACTTCTGATCATGATCATTTGTCTGCAATGATCTTGCCAGCATGTGTTAATCTTCTTTAAAAATAAAACACTGTCTGGTGAGTCTTCTCTAAACTGAAGGATCTGTGTTTGGACATGATCTTCACAGACCTGGCACAGCTGTTTGTAGAGTGTTGAGGAAACTTTGTGAGAACAGATTTTCAACAGCTTGGTAGTTTTTCCAGGTTCTATCTGATGGAGATACTACTTGTGTGGCTTTTACTGCCTCAAGAAGCTTCTACCAGGTGTCCTGAACATAGTTATCAGGCAATTTCGGCCAGTCGTCTCAGAAATTCTTGATCACTAATATCTTGGAGCCACTGCTACCTCCAGGTTTGGAGGTAATGGTGGCCACTGTGAGGGACAAAGATGTGGTGAGGCCATGGGTGTGTCCAATGAGCACTGAGTGGTTGGCCTTCTGGGGGATCTTGTCAGCCATGGTTGCAGCCAGGAAGCAGTGGAAGACCGCACCAACTCACCCTGACTGGCCGCCCAAATTCCACCAACAGCTCCGGCAATTCTTAAAAATAAGAAAGGTAGTACAGCAGTTTGCCATAGTGATTGACTCTTCCTTACACAAATGATTTCTCTGTAGCATGTGATGCATTTTACCTGCAGGAGAACGTCTTTCAAAATTGGAGTCAATCCACCTAAACTTTGTCACTATTTATCAACTATGTTTATATAATATTCAAAATCTTTTCTTGTCATTTCAACAATCTTCACAGCATCTTCACCAGGAGTAGATTCCATCTCAAAAAACCACTGTCTTTGCTCAGCAATAGGAAGTAACTCCTCATCCATTAAAGTTCTATCATGAAATTGAAGCAATTCAAATAATAATAATGAAAATGTTTGAAATATCACAAGAATTATCAAAATGTGACACAAACAGGGGCGCCTGGGTGGCTCACTCATTAAGCGTCTGCCTTCAGCTCAGGTCATGATCCCAGGGTCCTGGGATCGAGCCCTGCATCCGGCTCCCTGCTCTGCAGGAAGCCTGCTTCTTCCGCTACCAATCCCTCTGCTTGTGTTCCCTCTCTCGCTGTGTTTCTCTCTGTCAAATAAATAAAATCTTTAAAAAAAAAAAAATGTGACACAAAGATATGAAGTGAGCAAATGCTGCTGGAAAAAATAGTGCCAATAAACTTGCTTAATGCAGGATTGCCACAAACCTTCAATTTGTAAAAAATGCAGTATCTGTGAAGCTCAATAAGGCAAAGTACAATAAAATGAGGTAAGCCTGTAGTTTAGGTAGTTTAGAATATTTCCTCAATGTTTGTGTTGCTAACAATAATAGGCAATGGATATAATAAACTTTTAAAAAAATACATTGTATTAGAGAGAGAGAGAAAAGGAAAGTGAACCTGATACCATGTGTGTGCATGTAAGGAGGGACAAGGGAGAGGGATAGAGAATCCCAAGCAGACTCCGTTCTCAACAGGGAGCCTCAGGTGGGGCTCGATCCCATGACCCTGAAATCACAACCTGAGCTGAAACTAGAGGCTTAACCAACAGTGCCATCCAGGTGCCCCAAGACATAACAAACTTTTAAGTTTAATCTGCTTTACTGCTGTTTTCTCCATCACTTTCTTAAATCTAGACATCCAACAAAACAATAAATCAAGCTCTGGTTTATGCTATTTACCAATTTCTGTGGTATGAATACCATCATGACACATTTCAAGCTACCAATGAAAACACACTGAACACAGGGCTGGGAAGAGATATGCAATAGCACATCATTATATAGTATTTTACTACACAGCTATAATAGACATATATAATGTACAATGTAGCAAAATAACTAGGAAGTGATGAGTTTTCAGCATTTATTGTCTTTGCTTTTTTTTTTTTAAGATTTTATTTCTTTATTTGAGAGAGAGAAAGTGCATGAGCAGGGAGAGGAGCAGAGAAGGAGGAAGAAAGAGGAAAAAGTCTCAAGAAGACTCCACACTAAGCATGGGGCTCCACATGGGGCTCCATCTCAAGAACCTGAGATCATGACCTGAGGCAAAACCAAGAGTCCAGCACTCAACCGACTGAGCCATCCAGGTCCCCTACTGCCTTTGCTTTTAACATAATTTAATTATAAAGCTTGTGTAATTTAATTTTTAATGATGGCTGTGTTTAACAGCTCATAAGATAGCTAGAATTATAACAATCAGCTCTTATGGGGGGGGTACAAGCCAGCTCCAATACACCATTGGCTGGATATTATATAAATGTTTCACAAACAAGGGAACTAAAACTTAGCAGTGATTCCACTAAATAGGTAGTGAGTGAAGATTACTCATAATTAAGAACAAAAGACAACTTATCATAAAAACAATATAATTAGTAGATTTCAATTTGAAAACTGAACTATAAAAATCATGAAGCTGATTTCAGTCATGCTACATAAAATAAACGTAATTTAAAGCCAGTTAGATAGACAGGCATTTTATACACAAAGCTACAAATTTTTAAGTGATTCCTCTACTCATGTTCCCTACCATACCCCCCCTTATAAAATTCCCCTTTCAGAGGTTTATGAAGACTACCCAAGGAAACGTATTAAAGAATCTGGTTTTTTTGTTTAAAGAGGAAGAGGAGTTTTTTTAAATGTCCTATTTAAAAAAAAAAAAGCAATCAAGGTCTTAGTTTTGAGTAAGATGTAGTAAGCACATGCCATCTGTCTCTCCCACTGAATTCATCTATAAAACCTAAATATAATGCATGCTGCAGTTATTTGAAGGCTCTGAAAAGTAAATAAGAGCAAACAGTTTTGGGGAAAAGACCAGAATTTGAAGTACAAGCAAAGCAGTTATAGGGATAGCAATTATTTTTCCTTTTTGATATTCATTGGCCTGGTCTCAATGGAGTCCCAAAACACAAAAGTGGGCATCCTTGTAGACAGAGTGCCAAATACCTTGCAAATCAGACTTGAGGGGGAAAGTGATCTGTTAACATTAAGTGGAGGGAATCCCTGCTTTTCTTTTCTTTTATCCTTTTTTTTGCACCCTGCCACCCAAGAAATTCCTTGGTAGTGGTGGCAGTAACAATGATGACAATTAGGGACCTGCAGAACCTAAAATACTGAAAAAGGGAAGGACCCATTTCTCTCTCTGTCCTTCCACTGCTTGTCCTGCCAGTCAGATACTGGCAAAAATCACAGGAATTGCTCAGCAATGTGGGATAAATAAAGCCTTAGTTATCTGATCAGAGGACCAAAAAGAGGAACTCCAAAGAACCAGAAAGTACCAAGGACAATGCACAGGGAAAGAAAGCCCATAAAGTTATTTATGAACTCCTGGGATCACCTGCAAGTTGCATATGTGAAAATCTGAGCCTAAACATCCTACCATAGACACTGAGAAGTGTACAGATACCAGGCTGCCACTGGTTGACAATACATATAGGACATATCTGAGGAGCACAACAGAGGCTTTGAAAAAGGCACTAATATAAAAAAATCATGAACTACAAAAGGTGAAGTTCATAATTGTGTCAACCTGAACAAATCAGTCTTGTGTAAATTGAAACATTCAAAAACAAAACAAAACAAAAAACAAAACAAAAACATTCTACATGGCATATAAGCAAGACCTTAGATCTCATAACATAATATTCAAAATGTCCAAGACACAAACAAATACCCAGGAAAAGCTCAACACACATGGGAAAGACAGCAGAGACCAACTTCAAGATGACATAGATGTTGGAATTATGTTACAAAAACAATGATAAAAATGCTTCATCAAATGAGGGCATATATTCTTGAGAGGAAGGGAAAGACAGAAAGCTCCAGCAAACAAATAAAAGATAAAAAGAAGAACCAAATCAAAAGTTTACAAGTGAAAAGCAGCACGGAAATAAAAATTCGCTGAAGGGGTCCAAAAAAAGAATAGAGATGACAGAGGAAAGAGTCAGTACACCTAAAGATAGATCAAAAGAAATTATCCAATCTGAACCACAGAGAAAAACAAAATAGGAAGAAGGATGAAAGATCTTCCTATCTTTGACCTCCATGGAGGGGAGAGGTTAGGGGGTGACCAATGGTTTAATCAACCATGCCTTCATAAAGGAACCTCCATACAAATCCCAAATAAAGGGGTTCCAAGAGCTTCAGACTGGTGAATACATCCATATGCCAGGAAGGCTGTATACTCCAACTCCATGGTAACTGAAGCTCCTGTGCTTGGAATTCTTCCAGACCTTGCTCTTTGTACTTCTTCTGGCTGTTCATTGTTTATCTATACCCTTTATAATACCCTTTGTAATTAACTGGTAATAAATACAGTATTTTCCTAAGTTTTGTGAGCTGTTATAGCATATTACCGAACCTGCGGGGAGGGTTGTGGGAATCCTAATTTGCAGCCAAGTGAGACAGAAGAATGGGTAACCTGGGGACCCACTACTCCCTATTGGCATATGTAGTTGAAGGCAGTCTTTTAAGATTAAGACCTTAACCTATGGGTTTGTGATAACTCTAGGTAGAATCAGAAGTGCATTAAATTGTAGAAAACCAGTTGGTATCCACAGAGAATTAGAGAATTGCTCAGTGTGGAAAACCCACACATTTAGTGTCAGAAGTGTTTTGAGCAGAGAAAACTATTTTCTTTAAACCTCAAATGACGTTTAAAGAAATACATGCCCATACATACCATAATCAAACTGCAAAATACTAAAACTAAAAATAAACTTTGAAAGTAACCAGAGAAAACAACTCATTAGTTATTATAGAACAACAATTTGAATAACTGTGGATTTCTTATCAGAAATCAAGGAGGCCAATCTTGGAGGTGAATTCATATTTTTCAACAACACCAAAAAAATAGCTGTCAACCCAAAATACATAGCCAGTGAATATGTTCTTCAGGAATGAAGGTGAAACAAAGGTAATCTCAATGGAAGAAAATCCAAGAGAATTTGTTGCCAGTAGACTAGTCTTAAAAAAAAAAATTACTAAAGGAAATTTTTTCAGATGGAAGAGAAGTAATACCAATAGAAACCAAGAACCTCAGCAATGAAGAAAAAAGCAACAGAAGTGATAAATAGTTAGGTACATGTAATGAAGTATTCTGCTGAGTTCTTTAAGATGTTTGACAATCGAAAAAAATTATAACCTTTTCTAACAGGGTTTTCAATGTACGCTGATGTAATATATAAGACAACTACAACATAAAGGGGAAAAGAAAAAGAGACGTATTTGGTATTAAGGTTTCTACACTCCAAATAAAATTGTAAAATACTGACTTTAAGTAAATTGTGAAAGGTAAAGTATATATATTGTAATCCCTAGAGCAACCATTTTTAAATGCCAAAACTACAGAAATAGAAATGGTTAAAACTATAAAGATAAATTAAAACAGAATTCTAAATATATTCAAATAACTTTCCTCCTCGAAAAAGAGAAAAAGGGATGAAAAACATGGAGAAAAATTAAAAAATCAAATAATAAAGAGATAGATCTAATTCCAAAGATAACAATGATCACATTAAATGTAAATGACCTGCCTAAAACACCAATTAAAAGACAGATTGTCACAATGAGTTTTAAAAAATTATCCAACTATATTCTGTGTCTTCAAGAAACTCTCCTTACACTTAATGATATAAATAGTTTTAAAGTAAAAGGATAGAAAAATACATACCATGTTAACACTAAATAAAAGGAAGATTAAGTGGCTATATTAACATCAAAGTAGACTTCAGACCCAAGAAAACTACCACATATTAAATTCATAACATAATGAAACAAGCCAACTCAACATGAATTCACAAATTCCTAAATGTGTTTGTATCTAATAATAAGAGTTTCAAAATACATGAAGTCAAAATTTATAAAACTAAAAGGAGAAATAGACAAATCCACAATCATAGTTAAAGGCTTCAACTTAACTCCTTCAGTAATCTGTAAAATGAGCAGACAGAAAATTAACAAGAACACACAGGAACTGAACAATAGCATCAACCAACTGGATCTGGCATTTAATGAACACTACACCCAACAACATCATTATATTCTTTTCAAAATGTACACATGGAACACTCACCAAGATAGACCCTATCCTGTCTTAAAACAGCCATAAAATAAGCTTTAGCAAATTTAGAAGAATTGAAATTATATAAAGTACATTCCTCTAAACCATAAAAGAATTAGAAATTAACAATAAAAAATATTAGCAACAAAATCTCCAAACGCATGGAAATCAAGCTCACTTCTAGATAAGCCACAGGTGTAAAAGGAATCAAAGGAAATAAAAATGTTTTGAACTGAAGGAAAATGAAAACACAGGATATCAAAATTTGAGAAATAAAGCAAACGACTGTCTAGAGGGAAATTTATGGTATTTAATGTTTATATGGGAAAAGAAGAAAGGTTTCAAATCAATAATCTAAACACTCACATTAAGAAACTTAAAAAAATGAACAAAATAAATTCAAGGCAATCAAAATAAAGGAAAAAAGAAAACAACAGAAATCACTCAAATTGAAAACAAAAAACTCAATCAGTGAAATCAAAAGCTAGCTCTTTATAAATAAAAAAACTGACTTAAAAAAAAGTCAAGCAAAACAGAGGAAAAAGAAGACACAAATTACCAACATTTAACATGAAATAGGGGATATAACTACAGAACCCAGACATTTAAAAGATAATAGAGAAATAGTACAAACAATAGTATGCACATAAATTCAACACCTTAGATGAAATGGACCAATTCCTTCAAGACCGCAAAATGCCAACATTCACACCAGATGAAACAGATAACCTTAGGAGTCCATAACTGCTAAAGAAATTGGATAATCACAAACAATTCTCTTCCAAAAACAAAATCTCTAGACCCAGATGGCTTCAATGGTAGATTCTACATATTTAATGAAGAACACCAAACTATCAGATCTCTTCCAAAAAACAGAAAAGACTACTTCCCAACTCATTCTAGGATAATGTTAACTTGATACCAAAACTAGACAAAGATGGCACAGGTGAAGATAACTACAGACTAATATCCTTCTGGGATAGAAATTTTTAAAATCCTCAACAAACTATTAGATAATTTAATCCAGCAATATATAAAAACAATAATACACCATGACTAAGTGGGGTAGATCCCAGGAATGTAAAACAGCTCAATCTTTGAAAAATCAAGCAATGCTGTCTACCCTATTAACAGTATAAAAGTAAACCATGTGATCATATCATTCGATGCAGAAAAAGCACCTGATAAAAGTCCATGTACTTTAACAGTAAAAACATTTAGCAAACTAGGAATAGAAGGAAATTTCCACAATCTGATAAAAAGGCATTTCTGGGGGTAAAATATCAGCTAATGATATACTTAATGGTGAAGACTAAGATGGGAATAAGTCAAAAGGATAGCCACTCTCACTACACCTATATAACATCATACTGGAAGTGTTGGTCAATGCAATAATTTCAGAAAAAGAAAGAAAAGACATACAGATTGGAAAGGAAGACATAAAACTGCCCCTATTCTCAGATTATATAACTGTTTACATAGACAACCCATGGAATCTATGAAGAACTCCTAAAACTCGTGAGTTTTTAGTCACAAAATACAAGGTCAACACGTTAAAAAAAAAAAAAATTAATCATATTTTTATACACCAGTGATGAACAACTGGCAAATTAAATTTAAAAACCAACACCAGGGGCGTGTGGTGGCTTAGTAAGTTGAGGGCTGGACTCTTGATTTCAGGATCTCAAGGATCTAGGATCATGATCCCAGGGTCATGAGACTAAGCCCCATGTCAGGCTCCACACTCAGCAGGGACTCTGCTTAAGATTCTCTCCTTCTCCTTTTCCCTCTCATGCTCTCTCTCTCACTCTCTCTAAAATAAATAAATATTAAATTTAAAAAAAAAACTACTTACAATAGCTTTTAAAAGAGGAGACAATCAGGTATAAATACAACAAAATATGCACAGGATCTATACCTTAAAAACTATAAACCAATCGTGAAATATATAAAAGAAAACCTAAATGGAGAGACTTACCACAGGTCATGGACTGAAGACTAAACAGTAAAGAAGTCAACTCTCCCTAAACTGATTCACAAATCTAACATACCTCCAATCAATATGCCAGGAGGATTTTTTTGTACATACAGATAAACTGAGTCTAAAATTCATATTGAAAGGCAAAAGAACTAGAAAAATCATTAAATTTCTGAAGAAGAACAAGAAAGTCAGAGAAATCATAGTATCTAACTTTAAGACATAACCAAGAAAATGTTCATACTACAGTACTGGCAAAAGGATGAACAGAAATAGAGAACAATGAAAAAGAACAGAGTCCAGAAAGAGACTCCACAAAATGTGGCAAATTAATTCTTGATAAAGGTGCAAAGGCAATTCAAAAGATAAAGGAGAGTCTTCCCAGCAAATTATATTAGAACACATAAACAACCGTATATAAGAAAATGAACTGGCCTAAACTTCACACCTTCTATAAAGTTACTCAAATGAGATGGTTAAGACTAAATATAAAACTGTAAACTTTTACAAGAAAATAAAGGAGAAAATCTTTGTGACCAGAGGTTAGGCAAAGAGATCTTAGGGATAACACTAAAATGATAAAACTGAAAAATGGGACTTCACCAAAATTAAAAACTTTTGCTGTACAAAGGACACTGTTAAAAGAATGAAAAGATGGGGCATCTGGGTGGCTCAGTCAGTTAAGCTTCTGCCTTCAGCTCAGGTCATCATCCCAGAGTCTTGGATCGAGTCCTGCATCAGGCCTTCCTGCTCAGAGGGAATCTTCTTCTTTCTCTCCCTCTGCTCCTCCCCCTCCTCATGTTCTCTTTATTTCACAAATAAATAAAATCTTTAAAAAAATAAATAAAAAATAAAAGAATGAAAAGATGATCTACAGACTAGGAGAAAATATTTGCAGTACACATAATCAACAAAGGACTTGTATCCAGAATACATAAGGAACTTTCAACACTCAATAGGAAGAATATAGATAACACAAATAAAAAATGGACAAAAGACTAGGAAACAGAGATGGCAAGTGAAAAGACACTCAAGACCATTAACCACTAGAGAAATGCAAAAGAAAACCAGTGATGAGAGTGTTCTACACTTAAGATTGTGGTGATGGCTGCACTATTCTGAATATACTAAAAACATCTAAATTGTATACTTTAAGTGAGTAATTTTATGTTAAGTAAATTATAAGAAAGACTCTAAAAAATAGAACTACAATGAGATACCATTTACACACATATTAGAATGGCTAAAATAAAAAATACTGTATCAAGCGTTGGCAAGGATACAGAACAACTGGAATTCCTATATTGCCAATGGGAATGCAAAATGAAACAGCCACTCTGGAAAACATTTTGGCAGTTTCTTATAAAGTTAAACATAGACTTACCAAATGACCCAGCAATCCCATTCTTGAGTATCTAGAGAAATAAAAAACTTATATTCACACAAAAACCTGTAATAAAAGGAATGGATTACTGATACAACTAACAATTTGCATGAATCTCAAAGGACTTACTCTGTGTGAAAGAAGTCAGTACCCAAAAGTTACATACAGGTTATTCTATTTATATGACACTCTCAAAAAGACAAAACCATAGTGATGGGAAATAGGGGTTATGTGTAGGAGGAGAGTGTGACTGCACAGAGATAGCTCAAGGATTTTGCGGTGACAGCACTATTCTGTACCCTGATTGCGGTGGTGACTACACAGATTTTACATATGTTAAAATTTATAGAATTGTACACCCCCAAAAAGTAAACCTTACTTTATGTTAACTTAAAAAATAAAATTTTAAATGTCAAGCAGGGACACCTTGGTAGCTCAGTTGGTTAAGCGTCTGCCTTCGGCTCAGGTCATGATCCCAGGGTCCAGGGACAAAGTTCTGCATCAGGCTCCCTGCATCGGGCTCCTTGCTCAGAGGGGAGCTTGCTTTTCCCTCTGCCTGACACTCCCCTTGCTTGTATGTACTCTCTCTTTCTGGCAACTAAATTAAAAAAAATAAATAAATAAACCTAAAAAAAACCCCAAATGTCAAGTGATCAAATAACCATATCAATTTATATTATCACTATTGCAAAAAGCCATTTCCCAGCAAGGAGAGACATGAAACAAAAAGGAAGAAAATAATTTTTGCCAAATCATTTGTGTTAAAAAAATGCCATTTCGGGTAATATATATAACCTGAATTTTCTCATCTTACCCGCCTCTAGGTGTACTAGTGCTAAGTCCAATGTGTACAACCTATTGCTCTTACTTGCCTAATATCTCATATCATCTTTTGTCTCCACTCCCCCTCCCCCACCCCAGTTATTTGTGAGAGGTGTCCTTGTGTTCTTCACATCCTGTCCCTATTTTGTTGATGTCCAATTCTTAAAAGTCACTTAAGGGAACTACTTCACTATTGCTAATGCTGATCCTCCAAATCTGCAAATCTTTAAAAGGTTCCTTTAGTCTTCAATGTGTGAGAGACGTGCTAGGTTTCCTACAGAGATGAGAAGAAATGCCCTCTCACTATAATTGTTTCAGGTTTCTTAAACGGTACCATGCTCAACTCTAGATTCTGGCACATGCTCTGTTCCAAACTTGAGAAACATCCCCCACCTATTTCCTTGCCCATTCATCCTCCAAATATTAGCTAAAACATTAATACCATAACACAACATTCTCTGACCCTCCCAGATTTTGTTAAATTCCCTTGTCATATTATTCTATAGCACTGTATATTTCTTCTTCAGAATGCTTACATACTTTGAATTACTTAAAATTATGCCTGGGTTACAGATTCCATGAGGACAAGGCAAGTGTCTATTTTGTTCATTGCCATGTCTAGCATATGTTAGTCACACAAGACTGACCAGATGCTGTATATCTTGAGAGGTAATGATCTCTCTATCCCTGGTGGTATGAAAAGAAAACTGTGTGTGTGACCAGCTCAATAATAATGTAAAAGGGATTCATGCAATGGATGGGGCGCTGAAACTAGAAGACCTTCAAAATCCTCTGAAACACCTTAATATAGTGTGAATGACAAAATTTCACATAATTAGAATACAATGGAACATATACTAAAACTATTCCGAACATAATTTATGTCTTACTATCTTATTTATAAGTCAATTTTGAAAAATAGTGCCTCAGTTATTAAGAGTGAAGATAATATAAATTAATTACATTAATTATATTATAGATGAAGGAAATCATTAGGAGGGAATTCAAGTTAAAAGAATGTCAGCTGATCTGCTCTCATCCTTTGATCAATCAATAAAAATATTTAATGACTATATGAATCAAAGACTTCACATTCTGGTGAGACATAGTATTAGTATAAATGTACCCAAAAGATGTTTGAAGTAAAAATCCTGAACAGTATTTAAAAATTTTGAGGAATGGGGCGCCAGGGTGGCTCAGTGGATTAAAGCCTCTGCCTTTGGCTCAGGTCATGATCTCAGGGTCCTGGGATCGAGCCCCACATCAGGCTCTCTGCTCAGCGGGGAGCCTGTTTCCTCCTCTCTCTCTGCCTGCCTCTCTGCCTACTTGTGATCTCCCTCTCTCTGTGAGATAAATAAATAAAAAAAAAAATTTTGAGGACTAAGCTCAATCTTGTCCTCCCAAATGAATTAACAGATGTTGCCTGTTTTGTTTGGAATAACATATCATCTCATAGAATTAATTATTTAGCTAATATTTTCTTTCTTATGAAATCTGGTGTTAATTAGAAATCAATTTTTCTTAAGTCTAAACAAGTTACATGTTTAGAGAGAGACATAATGTAATACCCAAATCTGTTTAAAATCATTTAAACACACTATTTGATCAGTTTTCAAATAGACTTGGACTATCAAACACAGAACAGACACATTCTGTCTGACAATATGTATTTCTGAATTCAAGGGGTTTTTGCAATATGACAGGCATTATTCAATGAAGACACATTAAAAAATATTAAAGATCAAATCTCCCTTCTGAGTAATAAAGAGAACTAAATTGCATCTCTGTTATTCCTCACTGGCTTATTACAAACAAGGATCTCACAATCCTTAACTAACTACATCTGCAAAGACCAAATAAATAAAAGTTACAAATTTCTAATAAAGGTCATTCTAAGGTTAATCTTTTTGTGTTTCAACTTCTCCTCTATATTACAGAGAGGCAATACTTATTAAATACTTCTTTTTGCAAGTCATCAATGACATCCTTATTGCTGCTAAGACAAACAGACCCTTTTTAATCCATATCTTCTGAGATTCCTCTGTTGCATTTCTCAATACTGACCATTCATAGTTATTGACCCCGTATCTCATCATGGTTTCCAAGATACTAATCTTCAGGGTTGGTTCTTCCAACTAGAGTCTACCACCTATTAAGGAAGACATCAAAATCTTTATCTCTGGCCCATATCACCACTTACGGAAATCTAGACTCATACACCATGCAGAACATCTATTAGCTGTCCCAAAGACCTTAAATTCACCTAATCCAAAGTTGAATTTAGCAACTTCGAAGTATACTGATTAGGAGCAAAACCTATGGAATCAAGATTACCCAACTTAAAATCCTGACCCCACCTCTTTCTTATTTAATGTCAGGCCAGAGAAATAATACTCCAAATCTTTCTTTGACTGTTTCTCTCATCTATAAAATAGAAATAATAACTAACCTACACAGGTTATAGTTTATAATGCTGAATAAAATCAAGGTCTGAAACTGTCAATCCTTATTTCACCATGGAGGTTTATTCTAAGCTGAGACATGAGTTGTAATGGCAATGGGTTTGTAGAAGCAAAAAACTATACAGTGCTTCTAAGAATCAAGGATGTATTTCTCACACCACCACGTTTTAACAACATTTCTGTTGCCAATGAAGTATACATCTTATAATTTTTTCCTGAAAAGCTGACATTAAATTGATAACAATTGAGGAAATACTAAAGCAGATACTGCCTCTCAACATAATGGTTATTAAATCACTAATTAATGGCATATTTGGGGCTTAGCATATCAAGTGGTGTTTATTTTAGCTAAGTAGTGTTTCTCTAGTTATCATGGCATTTCAACTAGCAGTAGCATGTGTAAGAGAAACCATATTTAAGTTTCTTAAAGTGAATCTGTGACTTAATTACAAACTTCTTACTCAAGATTTTGCCAATCCCAGTTCCTAGCGCCCACAAACCCTTACTTACCCTTCAAGGCATGCTGCATTATAACTTTTGCAAGTCCCAGGCACTTTTGCCTTGGCAAGCTGCTACCTCTACTTAAAAAAATACTAAAAATTACATTTTACAACTGCATTATTATAAAGATAAATATAATCCAGATTTAGGTTGGGTTCATTATTACATGTTCATTATTCTTATATTCATTTTTCTTCCAATTTTAAAATAAATTAAAATTGAACTCCTAAGAGAACTGTGAACCCTAGGTACTATGCTTACAGTGCCTAATGAATAAGTCAGCCCTCCTTCAAGACACTGTTAAAATGTCAACTCTCTTCGATATTCATTAATCTCTTACCAAATCTTCTCAAGACCAAATGTCACCTTCTTACTCGCACAGCTCTTGTTTCTCTTTTTCCTTGTAACATTTATCTCATTGAATTAGATAATTAAGAATCTTCTTTCTTGTAAGGACCACGGTTTTCTGTTTTTTTTTTTTTTTTTTGACCACCTCTCACCTCCAGGATTTGGTACATGATTCTAGTTTTTTAAGCTACGTGTATTCAGGAGAGAACCCATTCTTCTTTCTTTCTTTGTAAAAGGAAGGGTAAATAAAATAGGAACTATTAGAACAGAAAAGGCTGATGAATACAAATGGTCACACACAATATCCAGACAGAAAAAGATTTTTAACTATGTGATGTGAGATCATGAAATAGCCATATGTCTCAAGGCAGGCTAATTACTACTCCTAGCAGATAAAGTATCAGGATGATCCTCCAAAGAGTTGTTAATTTAGTGAAATGAAGAATATAGAAAACTGAAGATGGCTTTGGATAACCAGGGCTTAATGGATATAAAACAAAGAGAAGATTCCAGAAGGAGCTGAAGACAGGTAAGAGGTAGAAGAAGAAGAACATTTTACCATTAACATCTTTCTGAAGAGGATATTATATCATCCAGTCTCTAAGCAGAGAGGAGTAGGTTCTCAAGAAGCAGGAGGTCCTAAAAGGGAATAAAATGAAAGTAGTTCCTGCCTACTACAAGGAAGTAAAAGCAGTTCCTGATAAGATCATGAAATAGCCAAATGTCTCATGGCAAGCTAACTACTATTCCTAGGAGATAAGACAGAGAAGACAGCTATCTGTCTTCTTACTAGAGAAGACAACTGTCATATATAGGATGAGTTGAAGAATTTGATGTCTTTGTAGCAAAATGACCCTCGTATAATAATTGGAGTATTGACTCTCAGATTACTTACATAATTAATAAAGCAGTGATTTTAGAGCTGAAAAATATGTGTACATGCTAAACATAAGCTTTTTTAAGTTGTAAAGTTTTTGTTATATAGTATTACCAACAGTTACTTTATGACTTTATTATCATTTTGGAATTATATAATATAAAAAGCTTCATTTTTTCATAATTTACCAATGCTTTAGGTACTCACAGGGTCTGATCCCTAAAATCTCTTGTTAAATGTAAAACAAACTAAAAAAGGGGAGAGATGTTTATAATTTGTATGGCCTTTAAGAAGATACAAAAAAAGTCTAAAATTTTTCAGTGATAAAGCAATATGGGTTACCAGTAACTCTATCATTCCAAAACTGTGGAAAAATTACTAATATATAGGACACCTGCTGCATTAAAATATAAAAGAGAATGATCTCCATCTACCCAAGATAATTATTTTGTTGTTTTATATATGAAGAGTGATGATAAAATGAAATCTATTCACATTAGAGGTCTTGGGGGACATTTGATAATTCCACTGACCTGTGTAAACACACCACCTGTCCAAAACACATTAGTCTATAAATAATCATAGCTCTTTGCATCCCCAAAATGGAAACATCATTTCAGGAGGAAAGCAAAGCAAGAGAGACTACTGTGTCAGGTTGAAAAACAGTCTGAACTCTATTTTGGGCACTGTTCTGATAGTCAAGCATTTAACTTTCTTAGGCAGGATTTTTTCAAAAGAATAGTCAGATCACAGGTTAATAACTATAAATTACCAGTTAAAAACAAAGTAAAATTACATTCTTGTTCAACTAGGTTACATTATACAGCAAATCATTTTATACCATAGGCCAATTTGTCAACTAATTTCTTCAGTTCCATTTAGTCCTTTCTTAAAATGAGAGTTCTAAATAAAATTAAAATGTATAACTGAATGTATAAATTAAAGTAACATTTTAATTTAAAGTCTCTCTCTTTTACACATTTCTGTTTAAATGTTCATTGTATATAACAAAAATCTGAACTCTAATACTGTGTCTTAGAAAGACATATTTTTACCTACATTGGGACAGTGACTTTCAAACTATGACCCAGTGGCAAAATGACACTTCTAATCCTTACTCAAACCCAAGACAGGCACAACTTCTTTCCTTACCTCTCTCAAAGACCTATTTTGATACTATGTCAAGAGGCACTGCAAACCAATTACTAACAACTACCTAAGTCTACCATCAGCCTGTCAAACTCAATACTCTAAGACTTGTTGGAAAAATGTCAACAAATGGTACCAAAAAGGAAAAATGGGAACATAAATTTATCTAAACACTGAAATCTTATAACCTGGATTTTCTCTAGTGTCAGCACAGAATGGAGGAATCTCCTTGTAAATTCTAATGACATCTAACCACCACATGCTCTGATTTTACTCTCTGATAAACTCTACCTTTTAAACATACTGATATGGATAGGATAACTGATTAAAGCACCCTATTAAGGACATAACTCCTTAAATTTACTGGCTGGAACAAAAAGGGACAATAACTTTGTAAGTTTGTGGTTTTTAAACTTAGGATCCCTTAAAGAGTTTGTTAAAACACAGCTGACCAGGTCTATCCCTTGATTAAGTAGGTTGAGGTGAGGTCCAAAAATTTACATATCTAAGATTTATTTATTTTAAGAGAGAGAGAGAAAGATAGAGCACACATGTGTGAGCAGGGGGAAGGGCAGAAGGAAAAAGAATCTCCAGCAGACTCCCTGTTGAGCACGAAGCCCCATAGGGCTCGGGTCTTAGACACTGAAACCATGACCTGAGCAGAAACCAAGAGTCTGACGCTTACCTGACTGAGCCACACGAACACCCCCACAAAACTTACATATCTAACAAGTACCTAGGTGACAGTGATGCTATTGTCCAAAGGAACATATTCTGAAAATCCCTGGTCTAATAATGTTAAATTATAATATTCATTTTTATATCCTACACACAAAATCATATCTCAGATTGCTCTAACCCATCAATTTATAAATGTTACTTTATGCTAATGGTTTTTAAATTTCTTACTGGATGATAGACAATTACCATAATCTATTTGCTCCAGTCTTTTATGCTGTACCTCTACTAAAAAAATAGGTTCCAAAAGAGGTTGTCACATCATCTACTGTTTTAAGACAACAGAACTAGAAAGTCTTCAGAAATCTTATCCTATGTCATTATATAATTATATTTGCCATTCCTCATTAATGAAATTTATTCTCTAAGACACTATGCTTAGGTTTGGTTTAGATAACTAAGTTTTCCTTTTAATATTTCTTGAAAGATAATTTAATAAGGATTAGTATATTAAAAAAAAAAAGGCAGCTCCTCTCTTATCTCCTAGCACTCTCTGCTCTCTTGTCTTCTGTCAGAGCCATTTATCTTTTCATAAACCACTTTGGCTCTACTGATCTTTAAGAAATAAAATGTTAGAAAGATGCTTAAACACATCAATATTTATTAAATATCAAATTCAAACATTTTAACCCACCAGACAGAACCCTAAAATACCTCTCCAATCTTACCTTTCAGATTCTCTTATATGATCCCTTTTCTTGCAAGTCTATCTGCTAACTTTGCATTGGCGTTCATTCTTCTTAAGTGAAAAGCTCCATGCTCTCCTCTTTCAATTAATATCACACACTTAAAATCAGTTTGAACCAGGTATTAACTCATTTTTCCTTGATTGCATTCAATTCACTTCAATAATTTTTTATCTGCTAACATATATTACATTTTAACTGTACTGTTTTGTACCTTTAAAAACTGCTTTTTCAGTCATTCGCCATGTATTTTAATGTTCAAAAATCTGTGAGGTTCTTTGATTTTTTTTTTTATTCTTCATTTAAAGAAAACTGTTCCACATAAGACAGCATGTAATAAATGCTTACTGACTACCACAACTCTGACAAATAAACAAGTTTACTAAATATCAGTGTGGAAAAGAATGTTAGTCCTTACCAATATAATTGTAACTCCTCTTCTGCTTGGCACACAAATAAACAATACTTTCCAGTTCCTCTGCAATTAGGTGGGGCCACATAACAGAGTTCTGGTCAGCGGAATGCAGATGGGAGTGATATACTCCACTTTTAAGCCTGGGCAATTAAAATCTCCCACACAATACCCTACCCTCTTTCCATTTCTGTGGTGACCTTAAAGATCACAGGTAGAAAATTACAGAACTACATGACAGAAGAAGACAGAACCCTTAAATCACTTTTTGGAAGGAACGTTATCTAGAAGAATGTCCTGATCAGGCATATCCACACTGTACTTTGTGTGAATGAGAGTTAAACCTTCATTAAGTTAAGCCACAGAAACTTGGATTCATCTGTTACAAAACTGGGACTACTGATAACAATATGGCCAATAGTTCAGGAAATTAAAGAAATCCCTTTTTTTTTTTCCTACTTCCCAGAGATTTAACTTAACTGTACATTGTCCAAAGTACAGTCTTAGAGTATTAATAGCCTTTTTCACTCATAAATCAACATTACTATATTCACTATTATAACACACTGTACAGTACAAAGAAGTAGGTGATACAGTCTGACACTTAAAATGTATTTGAAAATGATTTCTTACATAGTATTAGAACACTTAGAATATTTTATTCATATCGGAAGCAGAGCTACACTATTATCTGAACCCCTCCTAAGGGCTCTTTATTTCTAAGACCCATGCAAAGAAAAACAACTAACACTGTGACCAGAAAAGGCTGATTCCACTTAGTAGGGAACAACTGTTAATTTTTAAGCCACGATACCTGTGTCATCATGTTCCATCATACTGTCCTGATCCAAAATTAAAGTAACAGTAGGAACATTTTAATAATCATTAATAGTCATCCACATACCATTATCTTGAAAATTATGTTGGGCGCGCACACACACACAAACCATTTGGTACAGACAACCAAAAGATGAAGTAGGAACAACTCCAACTGCATATTCTGATTCAAACAATCAAAATCATTTAATTTCTTGATTAAAGAAAAAAAAAACTTCCCTCAAAGGGAAAATAATTTTAAGGGTACCAACCACATGGAGTGACAAATTAAACTACAATTTAAGATTTATAAGTACCAGCAAGGATACCAGTAAGATTTCCTAACAGAGGATCTCATGTTAAGACCAAATTATTTTGACCAGTGTTCCCTTCTACTCATGAAACGCACCTAGTCTTTAACTGAAAAAAAAAAAAGAAAAAATGTTTCCCCTAGCTTTCTGACTCTTTCTTTATGACAGCTCTCAGTTTTACTGGCTTCCTGGCTCTCTAACTGATATTACCAAGATAAAATGTTCCTAACAAAAACATACCTTTCTAAAGGTAAAGAAATTAAGAACTAACAGATCATCCCCATTACTATAGGAAACTTGTATTAAATATGTAGAACATGTCTCAAAATGGCCATCACTTCCCCCAAACTTTTTCCCCTCACAATCTATCACTTAATAGTTACTTAATACAGTTAAAAATTTAATGAAAATCATTACATTAGTATTGGTGAGAAAATCCAGAATGTACTCAGGAAACTTTTTAAGTCTTACCATCCACTGATGAACTACAACCTAAGAAGCAGCCTCCTGATGTTAATACATTCGTTTTTGATAAAGGGTTAAGCTGCTTCCCTTTGTCCACATACAAACATTGTGTATAATTAAAAGAGGAAAAATGATGACTAAATTACATTAGAAAAGAATTAAAGAAACATAAGAAAAAATTCCTGATATGTCACTGAATACACTAGGCACCCTAAGGAAAGTGTTATAGTCATTAACCTGGGGAAAAGAAAGTTTGTCCTATTTGATTCTTAGTAAAAGTTTCAATGAGTCAAAAGAGCAAAATACTTGATACGAAAAGAAGTAAAACTGTATGATAAATAGACTATTATTCTATTTTTTTTTCCTTCTTACACATAATATCCCTTCAGTTTCTCTGTTCTATAAAACGGGATAGTAATTATAAAAAAGCATTTGAAAACAAACGGTAATATTTCCTTCTTGTTTATTTCACCAATGCATTTAGCCTTTTTAAAGTGCCTGATGTGCTTAGCTAAGGAAATGATAATCATAAAATGCTTATTTCTGTACCATAATTTTAGCCTCGTTATGTCAAAAGAGGATAAACCAGATTAAAACTATTAATAATTTCTGGAACATATTTGTAAAAGAAAATACAAAGCTCTTGGTGAAATCATGATGTGCTAGTATTATTTTTTTCTACTGAACATCAAAATAATAGATTAAAAGAGAAAATGTTTATTAAGTGTACTACTTAAAATAATCCTATCTGTTGGATATGTATTACATTTTAGGAAACAACTGCTCTAAAACATAAGTTAATGTGACAGGAAAAACCACTTACCTAGACAGATAATGTTAAACTCATGATTTAAGAGGTTAAAAGCAAGAAAAAAAGACTAAACAACATACAAGCCTTGAAATTATTTATCAAACTTGAGAAAGGCCCTTTTATACTAGCATAATTTATATACAGTAATAGTCTTCATAAAATACATGTTTGTTGGGCACATACTGTATACAAACAATGCATCGGGAAGAAGGGTACAAATCTATTCTTCCTTTAATATCATATAAGAAATAAAACATATACACAGATAACTACAATACAAATTAAAATTTGGTCAGTGCTATAAGGGAAAAAGAAACAGGACTATAAGGAAAATATTCTTCTAAGAGCATTACAGAAGGTTTTAGGGAAAGGTGACATTAAATGAATCTATAAACTTGGACAAAATTCCTATTGTTATACATCGGAAGACAGTTGCATTCCTTCGAGGAAGATGCAACATAAGCAAAAGTCAACTCACTAAAAAAATGCTGAGTTTTCAAAAACAGCAACTAATCGAGTTTAACTTTAAAGAATACTGAGAAGTATGCTAGAAAGTTAATCTGAGATAAACTCATCTGCAAGCCAAGTAAACTTTTGAGTATTAAGTGTTATCTGATAGACAATGAAAAGTTTTGAATAGGAAAGTAACAAGATTAGATTTTGGAAGCATAATAGGGTAGAGTTAGAAAATTCAATTAGAATCCTACATTACATTGCCCAAGCCAGTGATTGTTAAACAATTTGGTCTGGGACCCCAAATTATTGATGACCCCAAAGTGCTGCTTATATGGATTGTGTCTATAAATATAAACCATACTAAAAGTTAACACAGTCATTAATAATATTTAGTTACTAACTCACTTTAAAATGGTGATAGTTTTAACTAAATTTAATGTGGTAATCATTCCACAATATATACAAATGTCAAATCATTATACTGTATCCCTAAAATTAATAAAGTTATATGTCAATTACATCTCAATTAAAACAAGGAAGAAATAATAAACTCATTAATGTGTTGACATAAGTAATATGTTTTAAAAGAAATAATTACACTTTCCAAAACAAAAGTAATGAGAAGATTAGCACTGTTCTTCATTTTTTCTCATCTCTTCAATGGCTAGCTTAACAGGAGACCACTGGATGTTCCTATCTGCTTCTGCATGCAGTCTGTTTCAGTATGTTGTGATTGAAGAAAATAAAGCCTCACATATACATAGGTGGAAAAGGGAATGCATCTTAATATCATTTACAGATCATTGTGGATATTCTTTTTTGACTACACCAAAATTCAACAAGTGGTAGCTGCTTTTTTTTTTTAATTTAAAGATTTTATTTATTTATTTGACAGAGAGAGAGAGACATCACAAGTAGGCAGAGAGGCAGGCAGAGAGAGGGGGGAAGCAGGCTCCCTGCTGAGCAGAGTGCCCATGAGGCTCTATCCCAGGACCCTGAGATCATGACCTGAGCCAAAGGCAGAGGCTTAACCCACTGAGCTACCCAGGCATTCTTAAAGATTAGTTGCAATGCCTATCTTCTTTCACACTGTTAACATTACAAATCATAAGAGACTCTTAATCTCAGGAAACAAACTGAGGGTTGCTGGAGGGTGGGAGAGGAGGGATAGGGTCGCTGGGTTGTGCACATTGGGAGGGTAAGTGCTATGGTGAGTGCTATGAATTGTGTAAGACTGATGATTCACAGACCTGTAACCCCTGAAGCAAACAATACATTATATGTTAATTTAAAAAAATTAAAAAATAAAAATAGATAATTGCAATTTCTTTTTTTTTATTTTTAAGATTTTTATTTATTTGAGAGAGAGAGAGCATAATAAGTGGAGGGTCAGAGGGAGAAGCAGACTCCCTGCTGAGCAGGCAGCCCAATCCCTAGACTCAATCCCAGGACTCCAGGATCATGATGTGAGCTGAGGTAGTTGTTTAACCAACTGAGCCATCCAGGCACCCTCGATAATTCCAATTTAAAAAAAAAAACAAACAAAAAACCCTTTGTCTATCCTATACTTTAAATGGATCTTGCATCCATTCATTACCTTGTAAAATCATGCACTGGCCATTTGGAAAATATTAGTACTCTGGCTTATACACATGTTCCAAAAGTTGATACATTTCATTATAAAATGGCATTACTTAATGTTACTACTAGTCTCAAAAGAAGTGTTAAGGATAGGAAGCTGTCAAGCTTACAGTGGCAGATAAAGGTTTTCAAAAACTCTAATTTTCATTTAAAATCTCAAATTTCTTCCTGGCAACAAATACTGTTAGTTGTTTTTCTTGAAGTGACACTTACTGGACCAGCAATTATAGAAGAGCACTTGGGCTTAGGAAGAGGAAGAAAAATTAGGTCACTCTGGGAGGCTGTCAACACAGAACACTACAGAATCCTGAGAAAAGATTGACATCAGCCTAGCATTAGTGGTTCACACCTCCCTAATATCCTCATAATAAATGGGTGGGCTGAGTCTCCTTATGGAGAGTACAGAGAAATAGCAAACAAAAGGATTCCTCTACTTGCACCAAAAGGAAACTGACAACAACTTGCCTGTCTTTACCACTTCAGATCTATGGGGGTAGGAACTCTTTGGCTTTCAACCATCCACAAGATTCCGACTAATTCATACTATCCAACCACCAGACTTAAATTCAAAATGCACAACAAAGACAAGGGGATCCAACAGAGCAAATATCAAGTAGAATAATCAGAGTACAGAACAGGAGAACACAAAATAATCAGAAGACTCAGTGAAATAAAATACTGAAGGAGAGAGATGAAACAATAAGTAATATGATCAGAACACTAAAGTAAATTTGAATATGGAATGAGGAATTTTTTCAATTTTTAAATAACATAACTTCTTGATTAATAATAAACCTTTTTAAAAATTATGAATAATTTTACAGCAAAATATGAATCACCAAAATGACTCAATAATAAGTAGGAAATTGGAATAGTCAAATTACTATAGAAATAACTGAAAAGATGGCTATAAAGTACCATTCAAGATCAGATGGCTTCACCATCTTATTCACCCATCACTCAGGGGGGAAAAAGATGTTTATTATAAATAAAACTTATCTAGAGCTTGTTATGGGCCTGAAACCCTTCTAAGTACTTTTATATATTATCTCAATTAATTTTCATACAAGACTAGAAATAGAAATATTACTTGTATTTTGTAGGTGAAGAAACTGAGACCTTCAGTAATTCATATACTATTTACATACATAGCAAGTTTTTAAAAACCCATATATAGTCCAGCAATGTTCAAAAGAATAATTAATATACTATGCATAGGCCTGGTTTATTTCAAAATATGTAAGAGAGAGAGATAAAATATCAATAAATTTATCAATAAAATCCATTATACGAACAAACTGAAAGAGAATGCTGATTAATACTTAAAAGGCATCTGATCAAATTCATCAGTCATTATTACATTATTAATATATTATTGAGATATAGCTAAAAGAAGCAAAATATGTCCAAAAGTATTTCCCACAGAATGAGCAGACCTAATTTAACACAATGTTTGGTAAAGGTAAATATGGCAACTGGAATTCTCAGAGTGAGATGAATCAGAATTACAGTTATAGTCACATACCAGGAGGAATACTTGAAATTTTTCTGCATAAAGGAAGAATATAGCAGAATAAAAAGAATTTATCCAATTAGAGTTCAAGAAAATGAACTGCTATTTTCAATCTCATCTAATACAATTTGTCTATACATGTTGATATGACTTCCAGGGCAGAAAACTACAAAAACATGGATTGCCAAGTAAGCATTCAATTACATGGCCTTATCTTCCTAAAGAAATAATCAGATCCTAGAAGGCAGAACTAATTCTGTATTAGCAAATATCTATCATGCACCAAATATATCTGTTAACGATAAATAAGGTCACTACGGTACATCAGTTAATTTTATGTTTATAATTTGTATATTTCTCTTGGGTTTTTTTTGGCATATTAGTTGACTACATATAAAATACCAATACCTTAAGCAGTCTTAAAAATCACATAGAGCATCCATGCTATTATTAAGTTTATATATAGCCAACCTCATTTAAAAAAAGAAAGGAACCCACAACTTCCAACCCACAACCTCCAATAGGTGAAGTGATTTACAAAAGCAGCAGAAACAAAATTAATATAAAAAACAGAATTTGCACTAGAATGCTGACTGAACAGGCTAATCTTGATTTCCAAATATTGACTTATTTCTGTAGAAAATCATGGGAAAAGTTCATAACTGCCTCATTTGCTATTCAAAGAAAACAAAAATATATGAGTAAATTTAATGATCTAAACATATTAAGGAAAGGTAGAGCTAAAACAAAAATAAATTTTTAAAACTCCAATGGAATTTATGCTTATTTTGATGGCTAATCAACTGATGGTTGTAAATATTAAATATTTAATTAAATATGTAAATATTAAGGCCATTTTGTATCGATTTTTATCACAGCTGATACCAAATTTATGATATGCACTATGGATTTGATAAATGCGTAAATTGCTGAAGCCAAATTCTCACATTGTTTTTCCAACTATTAAGGAATTTCCTGAACACCAAAAAATAGTAATTTGTATGCCTATTGCAATAATTGTGTAATATACGCTACATAAGAAATGTACACATTTTTGTAGTGTATAAGAATAATGTCAACTGGGGCACCTGGGTGGCTCAGTGGGTTAAAGCCTCTGCCTTCGGCTCAGGTCATGATCTCAGGGTTTTGGGATGGAGCCCCTGCACTGGGCTCTCTGCTCAGCAGGGAGCCTTCTTCCTCCCCACCCCCCCAGCTGCCTCTCTGCCTACTGGTGATCTCTTTCTCTCTGTCAAATAAGTAAATAAAATCTTAAAAAAAAAGAAGAATGTCAATTGATTCTTTTATTATATTTCACAGCAGAGACTTTTATGGACAATAACTAGACTGCATTCTGAGGTATGCTCATATTTGGGATATATCTCTGAACCCAGTCCTACAAAGTATAAAAAATCTCAATTATATCTCTTTCCCAGTTAATTCCTCTACATCCCTCAATTCAAAGATCACTTCCTCAAGGAAATCCTCTCAAACTATCTACCCCTAACTCATCAAATTACCCACTATAAACTCATAAAGAACCCTGTACTTCTTCAGATTACTTATTAAAAAACAAAGTTGATTACCTGCATGATACTTCTCTATCATTAGACTATAAACTCCACAATCACAGAGACCATATCTGTCTTTATCTCCTTGTACAGGTACACGATAAATATTGATGAAATTTAACTATTTTTAAAGTATGAGTATTAAAAAAAATACAATTTTTTAACCTTTCAGTCAGACCAGTTACATACACTGTTTCTCTCAACATCTTCTCTAACAATAAACTTCCTTGTTGCAAGTCCCTTTCTCAAATGGCACTTAAAATATACATGACCCTAATCTTAAATCTCCCAATTAGAATATAAACATCTGAAGGAAAAAACTAGAGTATTTTGACTTCAAAAATATTTACTTTACAGTGACCACAATCTTCAAACTCCCTCTTACTTATCTTCTCTCATCATATCTGTCCAACAGTTCCTTTGTAAAATGTCTTCTGTTACTTTTGCTTCTTTTTCTACCTAGGTTACCTTCGCTATCAGTAAACAAAGGAAATTTCCTTCAAAATGCATTCTGCATCTGGAGGAATAAAAGTGATATTTTCAGAGTAAAGGTCAAAAATTATTCCTTGTAGGGAGAAATGGTTTGGCTAAATCATATAATATATGGAAAAATAAGCTTATTTTATTAAATGGCTCTTATAAGTGCATCCTTTTAATTTTAAAAAATGCTTACAGACTTCTACTTTCAAGAAGAATGAATAGGTCAAAGCAAACATACTGCAACAACTAGAAAAGCCTGGACAAATTTTAAAATCTTATTTGTAGAAGTATCAGATTGCTATGGAAGCAACAAAGACTTAAGAGATAGAGAACTATTCAGAGTAGAACTAATCATCACCAGTTGCTTCTTTGTTTCTAGAGTGAGTCAATTTCCCATACAAGGCATGGGCTAAGGTCTGGACTTAACCTAAATAGGGAATCTCTGATGGTGGGGCAGGGAGGTGGGGGGCGTTTCAGGGGCGGGGGTAGGATAGTAGAGAGTGAACCTACTAGCTTTTTTATTGGTTGTATAGGATCACAAACTTGAGCATACACAAAAACCTGACAGAAAGAGGCCTTGCCTCAAGTATACAAGTAATCAGTATGCTTGCTCCTCAAGACATTTACGAGGTTTTGAAGGTACATGGGGCAGGAGGCTAGAGAGTGAGTAGGCTGAGAGCCACTGAAAAGCAGAGCTGAATTTCTGTAGCATTTCAGGACTGAGGAGACAGAGATCTGCCAGGCTCTCAACCAAAGCACCTGAAAAACAGGACTTACAAACAAAGGCAGCCAGAATTTTAATGGAACTACTAAAACTGTACTGAAGCCTAAACCCAGCTCAATCTCTGAGTGGAATGAAGTACTTAGCCACTGACCTATCAGCCTAACAGGAAAGGGAATCATCTCTAGGCAAGGATGTTATTAATCTGAAAATTCTAAGCTTCTTTTATATACGGTATTCTACATAATGAAAATAGGCAAGAAAACATGATAACCAAGGGGGAAAAAGCCTGACAATAGAGGAGACTCATAGATCATTCAGATACTGGATTTAAAAGTCAAAGACTTCAGGGGTACCTGGGTAGCTCAGTTGGTTAAGCATCTGAGTCCTGATTTAGGCTCAGGTAAGGATTTCAAGGTCCTGAGATCAAACTGGCTGTGGAACTTGCTTAAGATTCTGTCTCTCCCTCCCTCTCTGTCTGACCCTCCCTAACTTGCTTGTGCTCTATTTCTAAAAAAATAAAAATTTTTTAAAAGTTCAAGGATTTTAAAATATCTATGATTAATATTTCAAGAAAACATTGAGAGAAATGGATATAATAGATGAAAAGATAAAATCATCAGAAAAACAAAATATATAGAAACAAATGAAATAGATACTATACAACTGAAAAATACAATATATGAAATTAAGAATTCAGTGGATATGCTCGCTTCGGCAGCACATATACTAAAATTGGAAGAATTCAGTGGATGGATTTAATAGCACACTAGAAATGACAGAATCCAAAATAGGTATACTGGAAGACAGTTCAATTGATAACATCAAAGCATGTTAAGAGAGAATGGAAAATATAGAAGAGATATGCAAGGGATACACAAGGGCTAGTGTACATGTAGTCACAGTCTCTGAAGGAGAAGATGGAAAGAATGGGGTAAAACAATATTTGAATAGATAATGGCTGAGGAAGCTTCCCAAACTTAAAAAAAAAAAAAAAATCCACAGATTCAACAAGTTCAGCAAATTCCAAGCTGAATAAACACGTAGAAAACCACATTTAGGCTCACTGCAGTAAAACATCTGGAAATCAAAAACAGAGGAGAAAAAAAGAAAAAGAGACATGTTACCTTCAAAAAGCAACAGTAAGACAGTCAAGTGCCTTTCCATCAGAAAATACTGAAGCCAGAAAGCAATGGAATGGAACCTTTAATGTACTGAAAGAAAAACTGTCAACCTGGGATTATAATCCCAATGAAAACATCCTTGAGAAAGGATGGTGAAAGGAACTTTTTTGACAAACAAAGCCTGGCAGAATTTTCTACCAGTAGATATGCATAATATGTTACGAGAAATAGGGGCGCCTGAGTGGCTCAGTGGGTTAAAGCCTCTGCCTTCAGCTCAGGTCGTGATCTCAGGGTCCTGGGATCGAGCCCCACCTCGGGCTCTCTGCTTAGCGAGAAGCCTGCTTCCCCCTCTCTCTCTGCCTGCCTCTCTGCCTACTTGTGATCTCTCTCTCTCTGTCAAATAAATAAATAAAATCTTTAAAAAAAAAAAGTTCTAAACTTCTACTGAAAAGATAAAAGCAGTAATTCATATTTGAGTTAATAATTCAAAAATGCATTTTGTAAGCTTCAGTGTTAAAAAATTTAACATTCATCAGTTTCTAGAAAAATGCAAATGTTAAACATCTACCCATTATAAAACCATAAATTATATAACTGAAAAATATATAGTTAATTATGACACATAAAGCATAATCTTAAAGTCAAATAAATTATTGATGTGAATTTGCAAAAACTAAAAATGTGACAGAGTAAAATTCCCCTAGAAATCTTTTATCCTCATAGAAATATTTCAGGTATAAAACTAAAAATGCAGCTATAAATACAACACAGATATTCTCAAGCTGACAGCCATAAAGGGAAAGTATGTATATTGGCAGACTCACCTGAAGAAAGACAGTCTAACAATATAATCAAGAAGATAAAAGATGTTAAGACATACTTATTCCACATTCACACAGGCACTGGGCATCCCTAAATTTGGGTCTGATTAGAGATGATCTAAGGAGAAACCTGATGGTTGGTATATCAGGACATTTACTAGGGAAAAGCGGCTATAAATCTGTGAACATAGAATATAATAAATCACACACACAACCCCAAAAACATGTACACTAAGAACCAAAAGTGATTAAAGTCATAGACTTATTAAAGTTCTACTCTAAGTCAATAGGAAAATTTTAAGTTGATACATTTAGGGAACTGTAAAATAACAGAAAAATACCTGTTACAGTGTCTGTCCCCAGTTCCTGGCATAAAGCTCTTTTAGAATTTTCCTAAAACCCTAGTAATCTCCTAAGTAATAAGAGCACTAGGAGGATCTTTTGCTTATTGTTCAGTCTTTGACCCTGTTCCTGACACAAAGTTCCTAAATCCCATGGAGTTTCCTGGGTGATAGGAGCATCTTTTGTTCTAAATAAGGAAACGTTTAGTGGGCTTCTCAGATGGGGACTGGTCACCAAAAAGACCAAGCCATGATTAGAAACTCAAAACTTTCAGCCCCATCCCCAATGGTCCAGGAAAAGGAGAGGGGGCTGGAAATTGAGTTAATGATCGATCATGCCTATGTGATGAAGCTTCCATAAAAATCCCAAGGTACAAAGTTCAGGGAGATTCTGGGTAGCTGAGATAATAATGTGCCCAGAGAGAGCACGGAAACTCTACAGCCTTTCCCACATACTTTGTCCTGTGTACATCTTCCATCTGGTTTATCATCTGTATCCTTTATCATGTCTTTCATAATACACCATTAAACATTAGGTAAGCATTTCCGAGTTCCATGGGCCATTCTAGTAAATTACTGAACCCAAGAAACAGGACATAAGAACCCTGATTTATATAGCCAGTGAGTCAGAAGTACACCTGACAACCCTGGGACCTGTGATTGGCATTTGAAGTGGGAACCTGAGCCCCTAACTTGTAGATACTAACTTCAGATAAGGAGTGTCAGAACTGAATGGAATTTTGGGGGGGTGGCGCCTAGATGGCTCAGTTGTCAAGCAACTGCCTTCAGCTCAGGTCAAGATCCCAGGGTCCTGGGATGGAGCCCCACATCGGGCTCCCTACTCGGTGGGAAGCCTGCTTCTCCCTCTCCCACTCCCCCTGCTTGTGTTCCCTTTCTCACTCTCTCTCTTAAATGAATGAATGAATGAATAAACAAATAAATAAATAAAATCTTTTTAAAAAAGAAAATGGATGAGACACTGATGGTGTCACAGAGAACAGCTTGGTGGGGGAAGAAAACGTACATATTTGGTGGCCAGAAGAGCCAGAAATGAAGTGTTTGGTATGAGTAGTAAAGGAGAGACATACAGGAGAAGTGAGTTTTCCCTACTCTGGAACTATATGCAGAAATTATACACACCTCTAACTTGAAGTGTCCCCTGAACAAGGAAGTTATGCTTTTACTAAGTTCACCATTACAACTGTTAGGTAGAAGCTAGACATGATCAGGGAAGGAACACTCCGAGGTAGAGTCCCAAGTCCTTGAGCAGGACTGACAGACACTTGAGCTGGAGGCAAGGATGAGGATTTTTTAAAATGCTACATTATAAGCCCTGGAGCTCAACATTCTGACCTTGTAGCTTCCATGACCTTGGGCCTGACAGATCAAGAACCACAGGTAAAGAACAAGCAGCTCTCCTCTCCCACCTCTGCCCTAGGGTAAACCCTAGACTCATTATAATGCATTTGCATTACTTGCACAGCACTCTCCCCGAGCCCTCCAAAGGCTGCCAAAACAGTTCTGGTAAAAAGTTCCCCCTCCCAACCTATGGGAGGAGCTTCCCAAATGACTAGAAGAAGCCTCCATTAGACACCATCTCACTGTATATCACAGCTCCTCCCAAGCTAGAGGGACCCAATACCTTGAGGAACTCTCCTCCCTGAGAGTTTACTTTCACTTAAATAAACTTCTTTGTGCTTGCAACTTTCCTTCTACCTGTCTATTCGGTACAGATTCCCATGAAAATCTTGTCAGGAATACAAGGACCAAGACTTCCAGTCACACAATGCAGACTTCTCACCTCTAACATAACCATGGATCACACAATATACCTCAGTTTCTATCCACTTTGGGAACATAGTTTCAGAATCTACCTGAATCACACCACAATTTGTCCTAGCAGATTTTTCGTGGTAACTCCAGGCCAAAAGAAGTAACTAATAACTTCCATTTACTAAATACTTAGATCTAAATAACTTAAGCATTTAGGTCCTGTTGGATACTATGTAACTTCTCAAACAATGAAATCACATTGGACACTATGGTCAATGCCTGATTTCAGTGATTTTCATGTAATACATACATGTTATCTTAAAACTAATGAAAATGCATCTTCACAAATACATAACATCAAAAAGAATGTAGTGAAACTGTGAACTACCTAGAACTAGGACTTTGAGCAATTACATCTCTCTCAAAAATGTAAATTAAATTCTGTTGGTATTCCTATGGCACCCCAGAGCATCTCTGTACACAGACAGCGTGGGTACTTCAGATATCAGCAATGACTATTTCTGTGAAACAAAGAGTAAAACATTAGTAACAGAGACTGAACATATTAACAGATAATGAGCAAGGGAGAGAAAGGGAGTGGGGGGCAAACAAAAGGTATGGGAAAACAAGAGTGGACAACATAGAGCTTTAACAGAACATAGCCCAGAAAACAAGAAAAAGACAAAGACAGGAAGAGACAGAGACAGATGGTCAGGGAGAAAGAGACATACCAAGAGAGACAGAAAGACAGAGGGAGAGACAAAATGAGGAGGGAGATAAGCAGACAGAGAGAGAGAAAGAGAGAGAAACAAAAGGCAGAGAGGAGTGAAACAGGCTGACTGGCAGTAAGGAACAGAGAGAGCGGGGAGAGACAGACAAAAAGAAAAAAAGGTGGGGCGCCTGGGTGGCTCAGTCGTTAAGCATCTGCCTTCGGCTCAGGTCATGATCCCAGGGTCCTGGGATCGAGCCCCGCATCGGGCTCTTTGCTCAGCAGGGAGCCTGCTTCTCCTGCTACCATTCCCTCTGCTTGTGTTCCCTCTCTCGCTGTGTTTCTCTCTGTGAAATAAATAAAATCTTTAAAAAAAAAAAGAGTAATTTAAAAAAAAGAAAAAAAAAAGAAAAAAAGATGAACAAATGCAGGGAGACAGGAGAAAGGATCAGACAAGGGTGAGATACCATTAGAAAGACAGGGAGAGATAAAAGGGGAAACTGTGAGACAGAGACTTAAGGAGAAACTATCAGAGAGAAAAAGATAGGCAAGGACAGACACAGCTATCAGGAAACCGGCTTTGAAGGGATAAGTGAAAGAGGAAAAGACAGAGAGACAGAGAGGCAGTGCGGGGAAAGAGAAAGGAAAGCAGGCAAGAAGAAAGGAAGGAACTCAGGGAGAACAGAAGGGAAGGAAAAAGGAGCTTCCTCTCACACCACCTCTACTCAGTATAAAAAGGGTTGTACTCATGTGGGAAATAAAGGCAAAAGAAAAAAAATCAAATTTCCTTATTACTTATGGTCTGTTGACAAGTCCCTAAAAAGAGTGACCTTCCTCTGGGAGCTCAGTTACGTCAGTGTTAATACCTTGCTAAGGACAAAAGGCAATCTTAGCTTAACATTATCCCAATCCCCCAGGATCCTGTTGAGTCTACTTTAACATATAAAAATTCCTTTGGAAAATTCCTTTATCTCTAACCCCCAAGATACATGTTAGCAATCATGCCCAAGCACATGGCCCACTGATACATCTGAAGGGTCTCGTCTAGGGTTTCACTAGACAGTAATAAATAACCTCTAACAATAGCTAGACTCCTTGAGGTCCTGCAAACCTTGCTTCCAAAATTCCTTAGAAACTTAACACTATCCCTAATCCTCTCCTAACTTGAAAGTATATAATCAGCCACTCCTCACGACCCCAGTGCAGCTCTTTCTGCCCACGGGTCATGTCCCCATGCTTTAAAAGACCACCCTTTTGCACAGAAGATATCTCAAGAATTCTTTCTTGGCTGTTGGCTCCAAACCCCAACATTTCCTACATTACCTAATATTCATTAGGTAAAGGTATGATTCCTATACTTAAACAGTACATGAAAAAGAATTAGGAATTAGTACAACCATTATTAATGATGCTTAGTTCTGAACACCAGGGGTTTTTCTGGCCATAGGGGAAACGATCTCACTCTGCATATTATTAGCAAATACGATCTACACTCTCTTACTTCAGATACTAAAATCCTCATTGACATTGACAGAATTTTGTAGAGCTTTGTAAGCATCCAAGGCTATCTGCTCCAAGCATTCAATATAATTTACCAATAACTTGTTTTTCCTAGAAAGACTATAGCCACATAAAATAACGAACCAACTTTAAAAGAGGAAAATTTTACATTCTAATTCATTATGTTTTCGGGACACACCAGCAACATATTGTTTTTCAATGTGTTAAAAGACTAGCATTAACTTGGTTTTTTTTTTAGCTATTTATTGAAATTGCAAAATTAATAAAGCAATAAGTAGAGAATAAGCCCCAACGTGCCCACTGTCCACTTTCAACAATTATTAACACTTTGCCAATATCATCATCACATTTCAACCATAAGAAATAAAATTCTAAATATTTTCATAATCTTATTGTTTCACAATTTTAAAATGCATTTTGATTTTAAACATATTGGATTTCAATTATTTTACTGCTAATCATTATGAAATTATCATACAAATGTTTAACCCGGGTTTCCAGAATTACAACCTATGTATGTTCTTAGATTCAATATGTCATATGTCTATGCATTTCCTTGGGACCTATATATCCCAGGTTTTCTAAGTATTTTACAAATGCAGATTATTCAAAATCTGTTCCAGGAAAACAAGGTGTTACCATCCAATGATCAGGATTATATTTGTAAAATTAAGCTGGAAAATACATTATACTTTATCGTATCTAGTGATTCTCACTACTGGCTATACAATATAATAAGCTGAAGGACTTTAAAACATACAGATGTCCATGTTCCAAAATTCTGATTTAGTTAGTTTAGATGCAATTTGTACACTGAGGTGCTTTTGTTTATGTTTTGAATGTTCCCCAGATGATTCCAATGTAAATCATGGTTAAAAAATCACTGATGTAGTCCAGCTTCCTACCAAATGCAAAAATTCCCTACAGGGGCACCTGGGTGGCTCAGTTAGTTAAGTGTCAGTCTCTTGATTTTGGCTCAGATCATGCATGATCTCAAGGTGCATGTGGCTGTGCGCTCAGTGGGAAGTCTGCTTGGGATTTACTCTCTCCCGTGTGCTGGTGTTCCCTTTCAAATAAATAAATAAATAAATAAATAAATAAATCTTAAAAAAAAATCCCCCCAATATCCCTATGTACTAGTAGCCACCTGACATCCAATTCCAAAATTCACTATATCTCAACCAGTTTAACTTGTTAAAAAAAGAAAACTACAGGGCCAAAGTGGTGTCACTTAGTTCCCAAACCAGGGCTTAATACTCAATCTAACCGCAGTTTCAACGACCCTAGAAATGGGGCCTCGAAAATTATGCTTTCCATCAGTGCCTAAGAGTCTAGTCACCTGAATCCTCTCCATCCCCCAAATAAAGATGAAGTAATCTGCATGATAAGACACCATGCTTTTTACCCTACCAAACAGTTGCTCCTGGAATGATCTTTCCTTTTGCTAATAACTTTCTTGTCCCTGCCCTCCATCTATTAAAACCTTCCATTGTGTGTAACTCTTTGGAGAGCCTCTCTACTTGCTAGAGGAAGTAATGTCCAATTCATAAATTCTTTAATAAAGCCAATTAGATCTTCAAATTCATTTGTTTGAATTTTGTTAGAGACTAGGGCAATTTTAATTATGTGAAAGTTCTAACAAGCAAAATTTGCTGCTCCATACCCACCAAAATTTTACCTTAGTCATATAAAATAATTCTTACTCTTCTTCAGTATCAGAGCTATGAAGATTCAATATGCTTTTATTTATTTTTTTTTCAATATGCTTTTAAAAACACAGTACCTATAGCCATTTACATTACTCCAGGAAAAGATCATCTGATTAATGCTTCACATAGTAGTATGAAGACTTTTCTTGCTTTATACGACTTAATATAGAACATTAACTTTTTTTGAAAGCTGTATCTTACTACTGACACATACCAAGAAACAGGTAAATCCCTAAATATTTTTTATATTAACTGTAATCGTGCCACCATTCTCCCATTCAATAGGTTTATTAAAGTTCGAATTTATCCCTATTTACATTTGAGTGCAGTGTGCTGATAAACATTCTGCAAGGTAGCAGGCTGTTCTTGTAGCTTTTACTAATATCTACCAACACTAAACGAAGGGTTGGGAAGAGATGCTCTAACATACCACTAATTATAACTCATCATTCTTAACTAGAAGTTTCCATCACAATCTTTAGAATTCTACTTTGAAAATATGTTTCCCAGAACATTTACCTTGAAGATTCTGATGCAGTGTGTGTATAGACTGGAATCCAAGCATTTGTATATTTTTAACAATTTCTAGGTGGCTCTGGGGGACACACTCAGGTAAAAAAAAAACAAAACATTGTTTCAACACATCAAGATCTTTTTATATGTTTTCTGTCAAGAGAAAAAAATTTTTAATTGCTTCATGAAACAATTTTAAACCATGCCTTGTTTTCATTAAAATAATTACTAAAAATATTAAGCTAAAACTTTCCCTTTCGGCTGGCACAAATCTGTCTATACTGTTAGAAGTTGTTTAGTCAGCCACAAACCTCCTAACTATATTATCATCCATCTCACATTTTTTCATCATGTTCACGAACATGGCATGACAAGTTAAAAAACTGTGTTCCTATAATTTTTGCCTATGACATTCTCCTACTTAGGAGAATCAGCTTCAAAAGAAAATTAGGTGAGTTTAGCATAACTTGCTTTTGTGAACCAATATGCACTCCTAGATGAGCAAACTACCTAACATTCAAAAATAATACACTTAACTAGAACCCAGGTTATACAACTAGAATATTGAATAACATATGTAAGTAATTTGTTTTAAAGTAGCAAATAGCAAATAGTTCTTTCAGAACAGAAACTTGAGGTGAAAGACGCAGTTCCACAGAGGGAAGAACCTCAGAGAGGTGAGCTGACCTTCTGTAGCTTGCCAAGGCTTGCACATTGGCTTCTTTGATGCTCTGGCATGAAACCAAGAACCTGGACTTTGCCTGTGCAAAGGACACAGCTGGGAGCCAAATAAAGCAACAACATTTTTAAGAGAGACAAAAGCTTACATTTTAAGAAACTAAGAGGAAAAAGGAGTAAGTTAAAGAGGGAAAAAGAAGGAAAAAATAATAATTTTTTGAAAAGCAGAAATAAAATACAAATCAAGGCAAACAATGAGGAAAAATAATAAAACCAAAATGTGGTGCTTTGAAGAGATCAATAAAACTGATTAAGTTTTATTTATACCGATCGGAAAAAAAGATACAAATTTCCCATATCAAAATGAAAGAGAAGTTATATTACAGATCCTGGAAACATAAAAAAGAAAATAAGGGAATATCATGAATGTCTTTTATAAAATCTGACAATTTAGAGGTAATGGTCAAATTCCTTAAAAAAAGAAAACTACCAAAGCTCACTCAAGAAGTGTATCTATGATACCCATTCAAGAAATTCAACTTCTAATAAAAAAAAATCTTCTCATAAAGAAAACCATTGAGTTAGATAGTTTTGCTGGTAAATTTTATTAAACATTTAAGAAAAAAAATAATCCTACAAATTCTCCTACAATATAAAAGAGGCGAAAACAAGTTTCAACTCATTCCATGAGACCAACATTGCATTCCAAAAGCAAAGATATTACAAAAAAGGAAAACTATTACTGATATGCCTCATGAACAAAGACATAAAAATCCTTCCCTAAATTTTAGCAAACATAATTCAGGTATATATAAAATAACAATAGTAATAATAATAATGCCGTGACCAAGTAGGATTTATCCCAGGAATATAAGGTTGTGTTTAATATTAAAAAATGAATCAGGGGCGCCTGGGTGGCTCAGTCGTTAAGCGTCTGCCTTCGGCTCGGGTCATGATCCCAGGGTCCTGGGATCGAGCCCCGCATCGGGCTCTCTGCGCGGCAGGGAGCCTGCTTCTCCCGCTACCATTCCCTCTGCTTGTATTCCCTCTCTCGCTGTGTTTCTCGCTGTCAAATAAATAAAATCTTTAAAAAAAAAAAAAAATGAATCAACGTAATTTAAACATTAACAAAATAAAGAAGAAAAAATATATAATTATCTCAATATATGCAGAAAAAGCATTTGACAGACACCAACAGTCATTGCCGATAAAAATCTCAATAAAATAGGAACAGAAAAGACAACTTTCTCAATGTGATAGAGTTATGAACAAGCATCTACAGCTACCCATTCCACCGGTGTCTCCATACCCACTTCTAAGATTTTATTGAAAAAAAAATTACTGCTTCAGTGTGATATTCAGGATATATGAAACATATCTAAAAATGGGAATAATAGCAATTGTACTAACTCTAACAATAAATTAGAATTGTACAGTACAATAAATTAGAATGGTATTGTTCTTTGCAAACTGCACCCTTTTCCTACTTGTGGAGCATGCTTGTATAAATTTCTTCTTTTGCTCCTTATTCTTACATCTCTTTTTAAAGATATTCTGAGTTTCTGGGACTAAACTGAGTCTGATTCTGCTCTTAATAAAAACTCTAGGAGTAATTATGAGTAATTATGAGCCTCTGAATGAAAGGTCTTCTAAACCTATCAGGGGTTTTGCTCATCAACAAAATTAATAAGTTGATATTTATTAAATCCCTAAAGCAAAGCAAAGGAGACATAAGGGAGTTTAAATTGAACTTCTACCAGACTCAGTAAGCTAACAATCTGTTTGGCGAGAAAACCTATTAATAAAAATGAGATTTTAAACTTTAAACTAGTTTAATTTTTTTTTCAAGTAAGCTCTACACCCAATGGAGTGCTTAAACTCACAACTCTGAGATCAAAAGTCTCATGCTCCACCAACTGTGCCAGTCGGACACCCTAAACTATTGTAAACTTTAATCAACAAATAAAGAACTATCAAAAGTTCAACCTAATCAGTTATATACATGTTACACAAAGCCAAATTTATTATTTGACATTTTCCAAAACTGGCTCATTCTCTTTATTCCTATTTTTTAGACAAAATTATTATACAGCTTATTTCACTTGGTGCTTCCCTCCTCCTACTCTCTCATCTATCAGTCTACAAATTTTCCCCATATTATTATCATTTTACCCTTTTCCATAATGTTTTACTCCTTAATAGTTAACCCATTAATAGCACTAGCAATACTGCCTCAGAATCTAAATTAATGTTAACTCATTTTCTTCTAAACATCGGCTCACTATTCAAAAAGTATCCCATGAGTTTGATACTCTTCACTGAATTACCTAACTCATGTTTACTATTAGTTAAATTCTGACACAAACCAAGTCATACAGTGCCTGCAGAACAAAGATACAAAGAAACAACTATTACAGAGCAACATGCAATACACCCCGAATTTTACTTATTTGTCAAAGACTTAATTACATGAAAAAGTTACTACAATAGGCATTTGAACCTATTCCGTGTTACACACTTGTAAGGTTGGAACTGTGTCTTAAGGAGATATACTTATATTTCACCAAAAAGTTAAAACTAAACGAGTAAAATTTAGAATACTCAGGAATAAAAATTATTTCAACAATTCATACTGAAATCATTTCGACATGCATCAGTATTAGTATCTTAGCAAAGCAAAGTACATTTTACTACATCTTTCTTATTGCAAATGGCAAGGAGAAAAAACAGCCTCCCATGGTCACTAACTTTAAACAAGGCTACATTCATGTCAATAAGGTCAACTCTCCACTCCAACCTTTAACTCCCCAAAACAATCCATGTTCCCTAATTCTTCATATTCCTACTGACCTTAGCAACCAGCCAAAACTTCCATAGTTAGCCCTACATTAGATGTCAGAATGAAACCAACCTTAGAGTCACTTTCTATGGTTATAAGTTAAAGAAAATAAAAATTATTCTCACTCATTTGAAGATTTCTACAATTCTCAGGACATTTTTTAAAAATCGCACAATGGAGTCTGCTTTTAGTTTTTTTTTATTTATTTGACAGAGAGGAGAGACATCACAAGTAGGCAGAGAGGCAGGTGGGGGCAGGGGGAAAAGGCTCCCCACTGAGCAGAGAGCCCAATACAGAGCTCAATCCCAGGACTCTGAGATCATGACCTGAGCTGAAGGCAGAGGCTTTAACCCACTGAGCCACCCAGGTGACCCATGGAGTCTGCTTTTGAAAAACACAATATATTTAGGTTTCAACCAACAAAAATGAAAGCTTAATTCTAAGAGGAAAAAATAATTTGAGAAGCCATAAAAAAGCACAATTTCCAATATCTTAACCACGTGAAGAAATGACAGAGGACTAACAAAAGAGCAAAAAAGTTGGGAAGAGAAAAAGAGTGGGTAAGAGGTAAGGAAAAACAGTAACTGAATGAGAAACATATAAAATATAAGTAGAAGGTATATTAACTTTTTAGTTGTAAGAGGTCCAAAACTAATCAGAACTGTGATTTATACTCAGCCACTAACTAGTGACCCTGAGAATTTGGTTCACCTTTCTAAATCTCAGTTACCTCATCTTCTAAATTAAGGGGAATGGACAAGGCCAGCCTTTCCCAAAGTGCTTCACAGAACTTTAGTCCCTAAAAAGAAAAAGGAGTTCTATAGTCAAATATATTTGGGAAACATTAAATAATGAATCTCCTTTTCTTTGATATTCACAATATATAATAAATAGTAAGTAGGAAAGGCCCTGAAATGCCCCAGAATTAAAAATATTAATAATAATAACACTAATAAGCAATAGCAGAAAATCCTATTCTTGTTTTACTAAATTTTTCCCAAACTTATTTGGCCACAGAACACCTGCTCATAAATCATTCAACAGGCCAGAGAACACCCTTTAGGAAACATGGACCAAAGAATCTCTGAAATCTCTTATTACTTATATCTATGAGTCTAAGTTAGTATTTCTCATATATGCCACTGGACACGTCACCATTAGAAAGTACTCAGTTTAGCACACAAATACGTATACAAAACAATGAAATTCTGGCTCCAACTTGGGAAAAAGGACTAGGGTAGAAGAATTGCTCTAGAAAAAAGGTCATCTTCTAAACAAAAGTAAAGAAAAACCTATTTCATCTTATAAAACTAGAAGTAGGGAATCTTCCCAAAGATCCTGCCTGACATCCAGAAGGGGAAAAAAAAAAAAAAAGATGGAGAATGGCCCTAATGTGGACAGGAAGAGATATTTCTGCCTTGGAACTGAGAAGAGTGCCTTTTACAAGTCACCCCTGGGAATTACAAGCTGATTGCAGTAATACTTAGTATTGGGGATATTTGAGCAGCATGAATGCTCATAACGGAGACTGTGGCAGCCACCAAAAGAAGAAACAGACTCAGAAAGAATTCCAGAGCTGATATAGCCCAAAGTTTATTTGATACATGAATCCATCTACAACCACCAAAAAGATTATTCTGTCCACTGTCTCACTGACTACCTCCAAGAACTGGGAACCACATGGAGAGCTCAATCTTTTATTAAGATGAAAAAATTCTCACTGTAACATTTTCTTGTTGGTTATTGATTTTTTTTCTCATACACATGATTTCAAGACCTCTCAAACACCTTTTTTGAACCACAGTTTGATGACAAGATAGTTCAGTGGAAAGAATGCTAAAGTGATTTTCAGAAACTAAAAATCCAATCTTCAACACTTGCCAATAATTATATGGGTAACACTGAGTAAACATTCAATAGCTCCTGGTTTGTTTCCTAACTTGAAAAATAAGGCAATTTCTAAAAGCCATAAACATTCTAACATCCTATAATTCCAAGATTTACTATGGCACAGTTTATCCACTACAAATCTGTTTACTCTGGCTAAGAGTTCTAGGGTTTCTAAATCCCTTAGTGTGGTGCTCAGAATAGGAGATCCTAGAAATCGTCTATTCAGTAAAGAAGAGTGGAATTATTATGTTCCATTTTCTAAACACTGTATTTACATTAATAAAGACTTTGATCAAATTGGATTTTCTGAGGCGACATTACATTCAAATAACCATACCTGGTATCCAGGCACTGTGGATCCTACTAACAAATCTTAACCAATACTGCACTAAAGTTGCTCTCCCTTATCCCATACTTTCCAAACTAATTTTCTGGTACTGAGTATAAGACCTGAGATTCTTTTTAATTAGCCTGAATCTTGATATGTTTAGGTCACAATCTTAGCCTTTTGATTTGAATTGATACCCCAGAATATGAAGTAGCTGATTCTGATAGCACACTACTATCAGCATTCTCAACAAAGACCCGGATTAAAATGCTGATTAAAATGGATGACCAGGGTGCCTGGGTGGCTCAGTCGCTAAGCGTCTGCCTTTAGCTCAGGTCAGGATCCCAGAGTCCTGGGATCAAGCCCCACATTGATCTCTCTGCTTGGCGGGGAGCCTGCTTCTCCCTCTTCCTCTGCCGTTCTCCCTGCTTGTGTTCTCTTGCTCTCTCTGTTTTTCTGTCAAATAAATGAATGAAATCTTTTTAAAAAATGGATGATCAACAGAAAAGGGTAATATTGAAAATAAAGCTTATACCCCAAAAGCTGGAAAATGAGCAATTAACTCAAAGTAAGCAAGAAAAAAAGGAAATAACAGAAGTCAAAGAGGAAATCAATGAACTAGAAAATAGAAAGTAAAAGCAGAAAAAAATCATTTAAACCAAAAGCTGGTTCTATGAGAACAATAAAATGGATAAACTTCTAGGCGAGACTGATCAGTAAAACAAAATGAAGACAGAATTGTGAGCTTCAGTAATGAATGAGCTACAGCTAGTAAAAGAATGATACAATAATATTATGGGCAACTTTAGGTCAATAAATTCAACAATTTAGATTAAGTGTACTAATTACTTAAAAGACATCAGCTACCAAAGTTTACTCAAGAAGAAATGGATAATCTAAATACTCCTATTTAAACTTTCCCACAGAAAAAGCTTTAGGCCCAGATACCTTCATTGATGAAGTCTATTAAATACTTAAGGAAGAACAATGCCAATGCAATACAAACTCTTCCAGAAAACTGAAAAGGAAGGAATTTCTCCCAAACTCTTTCTGAGACCAACACTACCACAATGCCAAAACAAGACAATTACCAGAAAAGATACCTGTAGACAAATACAGATGTAAAAATTTTAGCAATATTTTAAAAACGTATATAATGAAAAAGTAGACTGCTATATACTGAGTATGAGTATCCTCCAAAAATTGATATGAATCTTTTTTTTTTATATGAATCTTTATGCCCAATGAGATGGTATTAAAAGATGGCACCTTTGGGAGGTTGCTTAGGTTCTGGGAGTTGAGCCCTCATGAATGAGATTAGTGCTCTTACAAAAGAGACCCTACAGACATTCCCTCATTCCTTCCTACAGACATTCCCTCATTCCTCCCACCATGTAAGGTTATAGTGAAAAGATGGCTATCAGTGAAGCAGTGAGCCACCAACAGACACCAAATATGCCAGTTCACTGAACTTGGACTTCCCAGTCTCCAGAACTCTGAGAAATAAATATCTATTGCTTATAAGCCACTCAGTTTGTAGTATATTGGTAGAGCAGCCCAAACTAAGAAATGGTGTTTATCCCAGAAATACAGTTGATTTCATTTAAAAATCAATGTAATTCACCATATTAACAAACTAAGAAAAACTATACGATCATCTCAACAGATGTAGAGAAAGCACTCAACACAGTCCAAAACTACTTACTCCTGATAAAAATTCTAAGGAAATTAAGAACAGAAGGAATGTCCACCCTTACCACTTCTATCCAACATTCTATTAGAGATTCTGTCCAGTGTAATCAGGCAAAAAAAATAAAAGACAACCAAACCAAAGATAAAACTGTATTATTTAGAAGATAACATAATGGGGCTGCCTGGGTGTTGTAGTCAGTTGAGCACCCGACTCTTGGCTTTGGCTTGGGAGGTAGTCTCAGGGTCGTGAGATCAAGCCCTGCACTGGGCTCCACGCTCAGTGAAGAGTCTGCTTGGGACTATTCCTTTTCCTCTGCCCCTTTGCCCCCATTGCTTTCTGTCACTCTCTCTCTCTCTCAGGAATAAATCTTAAAAAAAAAAAAAAAGATGACATGATGCTATGTATAGAAAATCTACAAAAAAGCTACCAGAACTAACAAGTGAGTTTACCAAAGTTGTAGAGCACAATATCTATATACAAAAATCAACTGTACTTCTATATACTAATAGTGAATAATTGGAAATTAAAATGGAAAGACAAAAAGCATTATAATAGCATCAAAAAATGTTAAATACTTAGGAATAAATCTGACTAAAGATGTGATAAACTTGTACACTAAAAACTATAAAAGATTGTTAAAAAAAAAATTAAAGAATACCTGTGTGAAGAGATCTATTTTATTTATAGGTTGGAAAATAAAAGAGTTGATATCATATAGATGTCAATTGTCCCCAAATTAACTAAAGATTCAACACAATCCTAATCAAAATCTCAGTAGGCTCTTATTCTAAAATTCATATGCAAATGCAAAAGACCTACAATAGCCAAACAACAAGCAAAAGAACAAAGCTAGAGAACTAACATTATCTGATATCAAACTTGCTAAAGCTACAGTAATCAAGAAATAGACAACTGACTTTTTACAAATATGTAAATATAATGTAGTGAAGAAAAGGGTAGTCTTTTTAATAAATGGGGTTGAGACAATACCTGTAGTTAAAAAGTGAATTTTCTTCCATACATCACATCGCACACAAAAAATTAACTGAAAATGGACTGCGGATCTGAATGCAAAATCTAAATCTATAATGCTTTAAATGAAAACATAAAAGAAAATCTTTGTGACCCTGTGTCTTAGTTCAGATAGCTACAACAAATTACCACAGTCTAGGTGGTTTAAACAAAAGAAACTTATTTATCATAGCTCTGGGAGCTGGGAATTCCAAGATCAGTATACCACTGTCTTCAGGTTCTAATGAGACCCTCTTTCTGGCTTGCACTCAGGTACCTCTTACATTTCTTCACACAGTTCACACAGCAGAGTACAAAGAGGGAAAGCAAGCATTCTGATGTCTTTTTTTATAAGGGTGCTGATCCCATTCATGAGGGTTTAATACACAACTTTGGGGGGAATACAAACATTCATTCCATTGTACCATGAATTAATCAAAGAATTCTTAGATTTAACCAAAAGCATGATCATAAAAGAACAAATTGATAAATGAAACTACATTGAAATTTGAAAACTTCCATTCATGAAAAGACACTTTTAAAGCTACAGACTGAGAGAAAATCTTTATAAAGTCTACATCTAATAAAGGTCTGGTATCCAGAATATAAAAAAAAACCTCCCAAAACTCAGGAATAAAAAAAAAAAAAAAAAGAACCTAATTTTTTTTAAATGGGCCAAAGATCTGAAAAGACATTTCACCAAAAAATGTATAAATGGTAAACAAGCACAAACAAAATGCTCAATTATCATCAGTCATTTGAGAAATGCAAATTAAAACTACAACGAGATACCACTATGTTCCTACTAAAATGGTTAAGATTAAATAGACTGACAATACCAAGTACTGGAGAGAACATGGAAAAACTGGAATTGTAAGTGGCAATGTAAAATAGAATGACCACTTTGGATCTCAAAAAAATTCAGCTGATTGAAAGAAGCCCAATAAATAAGAGCAGACATTGTATAAACACATTTACATAAAACATTAGGAAATGCCAACTGATCAACAGTGAAAGAAAGATCAGTGAGAAGGGGTAAAATTAGATGGGGTGGAAAAGAGGAATTACAAAAAAGTCTGAGGAAAGTGTTAGAAGTGATGGCTATGTTCCCTATCTTGATTATACTAATGCTTTCATTAGTGTACACAAATGCCATAACATTAAATTCCGTATTTTAAGCATGTACAGTTTCCTAAATATCAGTCATACCTCAATAAAAATGTTAAAAATATATATTAACCAGGAAAAAGGAAATGGCTTTTCTTGTCACTTACACGCTTGTTAGATTAAGGTATTCAAGGATTATCTTTTTAAAAATGGGAAGCAGACTTCATTTCATTTTGGGGAAACATTTTTTATAAAAACAAAATGCTTAATTTTATAGCAGAAAGTTAAATATTATCTCTATGAAGCAATTTATAATTTTTAATTGCATGATAAATAATACATTTATAAAGACATTTAAGAAAATTCATAACCAGATTCCATTTTCCTGTTCTTCTGAATACTTAGGGCTAAAGTAGAAGCCAGTTAGGTTAGAATCAAAAATCACACTGTAATAAAATCTCGACTAAAAAATTCCATAACTACAAAGAAATCATTCCAGAAATATACATTTACTAATAAGATTTTTCTTTCTATTGTAGTAAAATTATATAACATAAAATTTACCATTTTAACCATTCTTAAGTACACTTGTACACTAAGTGTACAACTTAGTGATAGTAAATACACTCACAACGTGGTACAATCACTACCACTATTTCCAAACTTTTTCATTACCTCAAATGCATATGCTACTATAGTAGATAATGAAAAAATGTTTATTAAATGAAACAACAGCAGGAAATTAAGGGTAATTCTTTAGAACCAGTCTTGTAAATCATAGAGGATATGAAAGTGCACAAAAACAGCAGGCAGGGGACGCCTGGGTGGCTCAGTGGGTTAAGCCTCTGCCTTCGGCTCAGGTCATGATCTCAGGGTCCTGGGATCGAGCCCCACATCAGTCTCTCTGCTCAGTGGGGAGCCTGCTTCCCCCTCTTTCTCTGCCTGCCTCTCTGCCTACTTGTGATCTCTCTCTCTCTCTCTCTCTGTGTCAAATAAATAAATAAAAAATCTTAAAAAAAAAAAGAACAGTAGGCAGAAATTACTGGCTAGTGATTAAATCCACCTGATAATTCACAAAATTTGTATTTGTAATATATGTTCAATTACACTGCATTTTTACTGATTAATCTAAAAACAGTATCATACAGATTGAATATAGTGACCTTAAATAGTCCATTTAGCTTTTTTAATTTGACCTAATTTTTTTTTCTAATTTCTCACTAGGGGTTCTTAAGGACCTGAATAAGAAATGCTAAATGGAAATAACATTGCCATCCTCATGTTACTATTTCAGCACCAACATCAACACCTCCATAGAGAACAAAGAGATTATGTGAAAAAAATTAGTATATAGATTGAAGATATCTACAAGCAAAATCAGAACCCCAAAAGATCTCTTCTTACTAAGAAATAAAAGCTAAAATCCTTCTAAAATATTTTGCACAAATGCCCAGAATTTATGTTTACAACAATCAACACTTTGCTTCTACTTGGTTACCACAAATAAACATCATGTAGATTTTTTGGAGAGATGGGGTAGAAACAAGAAAAAGAAAACTAAAATCAGGAAACATAACCTTCACTCTTATAGGTCCACAACACACAACCAATAATAAAAACGGAAGAAAATGAGGTCCTCCCATATTCCACAGCACTCTTCAGATAGTGTTGTGTAGACATACTAAAAACTTAGAATCTAAATCCAAATGCCCCATGGACAGTTCTAATTTGAAAAACAATTTTTCTATTAAATAAGCTACTTCATTCTATTCAAAAGTGAATTTAAAAAAATCAGGTTTTCACCTTGTTGCTTATTTTTTCAACTATTATCAAAACAAACAAAAAATTCCATTCTGACAGTTGCTTTTTTTGATTCCCCAAAGTTATAAGCTTAAATATGAATGCAAGGAAGTTTCAAAATAAATAAATAAACAGACAAATAAATAAATAAATTCTAAAAGTGACACAGACTGAGAAATTAGCTAGCAAAATCATGCCAAAAATTACTTTATAATAAATCTTGTTTTCTGTTTAAGTAAATTCCATTTAAGAATGCTCTGTGTCCCGGGGCACCTGGTTGCCTCACGTGGAAGAACATGAGACTCTCAATCTCAGGGTTGTTACTTAAAAAAAAAAAAGAAGAAGAAAGAAAAGAAATTTTGGAAGGGAAAAAAAAAAAAGACTGCTCGGTGCCTTAATAAAGATAGTGGCTGCACAAAACTGAATGCACTAAAAATGCCACTGAATCTCAGCACACTTTAAATCATTAATTTTGGAGTGCGTGGGTGGAATCTGCCTTTGGCTCGGGTCATAATCCCTGGGTTCTGAGATTAAGCCCTGCATTGGGCTCCCTGCTCAGTAGGGAGTCTGCTTCTCCTTCTCCCTTTTCTCCTGCTTGTGCTTTCTCTGTCTCAAATAAATAAATAAAATTTTTTAAAAATAAAATCATTAATTTTATGTTAGGTTAAATTCATACACAAAAAAGATTGCTTCTGTGCACATTTTGGGTCATAAATCTAACTAAAAATTATGAATCTGCTTTCCCCAATACTCTTGAAGAAGTAAGAATATGGCCCTAATTGTTAATGGCAGACAGTTGGGGGACCCCCAACATGAAAAAGGACACAACTATAAAAAGCATAAAAACTGTGGAACCAGAGATTGGATGGTACCATAACTAAATAAAGTCAGCATTCCTCTGGACTTCTAATTGTGAAATCCATTCAAAACAGCACCAAGACTATTTTTGGATACTGCTGAGATAGAACAAAGAACTCAGGATGATCTCTTAATTCTGACCTGCATTAGACTAATGGCCCAAATGTTGCCGTATACTCGTCAACCAAATAAAGTCCAACTTTAAAAAAATTTAAGCCCCTTGGAAATTTGGCCTCATCCTTATAGCTCACTATTCACCTGTAATAACCCTCTAACTTCACTTAAAGCTCTACTGAATCTCCCCTGAATGTCTTGCACCTCTTTGGTTTTGTCCCATTATTTCTCTCTTCCTAGAAGGCCCTCTCCTATAGCTGTAACTACACTTGAAGACCCAATTCAAATCTCACCACTTCTATTTATCATTTTCTTACTATTTTATTTATGAAAATTATTTTACGCTATTGTGGATAAACTGCACCTGAGAATATCTACCCAATATACCGTGTTATTCTTATATTGTTAAAAATTCCTCGGGGCACCTGGGTGGCTCAGTGGGTTAAAGCCTCTGCCTTCAGCTCAGGTCATGATCTCAGGGTCCTGGGATCCAGCCCCACATTGGGCTCTCTGCTCAGTGGGGAGCCTGCTTCCCTCTCTCTCTGCCTGCCTATCTGCCTACTTGTGATCTCTATCAAGTAAATAAAATAAAATCTTAAAAAAAAAAAATTCCTCTCTGCTGTAAATAGCCT
>CM053618.1:33957697-33970167 GCA_028646535.1 Procyon lotor | reverse complement strand
TGATCAAATTCTCATCAAGAACCACAAATTGGCACTCTATCTACAGGTGATAAACTATGTTTCACCTCTCAACCTTCAAAAAAGAAAATGAAAATTTAATCAGTATAGGTACATTCCCTACCCCCAACACTCTAATCCCAAAAAGCTGTACATGTGGTTATGCCTAAAACTATTATTCAATCTTAAAATTCATCACATTTCACTTTTTCAGCTAGAATAGATATTTTCAAGTACAAAATATAGTAACAATCTAAGCTTTAAAGTACAGGTATTTTATCTTTTACATATATACATATATATGTGTATATATAAAACTTTTTTTTTACTTTAAGAGTGTGTGTATACGCACGCACACAGGCAGATGTGAGTATATATATTTCTTTCTGCTAAAAAAGAAAACCTAAAAAAATGAATAACTCAGTACCACTGACACTTGGAAAGAAGTGCCCAGTATGTGGTTTCTGAGGAAATTAAGACTCATTGGTTATCACTAAAAGAACTAAGCCTCCTTTGCAACATAGCTAATCCCCGATGCCACCGTGGAAATACGTGAGTGTGGGAAAATTCTATCATATCAGATAGAAAATAAGCTATCAAAGGATATGACAGTCATATCAAAACAAGCGAGGAAACCACCTGAAGAAGATCCTACTTGGCCAGAGTTAAAGATTTCATCAATAATAAGGATAAAACTATACTGGACCAAAACATACCAATTATGTTTAAATATATTAACGCATTAATAAACTTAAGAAAATTTCACTGCTCATCTTCAGAAAATATTGGAGAATCAATATTATTTTGAAAAGTAGGAAATAAAGGGTAAAAATTGGGCAATTACCCTACCTTTTCTATAACCATAGCTAAAAATAACCAGTTTACAAAAGGAAGTTTCTCTTATAAAATTCTGCCTAATAAACCCAGGAATGCTAGAATATTACCATTTTGTGAACTCAATGAAGTCGTGGATCTAGGGCTAGGCACTGATCATCAATTGCTAGTAACATTACAAAGACAGAAGCAATCTGATATTACATATCCTCTTAAAGTATACATCAGCACATATAAAATGTTCTTGGGAAAAAATACATATGCATAACATTAAACTGAATTAGATCAAGCCTCTACATTTAACTACAAATTTACAGGAGATACGAAGAATAGAAACCACATTAAGGTATACCACCTGAATGTAATCAGTAAAATCCAGACTCTCGGAGACAAAGATAACCAAACTAGTCAGTTTGTTTCGCCAAAAAACAATAGTATTTTAAAAAGGAAAACAGAAAATGCAAAATAAATAAGAGTTGGAGAGGAAACCTATAGATCAACTCTGACCAAGACACCTTTTTTCAACGAGAGAAATATTCTGTGCTGTCCAATAAGGTTGCCTTTAACCTCATGTGGCTACTGAGCACTTGATGATTAAGGATCAGAATATTCCATTTTAATTTTAATTAATTTAAACTTAAATAGCTACATGTGGCTACTATATTGGATATTACCATTATAAATCAATGGAGAATTAAGGGACTTATTAATCAAACTGCAATTTATCAAATGATGGATCTTACTTGGGTCCCTATTCAAACAAATCTTTTTTTTTAATAGTATAAAACAATTAGGGAAATGTCAATCCTGCCAGATATTTAATATTAAGAAATTTTCATTGTAATAATTGTACTTTGGTAATGGGGCCAGAGATTATCCTTTAAAAATACCTACAGATAAAATGATATAAATTCTGGAATTTGCTTCAAACTAATTTGGGAGTGGAATCAAAGAAGATTAGGCATTGTACTGATAATGACTGAAGCTGGGTGACGGGTAAATGGGATCCTGGATACATTCTCCATATTTGTATGTCTTTGAAAATTCCCATAATAGAAATTTTGGAGGGAAGAGGGGACACTTAACTTGTACGCCAGGAAGAGGTTTGCTTTTTTGTTTCTCCCAGAAAGGATAGTAAATACTAGAAATATAAAAGAAATTCTTAGGAGGGATGGTTTGGAATACTTTGCAGGTAACTCTGGTTACAGGCCAATAAACTGTCCTTTATTTTTAAATTTTTTTAAAGATTTTATTTATTTATTTATTTATTTATTTATTTGAGAAAGGGAAAGAGAGCATGCAAGCACCTGTGAGGGGGGGAGAGGGGCAGAGAGGCAGGAAGAGGGAAAGAGAATGAATGTCACACAGATTCCATGACCAGTGAGGAGCACAACATGGAGCTCTATCCCATAACCCTGAGATCATGACCTGAACTGAAATTAAGAGTCAGACCATTAACCAACCGAGCCACCCAGGTGCCCCAAATTGTCCTTTATTTTATACACTCAAGCCTATCTATTGGCCAGTTTTTTACTTCCTGGGCGTCATAACTGAATTTTTCTTTGACATCATTTGACGGTTCCTTTCAAAGTGGTTAGATTAGAATGTAAAAGCAAATGTCTCATTTAGACCTAAAGATTTGGTTCACAATTTGAAGTAAGAACATTACAGTGTAGTTTTTTTCAATTTAGATTTAGGGATACAGTAGGACAAAAATGCACCACTATCACCACCCGCAGCCAAAAGAAATCCAAGTCAAATCCCTGGAATCCGTGATGTTATCTTATTTGGGAAAAGGGTCTTTGAGATGTAATTAATGATCTTGAGAAGAAATCATCCTGAATCATCTAGGTGGCCTTAAATCCCTGACAAATGTCCTTAGATACACGGAGGAGAATAAACAAAGTAGAAGGCAAAATGAAGAGGCAAAGATTGGAGTAAAGTGATCATAAGCTAAGCAAGCTGGCAACCACTAGAGGCTGGAAGCGGCAAATTCTCTTCCAACATTCCACAACTGTAGCTTGATTTCAGACTCTGGCCTCCAGAACTGTGAGACAATTCCTCTCATTTTAAGCCACTAAGTTTGTGATAAATTGTCAGGACAGCCACAGAAAACTAATACAAGGAATTATCTACTCTTTCAAATATTCCTTCCTCATATTGGCTCAATAATTAGAAGTTATTGTGACTCTAAATAACTTTTTGAGCATCTTTTCCATTTAGAAGGCAGGAATTTTTGTTTCTTTTATTCAAGATGTACATCTACTGCTGGAAACTACTCACTGATCATAACTTTTTATGTTTCTTTCCACCTTGGCATTTTTTCATTAAACAGCTAAAGTGGCCCTGCCCAAAGAAAATAAAGAGCATAAAGAAGAACTTACCTTACTTTAAACTCTGCCATCTTGAAGCTTTAACAATTGTTCCAGATGTCTAACAGCTAATTTGGGAAACTATCTGAAATCATCAAGTTCATTCATTTTGGTATGTTATCTTTTCCTCTACCATGTAGAGTATATACCAATAATTCCCAAAGCTTTTTTGTTTCATGATTTAATGTTTTGTAATTATCCCCTCTACTTCATGACCTTCTGTCCTTCAAACTTACCATTAAAAAAACAAAAAGCACTGTGTGATAACTGACACAGTATCTTTATATGTTATTCATTTTTGGAAGGGAAGGAAAAATTGAAACACTGAAAACATTTTACCCTGTGGTATGCAAAAAAGGGATTACAGACCTGTGTCCCAAACATTTCTTCCTTTCTTCTGGCTTCTCACCTGTGTGCTACTCAAAGTTGATGGTCATTTTTGTCACATAATTTTACTACATACTTATATCGTTATCTTATGTTTCAGCAATGAGCATCCAATTACATTTAATTCTCTTTTAGTGAAAAAGAATGAATTTTGTCAACTTGAAGAGCAATACTGTACTATTCAGAAGCACACTTTTCCTATTAGTGAACTAGCTTGAGGTTAGTGGCACCTTTATAGAATACACAGATTATTTTTGCAGGTAGTAATACTATCTGAAGTGGCCATTTCTACAATATAAATGAACATGCAATTCTACTCCACTGTAAACATGAAATAATACCTTCAAAAATAACTTCAGTTATTTCTAATGTAGTGAAGTGTCAACCGAAGCTAATGTAGTGTGTGTCAACTGTACTTCAATTTTTTTTAAATCCGAAAGAAGAAAAAGGAAGGACGGAAGGAAGGGAAGGAGGGAGGGAGGAAAAAAGAACGCAAATTTCATTACATGGCTTGAATATCAATGAGATCTTTTTATCTTTTCTTAAAGAAGTTAATGAGAGTATTAAAAAGTCTATCATTGTTATAGAGATGATAATTATCTTATTATCTTGGCTTGGCTCTTATCTCAGCTTTTACTCTTAGCCATCTGTATTTCTCAATGGCTCTCAAAACAAGGTTGCAGTGACTACAAATGAATCTAGTACTTCATTTTTTCAGTAAAACTCTCTACTAGTCCCTGGTATATAGTATTCTCATGTAATATTAACCCATTACAAGCAGAAATATTTTTGAAAAGCAATAATAAATGACTAAACAACACTAACAGACAAGTGGAAAAGACACCCTCCTGCCACTGATCAACTGAAAATGTAGCAAATTAGATGTAGCTCTCCCTATTATGAATATAAAATAATTTCCAGTTCAGAAGAGTCATAAATAATTTTTAAGGAGATAATGATAAAGGATAACGGAATGGAAAACTGGGGAGAGGGGAGATACAAGATAATATATCATGAATGCACAGATTTGACAGTAATCATATACATGCAAAAACTACTTCATGAGTTTTAGAAATGCAATTCAGTCTTCCATCCTCTAGAACTAAAAAGCAAGCTCACATCTGTTAAAACAACAAAGACCTGGGGACAGAGGTGAGGTAGAAGATGCCTGAAGTGGACTCTGTCCATTCAAGCGTATAATCGTAATGAATAATTTACAAGCATACTTTCATCTTCAATACACTAAGAGCTGAATTCTAAGGAGCTTAGGGAGATTGTAACACATCTGCTAACCAAGTTGAATAAGCAGAGGGAACCTAAGCAAAAATGATCCAACAAAAGCTGTTCACAAGATTGGGGAGGGGGTGGGGGAAACTAAAGACATGGCAGAACAGCAGAGACTGGTGTAGTTGTGGCCACTGACTTATGTCCTTTAATGTATCTATTCATTCCACTTCAGAAAATCAGATAGTTTTAAGCCAACTGAATCACAGAGCTGTATTAGGCTAACATTAGCTATATATACTCCCCATCAAAAAGAATATAAGATAATATAATCAGAGGCGGAGTGTGAAAAGAAAACAAAGCATCAGTAAGTCTTTCCATTTTAATTCAAATAATCTAAAAAATATATCCCACTGAATACACATATATCAAAAAATTCTAATAATTCATATATGGTATGTATGTATGTATTTATTTAAAAGATTTTATTTATTTATTTCACAGACACAGAGATCACAAGCAGGCAGAGAGGCAGGCAGAGAAAGAGGGGGAAGCAGGCTCCCCGCTGAGCAGAGAGTCAGATGCGGGCTCCATCCCAGGACCCTGAGATCATGACCTTAGCCAAAGGCAGAGGCCTCAACCCACTGAGCCACCCAGGTGCCCCCATATACGGTTTTTCAAATTTATGCCTATTTCATGTATCTTTGAAAGGAAGCATATCAAACACACAAAAAAAAAAACCCACAAAAATAAGTTGCCTTACAAAAAATAGTCACTCAACAGCTTATAAAATATGATTTTTCAGCAGTCAAATGAAACTCTACACTTGGCAGCAAGATAACAATGCCACAAAAACACAAAATCTTTAAATGAAGAATGCATATCATCTGCTTCACTACTAGTTTTAAAAAAAATGCTACATGTGTCACCTCCGACTGTATCTTATGAAATTACAGTATTAGCATTATAAAACAACAACAAATAATATGCTTAGCCATCTAACCAGCAAGTAAAATTCTGCATCTTAAGATCAAGTTAAAAGTTAAAAAATAAAAATAAAAACAAAAAGCAACCTAGGTCAATCTACCTTTTTTTTCACCACAAATAGTACTTTGGCTTCAAGGAAGATTAAGGAAAAGGATTCATTTTTATTCCTACTCATTGATGTGCTCAATAAATATATAAGCTATTTCAGATACGAGGTATAAAACAGGAACAAAAGACCAAAATCTCTGCCAAGGGATTTATATTGGTCTCAATAAAACTAATAAATCAATGAGAAAAATAAACACATAAGATACCAGAAAGTGACAAACACTATGCAAAGAAATAAATAAACTGGGGTGATAAAATTTTAAAGTGACTGAGTGGCTATGTTAGATTGGATATTCAGAAGGCCCTTTAAAGGACACAGCCACAAAGATCAAATAATTCTCCTCAGGTCAAGAGCTAATAAAAAGCCTTATCCTAAGAGCAAGCTTGGCCTAATTTAGGTACAAAAAGAAAGATAATGTGACTAGAGCCTAGTAAACAAGGAGGTAAATGGTAGAAGGTAAGGTCATGACCATAGAACCAGATTATTTAGGGTCCTGTAGGTCAGAGTAATAAATTTTTACATTATACTCTTGGACTGTAAGAAGGAGCCTTATCAAACTCCACTGTCATGCTTTTTGTAAAATTGTTGTTGGGGATACTAATCTCCACACCAAACAAATACTCTTCATGAAGGTCCAAAGGAAGAATTTCTCTCAAATTTCACGGTCAATAACAGCTGAACTTTTTCTTTTTTTTTTTTTTTTTAAAGATTTTATTTATTTGACAGAGAGACACAGAGAGAGGGAACACTAGGAAGGAGAGTGGGGGAGGGAGAAGCAGGCTTCCCACAGAGCAGGGAGCCCAATACAGGGGTCTATCCCAGGACTCCAGGATCATAACGTGAGTGGAAAGGAGATGTTTAATGACTGAGCCACCCAGGCACCTCAGCTAAACTTTTTCTGAAAAACTGATATAAATTTATCTTATGTGAATTCTGAAGTTAATCATTCATCTATCCCATTAACCCCAGAAAATTTAGAGTTGAATTTACAGTTAGCTTCTAGCAATTGTATAAAACCTTAAGGCATCTATTTTTTTAAATAAATGTTTCCTTTCAGAATAGTTTTAGATTCACAAAAAAGTTACAAAGATAGTCCAGAGAGTTCCCATATACCCTCCACAGGTTTCCCCTATCATTAACATCTTATGTAAATATGGTACATTTGTCACAATTAATGAACCAAAACTGAAACATTATTATAAACTAAAGTCTATAACATATTCAGATTTCCGTAATTTTTACCTGATGTTCTTTTTCTGTTCCAGGATCTTTACAATATCTAATCTATATACTAAATTTACTGGAAATATACTAAATTTCCCCCTTAATCTAACTTCTGTAACTACTATTACCTAATATATTTTAATTCTATAAACCTCCCCCAAATACTTCTGGGAACCATGTGAAGTAACAACAACAAAAATGAGCAGAGCGTTCTCTAAAGATAAAATCAGCTTTTTCCCAACAAGTCAGACAGTTCAGTATTATTCACAGTTAACATTTCATAAATTTTTTAAAAACACAAAGACTCAAAAAAATATCCAATTATGGGGCACCGGAGTGGCTCAGATGGTTAAGCATCTGCCTTCCGCTCAGGTTGATCCTGGGGTCGTGGGATCTCTTCCCACATTGGGCTCCCTGCTCACTGGGGAGCCTGCTTCTCCCCCTGCTTGTCTCTCATGAATAAATAAATAATCTTAAATATATATATCCAATTAAAAATTGTATTAAAATATCTCATTTAAATAAAAATGCAGTCAATAGAAAAAAGTCATTTTTATGTTTCAATTTTAGTTTTTTTCTCTGGAATTCTCCCTTTTTTGGCACATACATCAGTAACCCCAATTGAGTTGGGGGTTCAACCCTTTTTGAGCTATGCAACATTAGTGTGGTCTCAGATCACAGAAATCTACAATGAAGGTGAGGCAAAATGATCTTATGAAGTCCCTTTCAGTCAGAAATGTCAATGCTCTCTTAATTCCGTGACCTAGGTTGACTGTCAGATTCTCGTATTTTGCCATCACAAGTAAAAAGCAGAAAACAGTAATACTTCTACACAAAAGATAGTACATTTTTAAAAGAGAATATCAAAGCCTGAAGCTTTACTTGAAATTCAGAGAAAAACAAAAATAGATTAATAAATATATATATTATATGACTAGTGTATGAATTTATATGTATATAAATTATGTAAATCAAAAGTACGCTGGGAAAGGGGAAAATCCACCGCCTCAAAAGTTGTGAATATTTACCCAATTAGATTAATTTCATAAAGTGGCTGAGATACCAAATGGGGAAAAGAAAAAAAAAAGCACAAAAGAAAAGGTAAAAAAAAACAACAATAATCAGTTCATCAATGTATATTTACCACTAGTTTTCTATCATTGAAAATCTATGTCAAATGGGTATTGCAATTAAGTGGTCTATTTTCCCATCCATACTAAACTATATTGTCTCAAAACAATCCTATTAAGGTGTCACTGATCTACTGCTGGAGAACCATCAGCTGGCAGCTTCATTTAATCTGTCCCAAATACCCAATGCCCAACTGGCAGCACAAATTGTAAAAACACAATAGAGTTTAAGGGATTTTAGTATCACTTCCCAAAAATTCCTTGAAACACTATTCCATAAAAGACTGATACCACTTAGTATTCACTAAGGGTATACCTAATCTCTATGTTAAAAAAAAAATCCACAATTCTAGTAACTTTAGTATTCTCATTCTACTGTCATGGTATGCTGTTCTATAAGTCTTTCTGCAGGAAAAAAAATTCCAATTTAAATACTAAAATGTTTAATTATTTATGCCATTATTTAAAAATCAGTAAACTGTATAAACTTTAACATGGAATTTAAGTCATCTTCTAAGTCATACAATGTTTCCAATGTAAATAGTTTCCAAAAAAACAGATTATCCAGAAGAGTAGGTAATAATATATATCAAAAGAGATTAAATATAAATTGATAAGGAAAGCCTGAGAATAAATCCTTAAGGTTTCTTATGTATATTATATTGGAATATGAGCACTTTCTAATTATAATTATAAGACATCTACTTTAAATAAAGAGAGACCCTTATTTTTCATGAATCAATATATAAATGAATGATGCATAAAATTTACTCTCAAAGGATGAATGAAGCAAAATACCATAAATCTGAATGTTTATTTGAGTAAAAAAAAGCAGCTTTAAGTGAACACGTCTTAATTTCTTAATGCATTGAAATTATTTTGTTTGATGGGTTTATTTTTAAATGAGGAAAAAGCTCACTTTATTAATAAAGAATAAAGGCACTATCTTGAAATGTCCTACACAGTTGCAAGAAAATGACTCACTGGTATAAAAAGTTGTATCTGTGGTCAACTTGTTACCAATAAACACTTTCATATACTATGCCTTTTATCAAATAAACCACTTCACTATTATAGAATCCATTTCAAGTCACCTTGAAAGAGAAAGCTGCTTATTTTACTATAACTCATCTAAAGTAATAAGTCAGCAAAAATGTTTTCTTTTTTTAATTTTTTTTTTTTTTAAGATTTTATTTATTTGACAGCGAGAAACACAGTGAGAGAGGGAACACAAGCAGAGGGAATGGTAGCGGGAGAAGCAGGTTTCCTGCCGAGCAAGGAGCCCAATGTGGGGCTCGATCCCAGGACCCTGGGATCATGACCTGAGCCGAAGGCAGACACTTAACGACTGAGCCACCCAGGCAACCCAAATGTTTTCTTTTTTTAAAGATTTTATTTATTTGAGAGAGAGTGAGCAGGGGAGGGGCATCGGCAAAAGCCGACTCCCCCCTTAAGCAGGGGGCCTGATGTGGGGCTATACCCCAGGACCCTGAGATCATGACCTGAGCCAAAGCAGACATTTATTTTTTTTTTTAATAATTTTTTTTTAAAAGATTTTATTTATTTATTTATTTATTTGACAGAGAGGAGAGAGCTCACAAGTAGGCAGAGAGGCAGGCAGAGGGAGAGAGGAGGAAGCAGGCTCCCTGCTGAGCAGAGAGCCCGATGCGGGGCTCGATCCCAGGACCCTGAGATCATGACCTGAGCTGAAGGCAGAGGCTTTAACCCACTGAGCCACCCAGGCACCCCCAAAGCAGACATTTACTCCGAATGAGCCACCCAGGCACCCCAGCAAAAAAAAATTTTTTTTCCCCAAACATGTTTATTTTCTCAGTGTTACAAGATTAATTGTTCATGCACCATACCCAGTGCTCCATGTAATACATGCCTTCCTCAATACCCACCACCAGGCTCGTCCAACCCCCCCATCCCCTCCCCTCCAAAATCCTCAGTTTGTTGCTCAGAGTCCAGTCTCTCATGGTTCATTGCTCCCTCCAATATCCCCCCCATTCACCCTTTCTTTCTCACAATGCCCTCCATGTTTTTCCTTATGCTCCACACGTGAGACCATAAGACAACTGACTCACTCTGCTTGACTTATTTCACTCCCCAAAACCTCTTCCAGTCCCATCCATGTTGATACAAAAGTTGGGTATTCATCCTTTCTGATGGAGGCATAATATTCCATTGTCTATATGGACCATATTTTCTTTATCCATTCATCTGTTGAAGGGCATCTTGGTTCTTTCCACAGTTTGGTGATTATGGCCACTGCTGCTACGAACATTGGGGTACAAGTGGCCCTTCTTTGTACTGCATCTGCTTTTTTGGGATAAACACCCAGTAGTGCAATTGCAGGGTCATAGGGTAGCTCTATTTTTAATTCTTCCAAACTCTTTCTATGAAGACAGCATTACCCTGCCCCCCAAACAAGGCAAACACCTCATCCAAAAGGAGAATTTCAGATCAATATCCCTGATGAATATGGACACCAAGATTCTCAACAAGATCCTAGCTAATAGGATCCAACAGCACATTAAAAAGATTATTCATCATGACCAGGTGGGATTTATCGCTGGCATGCAAGGGTGGTTCAACATTCGCAAATCAATCAATGTGATAGAACAAATCAATAAGAGAAGAAAAAAGAACCACATGATCCTCTCAATTGATGCAGAAAAAGCATTTGACAAAATTCAGCATCCATTCCTGATTAAAGCTTTTCAAAGTATAGGGATAGAAGGAACATTCCTCGACACCATAAAATCTATCTATGAAAAGCCCACAGCAAATACCATTCTCAATGGGGAAAAGCTGACAGCCTTCCCTTTGAGATCAGGAACACAAAAGGGATGCCCACTCTCACCACTCTTGTTCAACCTAGTGCTAGAAGTCCTAGCGACAACAATCAGACAACAAAAAGAAATAAAAGCTATTCAAATTGGCAATGAAGAAGTCAATCTCTCTTCGCAGATGACATGGTACTTCATATGGAAAACCCAAAAGACTCCACCCCCAAACTACTAGAATTCATACAGCAATTCAGTAATGTGGCAGGATACAAATTCAAAGCACAGAAATCAGTGGCTTTCCTATACACTAACAATGAAAACATGGAAAGGGAAATTAGAGAATCGATTCCATTTACTGTAGCACCAAGAACCAGAAGATACCTGGGAATAAACCTAACCAAAGAGGTAAAGGATCTGTACTCAAGGAAGTACAGAACACTCATGAAAGAAATTGCAGAAGACACCAAAAGGTGGAAAAGCATTCCATGCTCCTGGATCAGAAGAATAAACATTGTTAAAATGTCTATACTGCCCAGAGCAATCTATACTTTCAATGCCATCTCGATCAAAATTCCACTGGTTTTTTTCAAAGAGCTGGAACAAACAATCCGAAAATTTGTATGGAACCAGAAAAGACCACAAATTGCTAAGGAAATGTTGAAAAAGAAAAACAAAGCTGAGAGCATCACATTGCCTGATTTCAAGCTTTACTACAAAGCTATGATCACCAAGACAGCATGGTACTGGCACAAAAACAGACAGAAGGAAGACCAGTGGAATAGAATAGAGAGCCCAGATACGGACCCGCAACTCTATGGCCAAATAATCTTTGACGAAACAGGAAAAAATATCCAGTGGAAAAAAAACAGTCTCTTCAATAAATGGTGCAGGGAAAATTGGACAGCTATATGTAGAAGAATGAAAGTTGACCATTCTCTTACACCACACACGAAGATAAACTCGAAATGGATAAAAGACCTCAACATGAGGCAGGAATCTATCAAAACCCTAGAGAAGAACATAGGCAGTAACCTCTTCGACATCAGCCACAGCAACTTCTTTCGGGACATGTCTCCAAAGGCAAAGGAAATAAAAGCGAGAATGAACTTTTGGGACTTCATCAAGATAAAAAGCTTCTGCACAGGGGCGCCTGGGTGGCTCAGTTGTTAAGCGTCTGCCTTCGGCTCAGGTCATGATCCCAGGGTACTGGTATCGAGCCCCGCATCGGGCTCCCTGTTCGGCAGGAAGCCTGCTTCTCCCGCTACCATTCCCTCTGCTTGTGTTCCCTCTCTCGCTGTGTTTCTCTCTGTCAAATGAATAAAATCTTAAAAAAAAAAAAATAAAAAAAATAAAAATAAAAGCTTCTGCACAGCAAAGTAAACAGTCAACAAAACAGGCAACCCACAGAATGGGA
>CM053618.1:33913357-33957197 GCA_028646535.1 Procyon lotor | reverse complement strand
AGTTAGAAACTAGAGAAAAAGGAGAACGCATCAATGAATCCAGAAGTTGGTTTTTTGAAAAAAATCAGTAAGATCGATAAGCCACTGGCCAAACTAATCCAAAAGAAAAGAAAGAGGACCCTAATTAACAAAATTATGAATGAAAGAGGAGAGATCAAGACTAATGCAAAGGAAACAGAAAAAATCATCAAAAATTATCAACAGCTATATGCCAGTAAGTTAAACAACCTAGAAGAAATGGATGCATTCCTGAAAACCTATAATCTTCCAAGACTGAAACAGGAAGAAACTGACAACATGAATAGACCAATATCTACGATTGAGATTGAAGTAGTAATCAAAAATCTCCCAAAAAACAAGAGTCTAGGGCCTGACGGATTCCCCGGGAAATTCTACCAAACTCTCAAGGAAGAAATAATACCTATTCTCCTGAAACTGTTTCAAAATACAGAAACAGAAGCAAAAATATTTTTTAACTTTAATAATGATGTTACATTATAACCATTCAACATATGTAATTATTCAGTACAGCTATTTCTTAGATTCAATTCAATACAATAAACATTTTAAAAAACATAAATGTCCTCTGGATACTATAAACAAACAAATACCCCTGTATTCTAAGAGAATAATAAAACTATCAATGAAGTTAAGAAGCTTGTAAACCTACTAATTACTGTCTAAAAGTACTGTCTATTAATTAAAAGTACTGTCTATTAATCATATTGGTCTAAAATTATTTAAGATTTATGGCAGGGGTTCTGGACTTTGGCTATTTATTAGAATCACCTGGGAGAGGGTAGAACCACCAATGCCTGGGCTTCACTCCCAGATCCTATTTTAATTGGCCTGAGATGGGAACCAAGTATCAGTATTTGTATAAAACAAAACAAACACAGGTAAACTGAATTAAACATACAGCAGATTTGAGAACTATCAACTTGGGACATACCTCAGTTTTAAGACAAAAAAAACTTGCTCACTGGCACTAAAAGTTTTAAGTCTACTAAAAACTTAAGGTGTAGGAAGAAAAGAGAGTGAAGAAAAAGAGAAAAAAAAAATATTCAAAAATATAATCGAGGCCTAGCAAACATTTTTGCCTTTAAGAAATGTTGAAAGTTGAAAGCCCTAACTTAGACTTGGTTGATAGATGTGCTTATGCTGCTTTATTTATAGATAACAGCTAAATAAAAACAATACAAACACAATAGTAAGAATGAATGATAGAAATAATTATCATTCAGATTTAACATCACAGACAGTAAATTAATATAGTATCACGACCAAATGAAACAAAATTATAGTCACTTTAATAACATTTTCTAACCTCAATACTACATGGAATAGTGTTTCTTTAAACCACTTTCCAATACCTTCAATTCTTAAATACCTCAAAAGAGATGAATTCATTTTAAGAAGATAAATTACGTGGCTTTAATCTGAGATTAGAAAGAACAAACAAGTGTGGAATATTTCCCTTATATATGCAGCACAGACATCTGCATGATCAGCCACAATACTGCCTTTACAACAGGGTCCAAAGAAGTTAATGTCTCTGAGCAATGAGATAAAAAAAAGTTGTTAACTATAAGCATTTTAGCATAGTATCACAGAATTCAGTTTTTCTCTAATAACAGCTAAAAGTGTATGAAAATTACTAGCATGAGCCGGCATGAAGGGATGAATGAGGATCACCAGAACATGTCAGAATATGTTTGTTACAAACTGGATGGTAAAACTTACAAGAAAAACTAAAGATAAGTAGCCCAACCTCGAGAATAAAATTGAAAGAATCAATAATAAAGCAAATTACACAGGATGAGGGAATCAGTTAAACGTCCATGTAGTTTCATTTTTTTTAAATGAAATTTTAAGAAAATTATTTTTTAAATATTTTGAGAGGTACTCTTTAAGACACATAAAATAAGAATAAAAACATTTTGATAATCTTAAGTACTTTCAGTTGAACATTAGAAAATTAAATATATTGTAATTCAAAATTCAGTGACATATTATAAAACTAATACTTAACTGGCAATAACCCTGGTAAGGATTTCAAGATGTTAAAGGAGGCACATTTTGAATACAGAATGGTTAGATGAAAGATGTACATTTCTATGTCATTAAAGAATGAGATTTGTTTGTTTCAGGAGTAGAATTCAGTAATTCAGCAAAGAAATGAGATTTTTAATTATAGACCTATACTTTTATATTAAACAACTTCAGCATCTGTTACATGTCATAAAAATAAGCCTCCAAAAGCCTGTCACTAGAATGACTTCATTGAATTCCAGTTTGGTATCTTATAAATATATTAATCTGTACTATCTAGATTATTCTTGGTATATACTTTTTCACATTCATCTTTCCTGAAAAAAATGTGATGTGATTACTCAACATCGGAGGAAACACTCCCTCAAGAAATAACTGTTGAATTAGCTCCATTATTTAATGACACATGAACTCTTACAACTTCAAATTATAACTCTCCAAACCTACCAAAGGTTAAACCCATAAAGAGCTGGTGAGTAGAAGCTGAGATAACAGAAAAGATAACTGGAGAGATGACTACTGTTCTTAGAGCAAGTGATTTTATGACTGCCAAACTATGCACATGCGTATATATACATGTTTATATCGCCTACACACATACACACAGTAAATACACTTCATTGTTTTGGGTTTTTTTTACTAATCCCAATTTAAAGACATGGCATAAATAGAAAGGAAAAACTAAATTGCCCAGACTAATTGTAGCCTAAGGACTTACTAAAGGATGGATGGATGGATGGATGGAGAGACAGATATAATAATATAGTGGGGGGAGGAGAGATGATACAGATAAGAACTTTGACTCCAAATCAGTATCTGTGATTCAAGGATACAGTAAGGGATCCATCTTAGGTAAATGTGAGCTTAACAAACAAAAAGCTGATTGAAATACAAAATAATCATAACATATATTTTAAAAAGCATAAATGATCTATGTAACAGGGCAAGATATAATAATTTTACACTATGCAGTTTAAAATATCTTCCCTTAAAAAGGGATTTTATGTGATTAGAGATTAATACATCTTACCTTCCACAGAAGGTGCCTGATCCTGAGCTGAATACAGCATATCCTTGAAAGCCTATTAAAAAAAAAGTGCATGAAATCATGAGTAATCTTTACACTAACAACATTTGATGCTAAACAATTATTTCTTTTTCAACATCCAGACTACACGATTCCCTAAATTGAGAATTTAGTAAAATACTTCAATTAGCTTTAATAAGCTAAAACCCAAATACTGTACTTTCATATCAATCCAGTATTGTCCAATCTTTAAGAAAATGACTAATATGTACACTTTAAAAATTAAAGGGCATTGGGAAAAGAATGAAAAATCTCCTGAGATCATAAACTCTCTTTACTAAAAGAAAATAGTGATAGAAACTGAGAACAATGGTCCTAGAGAAATACAAGGAACACTGCTTAAGAAAACATCAAACATTGGATACAAATTTTTTTTTATTGTACTAATATAAAAGTAACATAAAATTCACCATTTTAACCATTTTCCCATTAACAATTCAGTAGTGTCAAGTACATTCACACTGCTGTGTAGACAATCTCCAGAATTCTTTTTATCTTGGATACAAATAGTCTTCAATGAAGGCCTGGAAAGTCCTCCATAAGAGTTCAGGACTATAAAAATATTTACAGATTTATTGGTTTTTTTCCAAACCAGTGAATTAACTACCAATAATATTTAGGTAATTTGGATGGCAGCAGTTTGGTCTCCCAATAAGTGGTTTTGGAGCAGTAATAAAAAGCATTTCCCTATACCTATCAATATGGTAGAATCAACTGGAAAAGGCTCCAGTGCTGAAGAACTGGTCATAAACAGGTGGCTATGTCCAGTCCCATAGCTTCAAAACTTCAAATACCATCTAACAATTGGTAATTCCCAAAATGGCACCCAGCCTCCCTCAATATCTGACATTTGGAGTCAGATAATTCTTTGTTCAGGGGGAAGTTGGGGGGGGTGGTGTTCTGTGCATAATAGGATTTTTAGTATCATTCCTGACATCAAGAGACCCACTAGCCTCATCTAGACACCAGGAGCAACACCTCCACCAAAACTGTAACAATCAAAAATGTCTCCATACACTGCCAAATGTCCCGTGGGGGATAAAATCAACACACTACCCCCACCACCCAGAACCACTGCCCTAGAATCACTCAAGTTTTAACCCAAAAAAGAAGAAATAAACCTCCAGGGTAACCTGTCTATATTCAAGTCTAGTAAATTATATTCTTCCCAAGTGAGTTTACTATTTGCTTTAGAACAGTGACCAACCTGTTAGTTCTATGACTAACCAAGCCTAACAACACATGTAAAAAAGGTTCCCAAAGAAACAAGGAAAATTAAAATTTTTAATCAATGCATTTTTGTTCGTTTTAACCCATGTTTTTTTAAAAAAAAATTTTCATAGGAAAACTGTATATTTAAAAATTTTAACAGTACACATGCTTAAATCCTTAACATTCAGTAAGATTCACTATTTATATAAAATTTGAGACACTAGAGTAATGCAATTGTGGTATAATAAAAAATATCTGCTCTTTGTTTCAGGTTCCTGGCACAAATATCTGAAACCTTTAGAATCTACTCACACACACACACACACACACACACACACAAACACATTGAGAGAGTTCATGGCAGCCGGGGGGGAAAGGAGGGGTGCGCCTAAGCAAAGGCAGGGGGTGCCTGCCATAGCTTCAGGATGGAGGTTGGTCCCCAGAAAACTAACCACTTGATTAATGTGATTAGAGGGTTAAAACTTTCAGCCCCACCCACCGATCTCTGAGGAAGAAAGAATGACTGGGGACTAAGTTCAATCACCAATGGCCAAAGATTTGTAGTCACCCAGGCAGAAGTATGGGTATCCTGGGTACCCCATTTATAGCTGGCATCTCAAGTGAGGGCAGTCGTGTGGGACTAAGCCCTTACCCACGTGGGGTCTGTGCTAACTCTGGATAGTTAGTATCAGAATTAAACTGAATTACCAGACACCCAGTTGGTGTCAGAAAAATGTTACTGGTGTCAGAAAAAAGAACTGGTCAGAAGTGGTGTCAGAAAACAAGCAAACAGAAATCTTTTTTACAGAACCTTCATTATTGGGTCACAAATTTTCTAAGATTACAACTGAAGCTCAGCCTCATGTTTACTGACCACTAATTCTTAAACTTATTTATGTACAAAAGCCCTAAATGAATATGACAAAGTGAATATGGAACTTCTTTTAAGAACAAAGAATATACATTCACTATTTTCTTTACACTTTCAGATGTCTCAAACACCACTAACTTCTGAAAAAAAAAAAAAAAGACCACTAACTTCTGATCTATAAAAAGAAGTTAGTCCAGAAGATTTTATCAAACATCAGAAAGTCTTAATGTCAGTTTGGATTGGAATTTCATTTTAAAGTCCTACACAAGTACAGAATTATGGTTATGTTACAGTCTTCCATTAGGTATTTTAAGAGAGTAAATAAATAGATTAGAGCAAAGTAAATCTCTAGATAGAAAAATACAAGAAGGACCACATAAACCCAGCCAGAGAATATTTATTTACAAAAATAAATCTATTATGAGAACAGGTAATATCAGAGACTCAAATATCTGAATAAAGTTTTTCTACTTCTGGAGCATAATAGGCATGTGTATCAAAATTAAATGATGCCATCAAGAACCATAAACCATTAATGACTAGCAGGGTGACTTCTACACAGCAGAAGCTCAATAAATAGTTCTTGAATTCAAAAGCCTTCCTTCCTCAGAGAAAATTTCTTTAAAAATGAACAAAGCACACTGACAAAGCATACTAAGCAGCACCTTAGTGACATATAATGAAAATGAATTAAATTTGCAAAAGAGAAGCTTAACAAATTAAATTTTTAAAAGACGATTAAAATTTTATAAAGAAAAATGATGATAGCCTTCATTTTGATTGTAAAACTGAATCATAATTTCATTTCAATCAAGACAACTCTCAGTAAAATCTGGGACAATTCTTTCTGCTTCTTACTACTTCAGTTTTCCTCTGAACAACAGAAACCTCTAAGTTTTTTACCGTATTATCTATACAACTCCGTAAACAGGTTAGATACCATTCTATTCTTGAGACATGAGAATAGCCCCCAATTAGGAACTAAGAAGGGGGGAAAAGTCTATAAAGTAATGTCTACATTAGTACCTATATATTGTTGTCTATAATATGAAAGCACTTGCCTGGGTTAGGAACAGTAAATCCAAATACACAAAACAACACATTCAAAGAGTTTCCTCAATTTATGCTGTTTTCCTTTAAGGCTATCCATTACTTTATATAAAACTCTGAATTTGCAGACACCTGGGTGGTCTCAGTTCATTAAGCATCGGACACTGATTTTGGCTCACGTCACAATTTCAGGGTTTTGATCCAGCCCAGTATTGCGCTCTGCACTAGGCATGGACCCTGCTTGGGATTCTCCCTCCCTCTTCCCTTCCCCGCCTAAAAACAAAAACAAAAATACTTATGAATTTCTATAATAAAAATCAATATACATTCATGTGCATTACAATAGATTTTTTTTAAAGATTTATTTATTTACTTTGAGAGAGAGCATGGGGTGGGAGGGATCCTAAGCAGGCTCCCCTTAAAGTGCAGAGCCCGCACTGGGCTCAGTCTCACGACCCTGACTGAGAACATGACCTGAGCTGATGTCAAGAGTCAGACACTTAACTGAATGAGCCACCCACACACCCTACAATAGATTTCTTGGATTTTCAAAGGATTCAAAGCAATCTTTTATATCAACATCTCTACTGTAATCTGAGTGTTAAATTGTTTTGTTATGTTATTGAAATATACATACTAAGACAAAACTCCTTTAGTGCTTGTAACAACTCATATAACGTAAAATCGTCCAAATTAAATCCAAACACAACCACAAAACCAATACTATTCAACCAACATTAACATGCAGGAAAAAAGATGTTTGCTGAAACAAAATCTCAACTGGCAACATGAACACAATGCTGTCATTATATGTGCTCTTCTGAATTTGGAATGCCTATATGACTATCAGATGTGATATAATCCTCCTAATACCTCACCCTACTATGAGGTAGCATAGTACAATAGGTAAGAATTATGGAATCAGACAATGTGTATGAAAACCAGCTCTACCACTTAATAGCTATGTAAGCTTGGGAAAATTAACTTCTCTGTATAACAATGCCTTCACCTATACAACAGAGGTGATCGCACATTCCTCACAGGTCTATTGTGAGAATTAAAAATTCCTAAAACACAAATCCTTATATTAATTATAACTCATGATTATACATGAAGAGTACTTAGAACATAAAAGATACTCAAAGAATGTTAGCTAATGCAATGTGAACTACCACAAAACTTAGATCATACAGAGGGTTGTGGCATCATTTGGCGATCTATGTGGACATGAATACATCATTTATGCATTAGATATACCTCAGTCCCAATTAACACTTTATAAAGTAGTACAATACTACCTAGAGCCAACATGACCAAACAAGCATAAACACGGTTACTGCAATCTCCTGGCATTTACTAGTTTCTAAGACAGTCATCTAGATGATCTAGAATATGCTATGATATTTTCAGAAAATTACTGTCATGAATGTACTGTATTTTTAATTGTCATAGGAAACCTACAGACTCCTAAGAAAATAATGTAAATCCCAGTTTGCATATGCTTTAAATAACAAGGTCTCCTAATTAAACTTTCTACTATATATATTGTATGAAATAGAGTATAGCTCAAACCTAACATGTATGTTCAATAATACTGCCATTTCAAATTTCTTATGGTGTTAATTTTTAATAACACGTAGTAGATCATCATTAATCTCTTTTCCAGAGAGCCAGATGTAGAGCTCATTCCAGGACCCTAAGATCATGACCTGGGCCAAAGGTGGAGGCTTTAACCCACTGAGCCACCCAGGCGCCCTCTTCACAGACTTTTTTTAATCTGAAAACTTTCCTAAATGGAACTCCTGCATAAAAAAACTTTGAAATATTTTTCAAAATATGTACATCATGAGCTTATCTACAGTACCCCAGAAACATTCTCCAGTTATTTCTTTTTCAGTTTCTATGTCCTCTTTTTGCATTACCTTTTTAATTTTTTCACCAGAATACTGAGTAGTCTGTGAATAATGTACAAGTCAGTTACATATGACCTGGTTTTTGTCTCATCATCTCGAAGTCAGTCCTGTTTTCATGATACTGAAGTGTTAAGGACAGTTCTGTAAATCAAATTATAAACCTCAAAAGGGCAGCTAACATTCTCATGTGTCCTATAGGAAGACTCACCATCTAATTAATACTCATTTCTATCCCCATATAGAAATAAACTAACCCAGCTCTGTTATGTTGGTTTTTTTTTAAGATTTTATTTATTTAATTTGATAGAGAGAGATCACAAGTAGGCAGAGAGGCAGGCAGGCAGAGAGAGAGGGGGAAGCAGGCTCCCCGCTGAGCAGAGAGCCCGATGCAGGGCTCAATCCCAGGACCCTGAGATCATGACCTGAGCTGAAAGCAGAGGTTTTAACCCACTAAGCCACCCAGGCGCCCCCACCCTCAGCTCTGTTTTTGATGACAGAAATAATCTGTAAAGTCAATAAAAACTCTTACACAAATTCTTATATTCTAATATATTAAAGTTCAAAATTAATGTACTCATACATACTTAATTCAAAACCCTATTAGGATTATGCATGAGTCAATTTTCATGGAATTTAAAAGTACCCCATCAGCAAAAGGCAATTAAATATGCAAAAGTTGTTACAACATAAATTATAACTGAAATTATTAAATGTATAAAACATATAAAATAGAACTAATTTGGAACATGTCATGTTAAATTCACATTTATAAATTACTACACTAATATATTCTGACATTCACTGACATGGCTTTTACTATTTCTATGTGGATATCTCCCAAAACTATATTCTCAGCCACCTGTCTGCTAACACAAAATCAGAATGCCCAAAATTCATTTCTTCCCAAAGCCTGCTCTCCTCATGTTTTATATTTCTTTTAATGCCATTGCCAGTATCCAAATCACACAAATTTACAATCTCAGTTACCATTCACTCAGCAAATATTCACTGGGTATCTGCTATCTGCCACACACTGCTCTAGACACCTGGAATACATCATGAGGAAAATAAAAATCCCTTCCTAGCAGAGTTAACATTCTTATATTCTCCTTTCTATCCATGAGTTTAGTGACCTGGTTCAACCAATGCCACTATCACAACCTCATTTACATTCATTCTTTCCTATCCTTTTACCTACACTATTTCAGTGAACTTTTCACTGGTTTACCACTATAGGTTTTCATCTCTCTAAAATATCTTACAAACTGCTGCCATATCAATCTTCCCAAAGCATCAGTCTGAATCTCCGGCTTAAAAACTTACAAGGATTTCCTAATGGCCACAAAATAAGGCTCGTATTCCTCTGCTGGTCTCTAAAGTACCCAGAATGGTCCAAACTATCTTTTAGGCTTATCTTCCAAATTGAAGAAAATAACTTTCACTTTCATCTGACTTTCAAGCCAAAATGAATTATTTATTATTATAATTACTCATTTTGGGGACCTCAGTATTTCTTCCATCTTTGCCTTTGTTTACAACTATTGCCTCTACTAGAATCCCCCACCCTATCCACACCTTTAAAATCTAATTTTCAAATCTTAACCATTCTTCAAGGTCTAGATCAAATTTAACCTCTTTTATGCATTGTCCTGATTTCTCCAGGTAGAAATTATCACTCCCTCCTCTAAAATCCTATAGTACTCTATTTGAAACCATTTATAGAACTTAATATTTCTACCTTACGTTTTAATAATCTGTGTCACTTGTTCCCCATATGAATATAAAGTCAGGGTTTGAGCCACCTTGTTTGTAACTGTATAAAAGAAGCACACAATAGATATTTCTAGATTATTAATATCATCATTAAGGAAGTTACCAAGTTTTATTCCTTCAATGAAGATCATTGGATGTCTGCTCTGTACACTATACCAGGCTCTGAAGAAATGATAATGACTCAAACAAGTAGTTACATAAATAGGTAAATTAGAATATAATATGTTAAATGCAGAAGACATGAACAGACACTTCTCCAAAGAAGACATACAAATGGCTAACAGACACATGAAAAAATGTTCATCATCATTAGCCATCAGGGAGATTCAAATCAAAACCACACTGAGATACCACCTTACACCAGTTAGAATGGCCAAAATTAACAAGACAGTAAACAAGTGTTGGAGAGGATGTAGAGAAAGGGGAACCCTCTTACACTGCTGGTGAGAATGCAAGTTGGTAGAAAACTGTGGAAATTCCTGAAGAAATTAAAAACAGAGCTACCCTATGATCCTGCAATTGCACTACTGGGTATTTACCCCAAAGATACAGATGGAGTGAAAAGAAGGGCCACAAGTACCCCAACGTTCATAGCAGCAATGGCCACAATTGCCAAACTGTGGAAAGAGCCAAGATGTCCTTCAACAAATGAATGGATAAAGATGATATGGTCTATATATACAATGGAATATTATGCCTCCATCAGAAAGGATGAATACCCAACTTTTGTATCAACATGGACAGGACTGGAGGAGATTATGCCGAGTGAAATAAGTCAGGCAGAGAAAGTCAATTATCATATGGTTTCACTTACTTGTGGAGCATAAGGAATAACATGGAGGACATTAGGAGAAGGAAAGAAAAAGTGAATTGGGGGAAATCGGAGAGGTAGATGAACCATGAGAGACCGTGTACTCTGAGAAATAAACTGAGGGTTTTGGAGAGGAGACGGGTAGGGGTTAAAATGAGCGTGGTGGTGGGTATTAAGGAGGGCACATATTACACGGAGCACTGGGTGTGGTGCATAAACAATGACTCTTGGAACACTGAAAAAATAATTTTTATTAACATGTAATGTATTATTTGCCCCAGGGTACATGTCTGTGAATCGTCAGGAACACTGAAAAAATAAAATAAAATTTTAAAAAATACGGTAAAAAAATAAATGAAGCATACTGAAAGTCTAAGGCAGTAGCGATGGAAGAAAAAAGCAGGTGAAATATGGGAAAGAGGGGGAAACCAAGAAGCAAAAACCAATAAGCAAAAAAGAAAGACTAGACAAACAACTAAACATGAACTGAGGAAACTAAAGATCTCCAAGATTTTGAGCCCACATAAAAAGAAGGATGATTCCTGATACTATTAACTGACCTGAAAAAACACAAAAGAAAAAACTTGAGCAACAAAAAACATACACGTTTGGATGACAAACCATTTGGGGTATCTACAGGATAACTGAGATAGTGGACAGATGAAAATAGAGATCTACAGTTTAAAAGATAGGTCAGAGCTAGCGGTTGTGGTTAAGAGTTGGAAGTCATGGGGCACCTGGGTGGCTCAGTGGGTTAAAGCCTCTGCCTTCGGCTCAGGTCATGATCTCAGGGTCCTGGGATCGAGCCCCGCATCAGGCTCTCTGCTCAGCGGGGAGCCTGCTTCCCCCACTCTCTCTGCCTTCTCTCTGCCTGCTCTCTGCCTACTCGTGATCTCTCTGTCAAATAAATAAAATCTTTAAAAAAAAAAAAAAAAGAGAGAGTTGGAAGTCATTTATATAAAGATGATTTGAAACTGCCAAGCTCCAGGTAAATGCAATTTCTCAGAAACTGAGAGGTGGGCACAAGACATAAACTTTTGGAATACAAAGTAGCAGAGAAGACAATGAGGAAAAAATCAAATATTATATATATCTTTGTATCAGATATATAATAATATATAGAGATATTATATATCTGTGTACTATAAATCTGATACACAGATATATTAATATCTGAAAAAATCAGATATTATATATCTGATACACAAGACCACAAAAATTAAAGGAGCATTTCAAGAAATAAGAGGTACTATTCGATAGTATAGAAGTGTCTGTATGGTAAAAGATCATAGATGCACACATGGTAAGCATAGCATAATGTGTAGAGTTGTGGCATTTTCATATATTATTATATCTAATTCTTACTGTTATATAGCTGAAACTAATGTTAATACTGAAAAAAGAAAGAAGAGCTTTAAAAACTGTCAAAAGCTGCTTAGAGAAGAGGTACCTGTACCCTTAGGTTCAGTGTAGCATTTATTCACAAATCCAAGACATGGAAGCAACCTAAGTGTTAACAGATATAACGATAAAGAAGAAGAAAAAAAAAGTATAAAGAAGAGGTGGTATATACATATACAATGGGATATTATTCAGCCATGAGAAAGAAGGAAATACTGCCATTTGCAACAATTTGAATAAATGTTGAGAGCATTAATCTAAGTGAAATAAGTCAGAGAAAAACAAATACCGTATGATAACACTTGTATGTGGAATCTAAAAAAGCAAAGCTCAGAGAAACAGAGAATAGAGTGGTGGTTATGACACCTATGTGTTGGGGTAAAGGTTGGGGGGTAATATTCATTAAAAGGTACAAAATGCCAGTTATAAGATTAAGAAGTTCTGAGGATCTAAGGTACAGCATGGTAATTATACCTAATAATACTGTATTATATACTTGAAAGTTGTGAAGAGGGCAGAACTTAAATGTTCTCATCACAAAAAAGGAATGGTAATTATGTGAAGGGATGGAGGTGTTAGCTGATGCTATGGTAGTAATCATTCCACAACAAATCAATGTATTAAATCAATATGTTGTACACCTTACATTTATACAGTGTTAGATGTCAATTACATCAATAAAACTGGAAAAATAAAACTGAACATCTGAGTTAAGTAAACAACAATCGAGAAAGAGTTCATTATACTAATAATTATGTTTCTTGAGCTAGATGGTGAATATAAATGTCTATTCTATCTAACTGGAATGCTGTCCATGTATCTCCCTATCTGATCAGAATGCTACAACTGAATTATAAAGAAAAATAGCTAACATTAGAATGCCTAAACTCTGACTCTCTACTTTAGAGCCTGTAACTTAAACTATTCATGTATAAAATTTAAAAAGAATATAACCTTAAGTTAAAGGAAAGAAAAATAAAAAGCGAGGTGCCTGGGTGGCTCAGTTGTTAAGTGTCTCCCTTCGGCTCAGGTCATGATCCCAGGGTTCTGGGATCAAACCCTGCATCAGGGCTCCCTGCTTGGTGGAAAGCCTGCTTCTCCCTCTCCCACTCCCCTGCTTGTGTTCCCTCTCTCGCTGTGTTTCTCTTGGTCAAATAAATAAAATCTTAAAAAAAAAAAAAAAAAGAAAAAGAAAAAGCTGCTTAGAGATCAAAAAGAAAGAGACTCAGTGGAAGTTATTAGATCTGAGGATCAGGAGCTCACCTGTAACCCTCAATAAATGGTTGTGGAGTGATCAGGCTTAGATTAGATTGGGTTGAGTATACATGAGAGCTCAGGAAATGATGGCCACAAATACAGATCAATAATAAAAACAATCATAGTTATTACATTTATTGAATACCTACTATCAGAAATCATTTTGAGTATTTTGAACACACTGCTTTAACTTTTTAATGCATTAACTCTTAAAACACAGAGCCTTAACTCTTTAATGTAAGAGTTAAGAGTTTAATGTAAATGTGCTTCTCACTTTACCACTGAAGATCTGAGACTCAGGTTACTAAAGTATCCTGCCCAAGTATTGCAAATTCTATAACCCATGCTTGAGAAAAAGACACATAGCCCACTATTTCAAATGAAACCTTATTTTCTAAGATTTACCTCTATTTCTGATATTCTTCCTTTTATTTCTAAAACTTTTCTTAACCATTAGATTTTTATATTAGGTGTAGCAAGTAGCCTCTGAGATGACTCCCAAAGATTCCTGCTTCCTGGTAATAATGCTCTTGTGGAACCTCTCCCAAACAAAATAGAACTGACCTGTATAACCACTAGATTATTGCATAAATGACAGAGTACTGCTTCCAAGGCTAGGTCATAAAAGACACTGTGGTTTTCATTTTGCTCTCTCTTGGATCACCTAATCCGGGAGAAGCCAGCCATAAAAAAAAAAAACAAAACAGAAGCAGCCCTATAAAGAGTTCTGAGTGGTAAAGAACTGAGGCCTCCTGAAAAAAAAAAAAAAAATTTGCATACCATCTGAGTGAGCTATCCTAGAATTGGATCCTCCAGTTCCAGTCAAGTCTTGAGATGACTGCAGCCCCAGCTGACATCTTAACTACAACGGCACACAATACCCTGAGCCCCAACATTCAAACTGCTTCCAAATTCCTGACACACAGAAACAGCCTGAGAAATGTTTATTATTGTTTTAAGCTACTAAGTTTGGGGGTAACTTGTTATATAGCAATAGATAATTAATACATGAAGTAGATTTGAAAAATATCTTTATGTCACAAAAGGTACATGTTATTAAATAACCAACATCTGCTCATCTTGATCAAAGTAGCTAAGATTCTTATTCCTGTAAGTATACAGAATTATAGAAAGGAAAATTATGATAATCTGAAGCGATTTATTTAGCAATAATAAGCAAAACTGCATTCCCATATGTCAAAGCCACCAATACTGTAATTTAACTTACACTGATTGCCCTTGGGAAGTCATGCTCCCACTTCTAAGCTGGAGTAGGTCTGACGGAATAAATCAGTATCTTTCTTGTCTAAAAATACTATTCTGATGATAAAATAAAGCTGATAACAAATACTCTCTTCTAACTAATTAAATCTATATGGCTCATTCTTGTATCTATTGTGGTAACAGCTGTAAATTCTGAGGGCAGAGAGCAACCCCACTTTAATTTTTATAGGCCATAGCGTCTAGCACAGTACTAATTTAAAATGGGCCTGGGTGCCTCAGTTGGTTGAGTGACTGCCTTCAACTAAGGTCGTGATCCTGGAGTCCCGGGATGGAGTCCCCCGCTCCCTACTCAGCAGGGGGTCTGCTTCTCCCTCTGACTTTTCCCCTCTCATGTTCTCTCTCTTTCTCAAATAAATAAATAAAATCTTTAAAATATATATATATTCATAGGGGCGCCTGGGTGGCTCAGTGGGTTAAAGCCTCTGCCTTTGGCTCAGGTTATATCTCAGGGAACTGGGATCAAGCCCCAGCACTGGGCTCTCTGCTCAGCAGGGAGCCTGCTTCCCCCTCTCTCTCTGCCTGCCTCTCTGCTTACTTGTGATCTCTCTCTGTCGAATAAATAAATAAAATCTTTAAAAAAAAAAATGTATTCGTAAACTTCATCAACTTGGTAAAACAAAACCTCAATGTCGCAAATCAGCACATCGGTTAATTTTTTAGTGTTGCTATTGTTATTTTTATCGAATTCTTTTATAGCAGTTCCAGTTTCATGAAATATCAAAATGCAAAGTCTCTTATTTTTCCCAATTTTCATTATCTTTTATTTCTACACAAAACTCAAACCATTTTCATTTACTAGTAACAAAAAAAGCTCTTAATGCTTCTGGCTTCCAGCTCTCTTTAACACATAAGTTTTATACAGGTTGGTAAGACAATTTGGATTTTGCCCAAAAAAATAGTTATCACAACATAAATTTCTCACTTTTGCTCTTAGTAACAGTTTGCCAGTTTATCTGAACAAAAACAAAAAGGAATCCAAAAGCTCTACAGTGTTGTTTCCTCTATGTCCATATAAACGGTTTCTTCTTTCTTTCTTTTCTTTTAAAGAAATTTCTACACCCAAAAAGGGGCTCAAACTCACAACCCTGAAATCAAGAGCCACATACTCTTCCAACGGAGCCAGTCAGCTGCCAGTTGTTTCTAGTCAGCTGCCAGTGGTTTCTAGTCGATGGGTGTCAGACCACTTCATAGCTCCAATTTCAACACCACAAAACCTTAATAAACTATTCTCTGTAGGCTGAATCAAGATTCCCACAAAAATACTACTTGTCAAAATACATGAAGATATTTGTACTTAATACTACCATATTTCATTGAATCTAAGACATCATCAACTGTCAACGTACACCATTATTTTATGAATCATTAAGAAAGAAAAACATTACCTATTAAAGTATGACATCTGTGAGATAAATCCCAAAGATGTTGGAAGAGAGGACTTTGCGTCTTAGAATCTATGAAACACAGTAATTCATTTTGTCAGAAGGTGGTTTCTCAAGGAATGGATTCTAAAAGTCCAGCTACCATCATTTGCTTTCCAAGAAATTTCATGACACTGAAAGAGTCTTATTGGACTAAGCACTAATACCCTAAAATAAAATGTCTGTTGAATAAATGAATAAAAGTTACTCCAGTGGCTTATTTTTAAATATGGCAGAAATTAACTGCTATACTTTACTGAAGAGTATCTTCTATAGGTCAGGCCCTTGCTGGCACTTTCATATATTATTACATCTAATTCTCACAATAAGCCTGAAAGTACTTCTTTTTACACACAGGAAAACTGAGGTTCAGAGAAATAACTTTGTGGATATCTCACAGGCAATAAATGAGGGAAATGCAATTAAAGCCAGAAATTTAGATAAAATTAAAGCTACTTTCTCTACTGCCTTCATATGTGAACAGATTCATATATCCTCAAAGAATCTTTTAAAGCTTTATCCTACTTGTCCCTAAAGGTTCTACCCTATTTTCCTCACTCTGTTAGTAGCCACATTTCTCAAATGAAAATTACACACATGCTGTATCAATGACTTTAACCTCTAAAAACCTGGAAGCTGGTTTGCAAAAGACAATTTATGTTCAGAATCCACCAATAAGCTCTTTTTGTTATATCCAAGGCCTGTCCTTAATTCTCATTCTCACTGACCTGTCTACAAAGCAGTCACTGCTAGTAATCCATTTATCTTTACAACTCTTGACTTTTGTGACAATATATTTTCCAAGACTTCCTCTATTTGCATCTCTACTTTTCTGTCTCACATACTTTCCCTTAGAGAATTCTTTAATTACTATCTCAATTATGATAACCTATCTGTTGATACAATTTTTCAAATTCTAACTCCTTCTCTACATTTAAACATTTCACACATGAAATCAGCATATTTAAGATCTAATTTCATGAGTTTACCATCCCTAAAAGTAGCTATTCTCGACCAGTTTCCCTAGGTTTAAACCTTTCTAGTGAATTCTTCTCTCCTTCACTCCCTATAAAACGTATAGCACTAGAAAGCAATGCATTCAAAAATGTTTAATAGGGGAAGCTTGGGTGGCTCAGTCAGTTAAATGTCCCAACTCTTGATTTCAGCTTGAGTCATGATCTCCGGGTTGTGAGATCAAGCCCTGCGTTGAGCTGTGGAGCCTGGTTGGGACTCTCTCTCTCTCCCTTTGCCCTTGCTCCCTCCCTCTCTTAAAAAAAAAAAAAAAAAAAGGCTTAATGCTATTACTTTATCTTTTACCAATGATACTTTTTATTTAATTTCAAATATTCATGATAATAAAATGATCCAACTACTACAATATTCTGTATGGCTGAATATTACACCATTTGGAAGGAAGATGTAAACTTTATTATTTTTTTAATATTTTATTTATTTATTTGACAGACAGACAGCAAGAAAGGGAACACAAACAGGGGGAGTAGGAGATGGAGAAGCAGGATTCCCGCAGAACATGAAGCCCGATGCGGGGCTTGATTCCAAGACCTTGGGATCATGACCCGAGCCAAAGGGTCGGGTCAAACTTAACGACTAACTTAAGCCAAACTTAACGACTGAGCCACCCTGGCACCCAGATGTTAACTTTAATAGAATATTCTGTGTTTAACAGGGCAGATTCACAAAATACACATTAAATTATTAGTAATAATTATTGATACATCATTAAAAATTTTAAATCATTATAATTAAAGTTGTAAATAAACAATGGTTTATTAAGTGTTCCCTACATAAAACCCACCACATTATAAAATATTGTCTTTAAAATGAAAGAAAGGTCAAGGAAGAATTTTAAAATATTGTATTTGATAATTTCTTTTCCTAAAACATTTTTTTCTCTAGTATTGTATGTTTATCAATCAATTCTAATAAGACTTCACAACAGAAGTGTGGAAGAAAAAAGGAAAAAGTTACCATCTTTCTTCCCAGTTTTTCATCCATCTCAAAAACCAAAGAAACTGGGGCGTTTGGGTGGCTCAGTGGGTTAAAGCCTCTGCCTTCAGCTCAGGTCATGATCTCAGGGTCCAGGGATTGAGTCCCACATTGGACTCTGCTCAGCAGGGAGCCTGCTTCCCCCTCTCTCTCTGTCTGCCTCTGCCTACTTGTGATCTCTCTGTCAAATAAATAAATAAAATCTTTAAAAAAAAAAAATCAAAGAAACTTTCAAAAATGTATAATATTTTTATTTCATCAATAATCATCAAGTAGTAACATAAACTTTATGTTCTGTGAAATACCAGACTTTTTTAAAAAGGTAAAATTCTTTCAGCTTCCATTTGTCCAATAATTGAATGAATAGTATCTAAGTTATTCTTTTCCTAGTTAAGAGTTTCACTGACCCCTTCCCCAAGTTGTCTCGAGAATAAATAAACAACCCTGCTCAACTGTTGGTTTCAAATCACTAGGGACAGATATGCAATAATAGTTAATACATACACAACACTTAGTACACATAGTATTATTACTTCCTACATATACGTATTATCTTATGTGCTTTCCAATTATTAATTCATTTCACCTTACACTATCCTCTAAAGTAGACATTATTACTATACCCAATTTAAGGATGAGAAAATTTTAACACAGAAAGGCTAAATAACCTGCCCAGGCTCACAGGGTTATTATAATTTCAATTTCGGTGGTCTCTAAATCAATGTAATTTCTAATTTTTCCATCTATCAAGAACTGAACTTTTCAAATTCCATGATACTAAGCAAATTCTAAACATTTTGTAGCCTTCTCTAGCAAATATCTAATGGTAGTATAATTCAAGATATTTATATTTCAATACTCATATTTCAAGTAAGTATATTTGACTCAAAAAGGTTTATCGTAGTATGATGAACTCTGTGGTCTCTGTGGTAAGAAGTGGTGCCTCACCTGCTTATCAACACCTTTGTTACCTATCATAAAAATATTTGAAAAACACTGGAAAGACTATATCTCAATTTCATTATCACTGACTGCATTTGAGTTTATTACATAAAAGGGCTGAATCTGCATTCACTGACTACACAATGTAAGAAAATTCTAAATTGATACCGAAGTAATTTCTTTCTAGAGCTCTAGCCACACTCTGTGGGGACAAACATGAACTTTTCTTATTTTCTCCATTCACTCTTCAACCATGCTCTTATGAATTTTTTTCTCAACCCTTCATGACATCCCAGGCAGATCCCATGGCCTTTCGGTCACTTTCCCTTATTTAAAAAAAAAAAAAGTTGCTAAATATGGCAGACACTGCCAGATGTTGGATGCTGACATACACACTCTGCCTGACATACACACAGTAAGCATTAAGTAAATATTATATATCATTACTATCAAATTTAATCAAATCTAAGATATCACTAATAAAAACATACACCATTATTTTTTGTGCTTCTGAAAATGAAAAACATGTCTGCCAATTTTTAATTATGAGATGTATTCTGATTTCAATGGTAATATTTTATGATAGGAAAAATACACACTAAAATTCATTAAATACGCTATTGATTCAAGCCTTCAATATTTTTGGCTACACTATCTTATTTTCCTGTCTTCGATCTCGTTCTCTCCAATGCATCCTCCAAGATCTAAATTATATATCCTATTTTGTCTGATCCCTCCCCACTAACCTCTTCTTTAAAAAATCCTTGATGGTTCACAGTCAGGAAGTGTTTAAATTTAGCAAGGTACTCATCCCTTCACCTCTCGATTCCTCTTAGTCCCCCTTTCCAACCTCACCCCAACAGTTCTCCAACCTATCTACTACATCAGAGTTCATTAATATGCTTAGATATTTTCACCTAGTTATTCTTTGTTCAATATTACAATATCTGCCTATATTGACCCTTTCTCCTCTTCACCATGTGATCAAACCCTACTCAATCTCTGGTACCCAGTTCAAATGTCACCTCTGTGAAAATTTCCAAGATACTTTTGATCTCCAGAGCAAAATCAACTGGCATCCTTCTGTAACACAATCACAGTACACTATGATAAGGAAACCCCAAGTTATGAGCACCTCCAGGACAGGCATTTATCTTTACATCTCTAGCCTCTTACATGATCCTGAGAGTGTAACACCATGTTAAAAATCCAGGCTCTAAAATAAGACACACCTGTGCTTGAATTCGGGCTTTTACTACTCACTAGCTATGTGACCTTGGGCAACTTACTCAATCTAAGATTCAGTGTCTTCTTAAAACAAGGATAACAAAACCTGCCTTAGAGGATAAGGATTAAATGTAAAATGCCTGGCACATCAGAAACACTCAATAAACATTAGCTGGTAGTATTATCATTATCCCTTTATCATTTAAAAAAAAAAAAGGAAACAGGCATTCATGAATACTTCATAAGCTGACTTAATACATATTCTGATCTTCTCTAGTCATATATGTCCTGATTCGGCTTGATAACATGTCAAAAGAGGTCTTAGTGAGGAGAGAGGGTTACCCCTAATGTACAGGTAACAGATGTAACCTGAGTTAACATTCAAACACAGATATATTACAGAGGAATGATCAAATGATTTTTCAACTTTCCTGAGCCTTGCTCATTCCTACCTAGTCCCTCAACCTTTACCATAATTCCTCAGTCCTATCTTCTCAACTAAGATAGGTTTCTACCTAGACAGGGCAATGGCTAATTTTCTGTAGTTGAGTAAACAGTAGTATTTTTAAGGTCTGGGTCTCTTAATTTACTCAGTCTTTTAACACACACAAGAATTATTTTAGGTTGATAATGTGATCTAATGGATTAGATTCAGATAAATGTATTAATGCAGAGTATCTGAATAACCATTAGAACATTTAAATTCATATTGACTCTTAAAAAGAAAATTCATTCTTAAAATTTAAAAGCAAAAACAACAACATACATTTATACAGAAGTTACAAGCCTCAGCAAGGTGCAGTAGTGAGCAGGAAGGCAGTATTCTTCCAGCTCTCCTATCAGCTAGTTTTAAGACTCTGACCACATAATCTTGGCTTCTCTACCCTTAATTTATTCATCTATAAAACAGAGGGGCTGAAAGGTCTTTCTCAACTCTAAAACCAATTCTACTACTAGAAATTAAATTTTCATTAGAAATTTTTCACGAGAAAACTGAAAATAACTAAAAACTCAAGTCACTCAAGCTATTTGATCATATTGATCAGCGCCTGAGTGGCTCAGTGGGTTAAAGCCTCTGCCTTTGGCTCAGGTCATGATCTCAGGGTCCTGGGATGGAGCCCTGTAGCAATGGGCACTCTGCTCAGCAGGAAGCCTGCTTCCCCCTCTCTCTCTGCCTGCCTCCCTGACTACTTGTGATCTCCCTCTGTCAAATAAATAAGTAAAATCTTAAAAAACAAAACAAAATGTGAATTTCACTCCAATTAAAAAAAAAATACAGACAGTGTCTATAACTTAAATAAATAATGTCTAAATTATAAGTTACCGGGAAACTTCAAAAACCACATAACTGTTCCCACCTGGTTTTCTTACTATACATAAAAAGGTTAAGGACAATTTATTAATATAGTATCACAGATAACAGGAGTGATAGCTAAAATCGACAAAGCCATTTTCCAAGAAAACCTGAACTGGGTAAGCCCAGAGTGACCAGTTTAACGGCTCAGTCTCCCTTACAAAGATACTGTTAACCCAACATTATCATTGAGCTCTGCTGGAGAAATAATTTTAATAGCAAGTATATAGCTCTTATTATGTGCCAGGCATTGTTCTAAGCACTTTCCATATTTTAATTCCTTTAATCCTCACAAAGTCCTGGAACTACTATTATTATCCCTATTTTACAGATGAGAAAACTGAAGCACAAAGAGGTTAAGTGACTTGCCTAAGGTCTCTCAGTTACTAAATTATGGAGCTGGAATATGAACTAGACAGTCTAGCTTCAGAGTTTGTCCTCTGTAAGCATATGAACCTACTAGCATATAAGGCAAAAAAATAAGCAATAAAATAAACAAGATAATTGTGTTAACTCAGTCACTAACCACACCATGTAACCTTGAATCACTTAACCTCTCTAAACCTCATGTCTCATTTAAGTAAAAAAGGAATTGGGCTAAATAATCTCTGAAATTCCTTACAGGTCTAATTAACATTCCATGATTTATGATCTAGAAGCCAAATGCTACAACTTGGCATAGCAACAGTTATGCCCATTTTTATCTTCCTGTTTTTACTCTTATCACTAATACTTTATCTCTTTCTTATGGCTGCATCTTCATAAGGTCCTTTATTTACCAACTGCCTATCTAATAATAGTTACACAGATAATCTTAAGGAAAATATAAATTAACTCTGACCTCCAGACCACACTCCACTACCTCCAAACCATACAGACTGAGACTTGGGACTAAAAACACACCCAATACTTCAGCAGGTGCTCAAGAACAGATCAGACCACGTATAAATGAATGAATTTATTGGTTTATTTTTCATAAAGCAATATGACATAGGAATTAAGAGAAGCCTACCCACAATTAGCAGTATCAACATTTCAATTACTCAACTGCCCTAAGACTCAGTTTTCCCCATCTATAAACAGAGCAAGAACCTACTTAAATGGCTTGCTATAAAGAGAAAATGTTTTTAAAGTACTTACCACAGTGCCTAACACTGGAAGCACTCAAAAATTCACAGCTATTGTTACTGCCCCTGCTACCACCACTGTTGTTATCTACAATTCCTGTATAAAAAGCAAAAGCTCCAAATTATGATAGACTGGATTTCAAATTCTGGCTCTGTTACTTGCTAGGTGTGTGCCATGGACAAATTGATTAATCTCTCTAAAATGAAAATAATAAATCCTCTATCTTGTGAAGATTAAATGAGATTAACCTATGGAAAGCAGCTGACACTGGATTCCTAACTGCTCGATAAATGTTAATTCCATTCTCCTTAATGACAAGCTAACCACATATCTACTAACTCAATTCAATTTTGGGAATCCGAAAGAAGCCAACTTCATTTTTCCCAAACGAACATCCTTTGTAGCAGGGGAGATACCAGAGAATTCTCACCCAAGAGATTCCCTTTGTGCTTCCTACAGCTAGAGAACTTTTTCCTAGGCCATCTCCAAACTTTCTGAAAGGAGTCCTGTGCCCTAAGGCAACAACTCTCAGAAACTCTTTCAGAGAGGGAAGCCTGGCTGGCTCAGTCAGAAGAACATGCAATTCTTGATCCTGGGGTCCCGAGATCGAGCCCCACATTAGATGTAGAGATTACTTAAATAAACTTAAAAAAACAGAAACCCTTTCAGGAATCCCAAAAGATCCAAACTCTTTTTTTAAATAATAATACAAAATTTCATTTGCTTTTCCACTCTCATTCTTTGACAAGTAAACAGTGTTTTCCAGAGGCTACCTAAAGTGTGAAAGCATGTCTCTAGTATGCTAGCATACTTGCATATATATATACAAGTATACATACAAGGTATGCTTGTATACTCCTGTGTTTCAAGCATTTCTGTTTTAATTTCTAATACAGCATATATCAGTAGACATTAGAATCTTCAATGTCAAGAGTTTCAAGTGGTCCCAAGACCAAAAAGTTTAAGAACCACTGCTCTAAGGTACAGAAAAAGCCTCAAAAGCACATGGATTACTCTGAACAACTTTACCAATTTACCCTAAATAAGTCACACAATAATCTTAAAAACTTCCCACTTTCCTGAATGATTACATTTCAGCCCTTCAATCTTTAAAAAAAAAATCACTTGTTCACTAATTCTTTATGAATGGTCAGTAACAGAGCTAGATCTGAGGACTTATATCCCCTCGTTGCTAGTCTACAGTCTTTCTAAATACTGCAGGTCATCCTCAATAAATAAGACTATGGTATACTCAATCAACATATAGTCTTCTTGTTACAGAGACTATAAAGGGATAAATTATGCTTACAGCAAGTTAATTATACTTTCCTCTGACCTCTAATAAATAAACAATTCTTTAAGAATTTTCTGATTACACATACCACACCTGCATGGTGATGGGAAGAAAGAGGTAACCAAATCTGCTCCTAAAAACAAATTAGATTTAGGGGCACCTGGGTGGCTCAGTCGGCTAAGCATATGAACTCTTGATTTCTGCTCAGGTCATGATCTCAGGGTTGTAAGATCAGTCCAGCCCAGTGGTGAACTCAGTATTGAACTCAGTTGCAGGAAGTCAATTTGAGACTCTCTGCCTCTGACCCTCCTCCCTCTCTAAAAATAAATATTTTTTTAAAAATAAAAACAAATTAGATTTGAAGGTGTGTAACATAAAAATTTTAAAAGCTAAGGAAAAAAGTCTTCCACATCATTTACAAAGGGATCCAAATTTATAAGTGTTCCAAGTCCTCAATCTACAAGCTTCCCTTTCCACACCATTTTTAATTCTGAAAACACTGCACTGACTGAAATATAAAACCAAAAATAAAACAAACAAAAAAAATACTATTGTTTTTTCTATTTTTAATATAATGAAAGAGCTAGAATTTCTGCACAAATCAATCAGCCTACAGCAAATAATAGAACCCCTATAAATATTTGTTGGAATGAATAAATAATTTAAAGCATTTATTCATGAGCTTTGTCAACTTGGCTTCTTTCAGCATTTACTAGGTAACAGGAATATGCAAAAAAGAAAATGACAACCCTAGTGAACTCTGACACTCTCAATCCCAAAGGCCAGCTCAATACCAGGCAACCCCACAAACCAGCTTGAGTTAAGCTGCACAACTTGAGCAAAGTCTTCCAAAACTTTTTTTATATCATATCCCCATCAAATACAAAAACAAAAGCTTACTATGTACTTCTAGTATGTGTATATTTATTGATAAATTACATCCAAAAACTGTGGTTTTTTTTTTTTTTTTTAAGATTTTTAAGTTTATTTTGTGCGAGAGAGAGTACATGAGCAGAGGCAGAGTGCAGAGCAGAGAGAGAGAGAATCTCAGACTCCACCCTCAGGGCAGAGCCCAACATGGGGCTCAATTCCAGGACCCTGAGATCATGACCTGAGTCAAAATCAGAGCTGGACACTGAACCAACTGAGCCACCCAGGCACCCCTAAAACAGAATTTTTTTTTAAAGATTTTATTTATTTATTTATTTGACAGAGAGGAGAGAGATCAAGTAAGCAGAGAGGCAGGCAGAGAGGGGGTAAGCAGGCTCCCTGCTGAGCAGAGTCCAATGTGGGGCTGGATCCCAGGACCCTGAGATCACGACCTAAGCAGAAGGCAGAAGCTTTAACCCACTAAGCCACCCAGGCGCCCTGTAAAACAGAATTTTTAAACAGTTTCAAAAAAATAATAATAATATAAATAAATAGTTTCTAAAAGTTGAGACAATGATAAAATAAACAATTTTATCTTTCACTTATAAATAGTAAAAAATATTTTAAATCTCAGAAATTATCAATAATAATACTTCCAGAAAACCGAAAAGCTTCATTATTTTTAAAACCTGAGTTTAACATTTTGTGATACAGTATTTCAAAGGTCTAGTTCAAACTTCACGAATTAGTTCACTGTGAAGTTTAATTATAATGGTTGTAAAATGAAAAACAGACCTGACAAAGGCAGGACACTCTAAATGCTAAATATATGCTTAGAGTGAAGTTCATTATGGATGACAGTGGTGTAAAATCTTATTTCAAAGAATTACCTTAATTATTTTGAAATTTTTTTGGCAAACTTCTTATCCCATCTATTAAAGTATCATTGTTTTCATCTGTAATTTGGCTGACCAAAAACTAGAACTAAAGGTAGAATCATCTGCTCTGTCATTTTTTGTTCACTGTGTGCTTGCTTTAGTGGTATTATTGTCGGGGCTTCTTTACACTAGTCTTTTTAAGTTTAAGTCACATTCATTTTATAAGAATAAGTTTAGCCAAAACTAGATAATATCCATAAATTCTACATACCTATAAGCTAGATTAATTGATATTGGCTGAAAGTGAACAAACAAGTATGAAAACTATTAGCAATTCTCTTTTTCTCAGAATACCTCCTAACAAGGTCATCAAATTGATCCATTTAATTTAAATATGAGTAAAATTTCATTTCTTCCTTGTCTTATGCATAAAAATGAATATAACTAACAGTTCTAGTATTATCTTCTCTCACTCCATAGGAGTTTGGGATACTCTCTTTTGGGAACTATAATACAGATATGCTTGAAACCCCTAGCCAGCACAACTCAGTCTCTCAAATGCTTTCCAGATTATGACTGGATTTGAAGCCAGGACAAATTTTCCATGGCCACCACAGGTCAAGTAAGATTCTTATGTTCTTATGATCTGGGCCTTCACCCAAAAGCTGATCCAAAACCAACCTTCAAGGATAGATGGACAAGTATAATCTTTCCAGGATAATCACCCTAACATAATTTATTACACAAATAATATAATAAAGAATAGTAATAGGTTCCTCTTTTATACAACATTCATTTATTCATTTAAAAAACACTGGTAAATGCCAGGCATTTTATTTACAAGTGTTATCTTAAATATGCCATACGGTACTTTTATTTGCAGAAGTGCCTGAAAGAAAAAGTGGTTTGTGCCCCATCGGGTGGCCAAACTGGAAATTTCAAACAAGTTCTAACAAGACAAGTTAACCCTAACGAATCAACATAATACCTCTGGGAAACTGAAGCCTGCAACACGAGTGTTCTCATGGGATAGTTCTACAAATGAAAATCACAATAATGTCATGACAATGTTTCCTTATACTTGAAAAAAAGGGATGTATAGTTTAAACAGAATCTCTCCCTTTCCAAATCCTGCAACAACAAAAAAAATCAATCCAGGATTATCACCTCTATTTATTTAAATTAAATAAAAGTTTCATTGGGTCAGCTTTCCATTCACAGATTAAAATCTCTTCAAAAAAATTTTTAAAAGAACCTTAATGTACAAAGATGCTATTAATAATAGTCCTAGAAAACAGAGAGGGAGGCAAACCATAAGAGACTCTTAACTATATGGAACAAACAGAGGGTTGCTGGAGGGGAGGGGGGTAGGGGATGGGGTAACTAGGTGATGGGCATTAAGGAGGGCACTCGAAATAATGAGCACTGGGTGTTGTATGCAACTGATGAATCACTGAATTCTGCCTCTGAAATTAATACTACCATATATGTTAATTAAATTGAAATGAAATTAAAAATTTTTTAAATAACAATAGTCCTAAATTTAAGTTTTGTCTTCTTCATATATCAAACATAATTAAACCATAAAAACACAGAAATTTAAAACTAGATGGGTCCTTAGAAAATATAGCCCTGTGAGTTTAGAAACCATCAAGTCCAGTTCTCTCACTTTATAAATGAAAAACTTAAAACCCAGAAAGAGGAAGTAATTTCATCAGGGTCACACAGCTAGGGTGGCCTGACTCCCAAAGCTTACACGTCTATGCTCAAGAGATGAGCTATCTACAAATGATCTCCAACAAACAACTTAACCTCCTTGGACTTTTGTTTCCCTGTCTGAAAAAAGAAGAAGGTAAATAGTGTTTAAATTCCCTTTAAAATTCTGAAATTTAGATACCTCATTATTTTGGTATCTTACAAAACTACAGTATACACTGAAAAAAAACCCCTTCCTAATTCCTGAGAAACCAAAGCAGCACAGGACCCTAGGGATGAAAACACAAGTCAGCAGCCTAAGGCACCAAATATATTTGCTTCTTTTGCTAATATTCTGTAAAATATTAACATAGTCATACTAGTCTATGTGGCTAAAACTGGTCTGTTAATTTTGATTAATCAATTACAGAGCTCTAAAATTGCAATCACTGATTCTAAATTTTTTTTAAAGTGTTCTCATAAAGATTTATTGATGTTCTATTCTCTACACCAAGATTTACACTCAAATAGATTACTGGAAACAGGGATGGTCTCTGCTCACTTGTGTTTATTCTCTGTAAAAACTATCCACAAACAGATCAAATAGATTTTCTTTATACGGTTTCTTCTTGTTGCTCTCTTTTATGCTTTATTATTCTGCCTATGAAGACTGAGTTTATGAACTCCACAACTTATTTTTAAATTAGAAACTCTAGTAATTATTAGGGTATTGATGAGTCACTAATAATAATTTTTAACGTTCCAAAAACCAAAAAAAACATTAAAAATTAAGCCAAAAACCTATGAACCATGATGGAACTTGAAAAGCTCTGGCCCTATATTCTTATCTTATGGAAAAGGAAAGAGCCCTGAAAAGGCAAAAAGACTCCCTAAGGTCTCATGGCTAACATATATAAGAACTAGCCTTTATTGTGTTGCCATGTATACACAATAATACATATAATTAGAGGCATAAAACAAAATTTTCGGTTTCTATCTAATGTTCTGCCTATTTCAAATAATTCAATGTAGTGAAAGGACATAAAAACCAAAGAAGCTGAACAGTTCACAGCGGTTCACAGCACTAGAAAGCACCCTAGGCTACACGTCAGGTATAATACCCCAAAATTTCACCACCAGTGCTTGAAAAACAAACTCTAGTGTCTGTTCTACTAACAGTGTTTCAGGGCACGATCTTCATACAGAGAAACTACATGTTACTGCTTTATAAAAAGGTTATTTTCTCTAGCAACAGCCAATCTCTTTCAAGATATCATTTTTCCCCCAAAGTTTTTAAGTTGCCAAAATGCCCGAACTCTGAAAACTCCTATCTATACCTCTTTAAGTATTTTTAAAGGAATAGCATCAGCTCTTGAGAAGTAACATACAACACAGACCTCAACCCTATTAAAAAAAAATGTCTTTAATGGCTCCAATTCACAAAGTCCCCTTTATTTAATTTTACCCACCAAACAATGAGTTTATCTGGGACATGAGTCATGTAGTAGGGACTCTGCAGAACAAAATTTCAATTATCCAAAATAAATGAATTTTTTAAAAAACAATTTATAATTGCCCCAGGAAAGATAATGCAGTCATACTCCCTCTGTAACCAACCTAACCAATTAGTGTTAGTGTCTAAACGAAGTATGTGAATGAGAAGTCTCAGAATTACTGTGGTTACTCTAGCCACAAAGCTGACATTACAAATCAAGAGGTAATTGAATTTTCAAACTAAATCTTATGCTTCCCCTTCGAGCCCCAGATATTCCAAATTAATACAATTCGATGAGACAGTTAAGTGCTATAATACTTAAAATGAATCAAAGCATACAACCAGCCAGTATTACTTTTGCCCAAATCAAGCATTCCATACTATATAACAAGTATAAGATGTTGCTTCGGTATGCTGTGTTCTATGCCTCTATGAAGAACTGGCAGTGGTGCTGAAAATTACTACTACAAGATGAAAGACCAATACCCTCCTTTCAATAAAAACCATCATCTGGACCCTAGCCAAGGTTTTAAAACTGACCAAATGTTATTAGAAACAATAAATCAAAAACTCCACAGGCTGAAAAGCTAGTGCCTTATTTCATTCTTAACAAAACGTAGCCACAAAACACTATAAGAAAATTAAGTGACAAGAAAGCATTAATAATTCTGGGCGTTTCATTTCTGGCAATAATCAAATACTGTATTTTACAAGGTGAATTTATTTTACAATCTTCAAGGTTCTGTTTACCTACACCCCTTCTCCTGTCTTCTTCAATTATTACATCTGCTATATGAAAAATAAACTTTGTGCTATTGCCTAAACATCCTATCAATGAACTTAAATAGAAATTAAATAGAGAACTAAAATATTTTAATTCATAAAATGTAGCTAACATATTTGTGTTCATATTGATTTTGTACTCTTTGTTCCTGCACATACATAGATGTGAATTCCTGGAGGTTACAGATAAGTCTTTCTTTCTCTATCCAGGAGCTGAATTGTCAGCTACTGAGAAAAACCTATTGCAGTGCTTAAAGCTCTTGAGGTACCTTGCCTTTTGAATATATAAATGGGTTCATTATCTTTACTTTTCCCTACATATTAATATATTAATGCAAGGTTCCTTATCAGTACCTATTGAATACTCTCAAAGAGCTGTTATCACAGAAATGGGGGGGAGGGAAGAGGGCCATGGTATCTGTAATACACAGGTATGTTTTAGAAGTACATTGTTTACAATACAGTAGTTTTCTCCCTAGCTAACAAAAATCTTAGAAGAGAAAACCTGAAATTTTTCATTATTTTCTTCTTTTCCCTTCTTCCTCTTCCCCCTTCACTCCATTCCAAAACAACAGGAGAGTCAAAACCAGAGATGTGATTACTTTGTATACTTCATGCAATCAGTAAAAAGACCAGTCACCGTCTTATCAAAACAGAATAGATGATTACAATACGTTTGCATACAACAACCACTGCATATGTGATATACATTTAAATCAAGTTTCAACCCTGTTACAAAGCCTTTGTCAACAGTGGGCAAGTGGGGAAAAGCGGAAGGGCTCTGTGGAATGAAGAAAATCACTAAAGGGGCTTATCTCCGAAGATTCCTCGGTTAAGAGGTGAGCAGAGAGAAACAAAACCTAACCTTGGCGAGGGGGCGCTCGCCCAGGGTGGGGACGAGAGGTCAGAGTAAGTGGGGAGGAGGGGATCAGCGCGGAACCGCCGCTGCCCCGGGCTGCCCTCCCACCCCGACTCCCCAACCTGCGGCTTGCCCTCCCACCACTATTCCCCAGCCCGGGCCGAGCTGTGCCCTCCCTCCCGGCCCGCCGCTTGCATATCCGTTACCCCGGTGGCAGCGGGGCTGCGGGGGAGGGGAAGGTCAGCGGGGCCCAGAGGGGGCCGGCCGCGGCGGGGATGCCGCAGTGACTCCCCGCCGCACCGGGTCAAAGTCCGCCCCGGCGCGGGGAGGCAGCGGGAGCGGAAGGCGGCAGCGGAGGTCGGGACTGGCGAGATGGTGGCCCCTCCGAGTCCTCCCACACCTCGGCGGCCGCCGGTACCTCATACTGGATGTATTGCTTCCTCCACTCGGGAGTGATGTGCGCGGAGAGGTGCTCGGCGAACTTCATCCTGCCGTTTCCCCCTCACTCCCACTCGGGTCCAGCAGTTACAGGCGGCGGCGGCGGCGGCGGCAACAGCGACTCCGACTCCTCCCCACATGGGCCCCGGCGCGGCACGGCGCTGCGCTTCTCTCCTCCTCCGCCGCCGCCGAGGTCTCCTCAGAGCCGCCCTCCCGCCATCTTCCTCCTCCTCTCCATAGCCCCGCCCCACCCCGCCCTCCAGACGTCATCCCCATGGTAACCGCCTACGCCGCACCGACGAGAGGGGCGGGGTAAGGGGCTGGATTTGGGTACATTCCTCAAGGCTCCGCCCCTTCTGGGCCGAACGTCCTGGAGGCACCTCCCCTGACCTCTTCCGTCTGACTCGCGTTGGCCTTACAGCAGCTCTCTACCGCCTGCCTCGGAAGCGGCAGTGTTGTTATTGCAATTAATATTAATACTGTAGCAAGAATAATCCTCACAAGACGTTTATATTTGCAAAGAATTGTGCAAACAGCTTTTCATTTTAGTATTTGTTCTTCACAAAACTCTTAGGGATGGGTCAACATTAATCCAAAGTGAGTGAGTAAAACAGACTAAATACTTAAGGATCAAACGTATTTAAAGGAACCGTATTGTACACGCTTTAGGTGCTCAATTAATGCTTGTTGGATTTAACTAAAGATGTCAGTGTCAAAAATTGTATGCTGTTTTTGAATTTCGACGTAATTGTCTAGTCCCAGAACTACCAGAAAGGAAGCCGCATCCTACTGCACTGATGCAGGTGCATCACCTGCACCCTAACCAGTACTGGAAAGGGGCATACTGGGGGAAAGTTACCAACTGGACCTGTGACTGAGCTCTCTGGGTTTTGGGGTGAAGTTGAGAAGAAAACTAGTATTGGGAGGAAAGAAAATCCCCTATGGGTACTGTTACAGCCCAACCCCCAGGGAGACCAGAAATGCATCAGGTGTGCAGGCTGAACTGTCCTAGGGAAGCATAGGGAATAGATCACTCACACAGTTAGAGCTACTTTTGAGTGTGGGAGTGATCGTCCTAGAGGACCTAATTTGGAACAGAAACCCAGGTCTTTCCCTGAGTGAAGGAGCCCTGGATAATAACAGCTAACATTTATTAAACACTCACTGTGTACATTCCAAACGCTATTCTAAACCCCTTACATATAGTTCGTCCTTTAATTCTCACAATTTTGATGAGACCCAAAGGGACCAGGGACCACTGTGACCAGGACAATATTCTGAGGTATCAGTCTTTGCTGTTGACTTTTTTTCCCCTCCCTGTATTTTCCCTCTTTCCCTTCCTCTTAATTCATGCTCGTAGGGGTTCTGTGATCATTTCCTCTGGAGAGGGATGAGGCATGATGGAAAATAGGCAGAGGCTATGAGTCTTTCTTGTACAAAAATTTCAACCACTGGCGAAAGGGGAGTCGTGGTAAGAAGAATAAGAATAGGAATGAGGTCTCTTCTCATCTCAACACCATACTTCTCTCCCCACCATAACAATCCCCTCTCTAGTGGATATAAATGTTCTTAGGAGAAATAAATGGACAAAAGAGAAGGCTATGCTCCCGGTAAGGAGGCACAACACAGAGAAGGAAATGACTGAATGGTGCACCTAGGGTGATGGAACCAGGAGCAGGTGCAGAAGAGATTGCTGGGCCTTTAGCCAGGTATGGACTAGAATGGCAGCAACCCCTGCTGACCTCGGATCCCGCCCCCCAACAGCCATATCTTGCTATCTTAGCTGCACACAATACTGGATGCTTGACCTGACCCAGGGAAGAAAGGAAATAAATCCCCAATCCTAGCTCTATAGCCAACAATTCTTAATTTTTCTCACACCTGATCCAGAGCCCTGACCCTCAGTTAGACATGAAAATCTTAATGTATCTGAAGAAGTAGATTTAATGTTTCCTTATTCCTAACATCTGATATTTCACTGACAAACCATGAAATACTTAGTATTTATTGAACACCTACTTTCTGCAGAGCACTGTGCTATAATAAATACTATAAATAATAGTCTGAATAGCTTTACTCTGAATCAGAAGGGCCCCTTGCCTTACACCTTCATTTGTAAATAGACAAGTAACTCTTTATTTAATAAAATTATGCTGAATATTATGATATGCTGGTCATGCCACCTTGGGAATGAAGGACAGTTCAAAAATAAGTAAAACTCTGTCTTTTTTTTTTTTCGAGGACATCACAGTCTAGTCAGAAAGACAGACAGATAGACCCAATAGCTAGACTACAATGGGATACATGCTGAATTTGTGGTATGTACAAGGAAACCAACATCCAACTGACTGGGAAGGAGAAGTTGGCATTCCAGACAAAGTGACTTTGAAATACAGTCTAAAACACCAATATGACAGAGGAAAAGACACCTCCAAGATCTCAAAAGCAAAAAGCAAGGAGAAGTTGAGGTTGTTGAAGAATGGCAAGAGGTTATCTGACTGGAACGTCCTTTAAGGTAGCGAGATGTCCCCTCCTCAGAGAAACTCTCCCTCGTCCTTTCCCTCCTTCCCCAGTCTGGCTCCCACCTCCCCCTGGTGCAATCCCTTCACTGTATGGTCAATGGTAATTTCTGTCAGACGACTGGCTCCTTGAAGATAAAGTGTTCATTTCTCTTGTTTTCCCCAACTTAGCATGGTGCCTGGCCTTCAAGGATTCAATAAATGTTGGAAGAACAAAGAAAAGAAAGAAGGAAGGTAAGAAGGTGCTAGAGGGGGTAGAGGAAGGAAAGGGCTGTCTGCATGGAGGGAACTTACAGGAAATGAAGTTAAGTTGGAGAAGGACTGTGAAGAAATACATCATGACAGCATGGGCAGTATAGAGTCTTTGAAGACGATTAAGCAGTTAAGTGACTAGCTCAGGTTTGGAAAAACAGTGTGTAAAGATTCCTGGTTTTGAGCACTGGCTCAGGGAATAGACAGATCTGAACCAAAATCCCAACTCTGGCATTTTTACTCTGTGTAACCTTGGGCAAAGTAGATTAGCTTTTTTTTTTTTTTTTAAGATTTTATGTATTTATTTAGAGAGAGAAAGAGCACGAGCAGGGGAAGGAGCAGAGGGGAAGGGAGAGAAAGGGGGAAAGAATTCCAAGCAGATTCTGTGCTGAACATGGAGCCTGACATGAGGCTCCACCTCACGACCCTGAGATCATGACTTGAGTCAAAATCAAGAGTCGGACACTTAACCGACTGAGCCACTCAGGCACCCCAAAGTACATTAGCTTTTAATGCCTCAGTCCTCATTCCTGAAAAGGGGATAATGACACCTCCCCAGCAGGTTGTTATGAGGATTAATTGAGATTCTGCTTATAAAGCGCTTAGCACGATGACTAGTTGATCACTCAATCATCAGCAGCCCCTTGAAAATGCCTGTAAGTGGTATGGAAGGTGGACGAGAAGGACAAATCAGAGACCAATTTATTAGCAAACACCTGAATAGCACTCACTCTGTGCCAGATGCTGTTCTAAGTGCCTTGTAAATACAAACGTATTTAATCCTTACAAGGACCCCATGAGGTAGCTACTGTCTCTATTCTCATTTTACAGATGAGTAAACTAAGAATACTTAAGAATCTTGCTCAAGGGCACCTGGGTGGCTCAGTCAGATAAACGTCTGCCTTCAGCTCAGGTCATGATCCCCAGGGTCCTGGGATTGAGCCCTAAGATGGGCTCCCTGCTCAATGGGAAGCCTGCTTCTCCCTCAGCCTTTGCCTGCAGCTCCCCCTGCTTGTGCTCTTTCTCTGTCATATAAATAAATAAAATCTTATTAAAAAAAAGAATCTTGCTCAAAACCTACTAATAAACGATACAGCTGGGTTTGAACCCTGGCAATCCAACTCCAAAGTGCTTGTTCTTGCCCATTCCATTATGCTGACTATTGATGCCAGTCATAGTGATGGACAAAAGGAGGTGTACGTGTGAGTCTAACTCTAGTGACTAAGTAGATGACGTTGCCGTGAACTGAGATAAGGAATGGAAGTGGAGGGCAGGTTTGAGGCCTTCCTAGAAGTGTTAAATCATTGGGAATCTATGAGACGTGAAATACTCCAACTGGCAAAACAATCTAAGGCTCCGGAAAGAGACAGAAGAACTGAAGACTAGGGAGCCATTCATATTTAAGTGATAAGGAAGTCCTGATAAATCTGCCTAGGGAGGGAGCATACACTAACTAACATGGAAAGAAGTCCGAAGGAGCATCCTGGTGTGAGTCTGATGAAGAAGATGAGACAAGGGAGCAATTGGATGGCTCAGTCAGTTAAGGGTCTGCCTTTGGCTCAGGTCATGATGTTGGGGTCCTGGGATAGAGCCCCACATCAAACTCCCTGCTCAGCAGAGAGCCTGCTTCTCTTTCTCCCTCTGCCCCTCCCCACTGCCCCACTGCTCATGCTTTCTCTTTCTCTCTCGAAAACAAACAAATAAAATCTTAAAAAAAAAAAAAAAAAAGATGAGACAAGGAAGGAGCCTGGGGTGTGTAGCCAGAGGGGGAAGCAACACAATCAGGAGACAGCAATGTAAGAGAAGCCATAAAAAGATGAAGTTTCATAACGGAAGCAGTGACCCACAATGTCAGATGTTTCAGAGACGTTGAGTAGAATGACTTTTAGGCCACTGGTCTTAGCAATTAGAGTCACTGGTAACCTCGGAGAAAGCGACTTTGGCGACATGAAGGGCTGCAGAAGTCTGAGCAGTGAAGGGCATTTTGTTTTCATATTATCTTAAGTTGCATTTCTTTGTGTGCATGTTGTAGAATAACAAAGAGTGAGAACTTAATAGTATACTCAGCAATTTATCTTGAAATTCATAAGTGCTGAGCCTGGACAGTTTATATTTATCACATCTAATTCTAAGGTTGGGAACAGGTATACTTACCACAAAGTAACTGTTCTAAAACTTAGAATTATGTGTGATAAACATAAAGTCAAACTGTTGCTTGAGCAAATGAGACTGGTGATCAAGCTGAAGGGTAAGGACCTGAGGAGGAATCAAATCTTGAACTACGCCTCCCATTGCAGCTGACCCGGCCAGGGTTTCACAGGAGGAAAAGCCATGTTCTCCGTACAACCGAGACTCTGAATTCTATGGGGCCCACTCCAGCTTTAGAATATGATAGACTCATAGACCAACTGGGGGTTCAATAGATGGACTTCAGATGGTTCATAACCCCCATAAAATCACATGAAAAACTTTGTGTGTTATTTGTATATGTTCTGGAGAAAGGGTCTATACAATTTCCCAAAGGTTTCCACACCTGAAAAATATTTAGAACAACAGCACCAAGGTACTAAATATCCCTCTTAAGAAACAAAAAACACCCCCGGGCAAATAATACATTATATGTTAATTTAAAAAAAAGGAACCAAAAAAAAAATCCCCAAAACAAAAACTAATATTAAGAATTTACAAATGAAGTTTCAAATGATTCAATTCAGTAACTTCTAGAAATACCTTTATTTAGACACAATTTTTGATTACATACACCTTGAGTATTTTTTTAAGGAGCAAGGAAGGTATTTTACAAGTTACAAAAGAGCATTTAAAGTATTCACTCAGGGCGCCTGGGTGGCTCAGTCGGTTAAGCATCTGCCTTCGGCTCAGGTTACGATCTCAAGGTCCCAAGATGGAGCCCAACATCTGACTCCCTGCTCAGCAGGGACCCTACTTGTCTCTCTCCTTTAGCCCCCTCCCTGACAGGTCATTCTCTCTGTCAGATAAATAAATGAAATCTTTAAAAAAAAATTCATTCATTCATTCAACAAATATTTGTTAAGCAGTTACTACTTACCAGCATTGTTCTAGGCACTGTTCTAGATAGAGCAGTGAATAAAACAAAGTCCTTGACCTAATGGAATTTGCTGTCAAATGGGAAGGCAACAAACATACAAATCAACTACTATGCAATAGGTTAGATGAGGACAAATTTATGGAGAAAAATAAAACAGAGTAAGGGGTAGAAAGATTGTTGTATGGTTTTATATAGAGTAGTCAGGAAGTATACCTGTTCCCAATAGTAATCATCTTACTAATAAGGTGATTTTTAACCAAAGATCTGAAGGAAGAGGAGAAAACTATGTAGATATGGGTTGAAATGGGAAGTCAGGTCAGGGAGTAAGATTCAATGCTGAGGAATCAGCAAGTGCAAAGGCCCTGAGACTAGAATATGCTGAGCATGTTAGAGAAACAGGAAGGATGCCAGTATGGTGAAGCAATGTTTCAGGGAGCAAGATCAGATCAGACAGATGGCTGGAAGCCAAATTGATTGCGTAGGGCCTTATAGGAGAAGGTAAAGACTTGGACTCTGAGTGGAATGAAGCTTTGGCATTTTTATGAGTTATCTTTTTCCTTCACATGCAGTAATAACCATCTTTTTTCCTAGACATTTCTAAAAATTGTAGTAAAATATACAGAACATAAAATTTTTTATATTAGCTATATTTAAAGGGTACAATTCAGTGGCATTAAGTATATTCACAATGTTGTACAACCATCATCACTATGTATGTCCAGAACTTTCTATAATCCCAAATAGAAATTCTATACCCATTAAATAATAACTTCCCATTCTTCCCTCCCCCTTAGCCCCTGATAACCTCTGTTCTCTGTTCCTGTCTTTATGAATTTATCTATTCTAGGTACCTCATATACGTGGAATCATATAATGTTTGTTCATCTATGTTTGGTTTATATTCACTTAGCACAATCTTTTAAGTTTATCCATGTTGTAGTATGTGTCAGCATTTTCTTTTTAAGTCTGAATAATATTCCATTGTTACCATTCGTTAGAAACAAATATACCATTTCTTAGAAACAAATATACCATTTGTTAGCAGTGAACAATAATCATTTATGCCATTTGTTAGTGATAAACAAAATATACTGCATTTTGTTTATCCATTCATCTGTTGATGGACATTTGGGTAGTTTCAAATGTTTCAAAATAGACATTTTGACTATTGTGAATAATGCTGCTATGAACATTGGTGTACAAGTATCTGATTGGGTACTTTGCCTTAAATTCTTTGGGGCATGTATTTAGCAGTGGAATTGCTAGGTCATATGGTAATTCTATATTTAATTTTTTGAGGAAATGAAGGTTTTTGAGTGACATCATCAATCATATAAATCAATACATAATTTTTTTTTCCTGTGTGGAAAGTAGTCTTCAGAGGAGATAAAGAAAAGACAATTTTCTTTAATTTAATTTTAGAAAGATGAATTAGTTTCCTAGCACCGTCATAACAAATAACCACTAATTGGGTGGCTTATACAACAGAAATGTATTCTCTCACAGTTTCGGAGGCTCAAAGTCCAAAATCAAAGTTTCAGCAGGTTTATGTTCTCTCAAAGTCTCCAGCAGAAGATCTGTTCCATGCCTTTCTCTTGACTTCTATTGTGGCTGGCAATCCTTGGCATTCCTTGGCTTGCAGCTACATGACCCTAATCTCAGCCTCCATCATTAAATGATGTTCATTCTGTATGTCGATGAATCTTTGCAGGGCTGTTCTCCCTCCCTTGTGTCTGTTTTCTCTTCTTATAAGGACAACCGTTTTATTGGATTAGGGCTCATCCTAATTGAGTATGACCTCATCATAACTTGATCACATCTGCAAAGACCCGATTTCCAAATAAGATCACATTCACATGTAATGGGGGCTAGAATTTTAACATATCTTTTTTTTTTTTTTTTTTTGGAGGAACACAAGGCATCCCACAACATAGGAATACCAGTAAAGACAGTATTGAAATAATCCAAGGAGGTATGATGGTGGTTTGAACCAGAAAAAGTGGAAATTGGCTTCTATGTGAAGAGAGTCAATGGACTTTACCAGTGAATTAGATGTGGGATGTGAGCAAAAGAGAGGCATCAAGGATGACTCCGAGGTCTTTTGCCCCAGTAATTAGAAAAATGAGATTGGGGAATGTTCAGAAGGAGCAAGTTTGAGGTGCAGAGTGAAACACAAAAGTTCAATTTGAGTGTGTCATGTTGAAGATGCCTTTCAGACATGCAGGTGGAAATGTCCAATAGGCAATTTAGGATTTGGAGGTCATCAGAGAGGCACTGAGTGGAGACATAAATTTGTGAGTCAACAGAATAAAGATGATATTTAAAGCCATGAGATTCCATGGGCTTGCTCAGGAAGTGAGTGTAGATAGAAAAGAGAAGAGGTGTAGAGACAAATCCAAGGGCTACTCCAGTGCTTAAAGGTTTGGAAGATGAGGAAGAATCCACAAAGAAATCCAAAAGGAAGAGATTAGGATGAGAGGAAGCCAATACAGTAAGAAATGATCATTTTTTTCAGGAAATATATATGTAAAGGGGAATGGAGTGAAGAGGTAATGGTTAAATTGGAATGTGATAATAGAAGGTTTTTCTTTTAAGATTGGAGAAATAACAGCATGTATATACTCTGATAGAAATGATTCAGTGTAGAAAGAAAAATTGATTATACGGGAAAGGAAGGGGACATAAATTTTCTCTGTGTAAAACTAGACATAAAATACACCTATGTTTGAATAGTGAGACATGATCAAGAAAAACATTGAGAATGGCTGCCCCGGGGCTAGAGATTTCAAGGGATTTTTATTCCTTGTATTTCTCAGTGTTGGTTTCAATTATTACAAAGTACATTTATCAAATCTACAAAAACAGTAAGTTTTCTATTTGGATAATCCCAGAACCAGTGATGTTCACGGAGTGTGAAAAGCTGTCTCAGCAGCATTTGATACTGCAAGCCTTTGGAAAGAAATCAGTGGGTGAAGTGATCCAGAAAATCCAGGGGACAGAAGCTCAGGCAAGGGCCCAGAGAAGGAAGAAGAATGCACACCAGAAATTAGCCCTTACAGGGAGGAGAGACTTGATATCATTTGAGACTTGGGGTTGGGGGTGGTAGTCATGATTGAGACAGGCACACACACGTTTGTAGATGGAAGGGAGGGAATTTGAGGAATCCCTCTTCCTTCTCTAAAGGAGACAAGTTCATCCATTTGCTTGGGAAAATGGGAGCAGAGTTGGTGTGCAAGAGGTATGGCAAGAAGTACGCAACTAGCACCGAGGGCCCCTTGGCTTTGGAGACTATTAACTTGTGATAGTATCAACTGGGAAGGTTTTATCCATTTTTCCAGCAGTAAGTCTAGGAGCAGGAGTTGAAGGAAAAGATAGGTGAATTGATCCAAGGTTAGGAATTGCAGAAATTGCCTCACGACAATTGAGATAAAGACATTGAGATACTAATGGAAACAAAATAATAACAATCAAGATTTAGTGAATTTCACATGCATTATTTAATTTAATCTTCATAGCAATGGAAAAGGATAAAGTATACTAGGTTAAAATAACATAGCAAAGGATAACAATTTAAAAAAAAAAAGGATGTTTCTGGGGTGCCTACGTGGCTCAGTTGGCTAAGTGTCTGCTTTTGGCTCAGGTCATGATCCCAGAACCCTAGGATCAAGCCCTACATCAGGCTCCTGGCTCAGTGGCAAGCCTGCTTCTTCCTCCCTCCTGTTTGCTCAATCTCTCTCTCTCTCTCTCTGTCAAATTAATGGAATTTTTTTTTTAAAAAAAAGGATATTTCTACTGTACAGGTGAGAAAACTGAAGCTTGGGGGGTATGGTAGTCATTTTCTGAGTTTGGGGAACTATCTTTCTAGATGGCAAGATACCCCCAGCTCCTAGTAGGCCTAAAGTGGACAGATAATCCCTATGCCAGTTCCTTGGCAGGAAGCATATGGGCCCAGAATTGACCAGTACAATGCTCCTGCCAGGAATTTTGTCTCACGTGGAAGTCTTCAAAGATGTGGGAATAGGAAGAGCATATTCTCAGTGGCTGAAGCACATTTAAGAATCCAGCAGTGAAAATGGCAGAGAGTGTCCAAAGTTGGACTGTCAAAGGCAGTGTAAAACCTGATCCTTCTCTGGCATGACCTCTGCTCTGTTCTTGGCTATAGGCTTTTCTTGAATTCTGCCTTTTTCTTAGATTTGTTCATGAGCTTTCACATTGATACTGTAAGCAACCCAGAGATATACAATAAAATCTATTTCTGTTTAAGTTAACAAGAATCAGTTTTTTCTTAGAGCCAAGAAATCTGAATGCATCATAGAGATTAAGAATGTGCCTACAAAAAAATAAAAGAAAGAAAGAAAGAAAAAAGAATGGGCCTGCAATTGTTGTCAAGGGGTACTCAATAATCAGACATACATAATGATTTTTATGAATGTCAGTCAGCCTCTCTTCCCAACCACCCTGGGTCTTGGCCAATAGTCTCATGGATCAAATGGTTGTAGGAGCAGAGATAGGAGATCTACAAGGGTTCAAAAAAATTGCCTTCCCCACACCAAGGCTGCTCTGCCAACTGCTGGTTTTTTTAACTTGCCAGCAGAGACCAATGCTGAGTCCCTAACATAAGACCATATTTGGGGTGGGGGTGGACTAGTCAGACACCTGGTGGCAGGTCACATACATTGATCTCTTTCCATTGTGGGAGCTGGGGAGAGAGAACTACCTTATCCTACTGGAATGGATAATTATTCTAGATATGAATTTGCCTTTTTTGCCAGCTATTTTTTTCTCAGCAATACCGTCTGTGAACATCTTTATTTACCATTACAGTGCCCCCATATTAATTGTTCCTACCAAAGAACTGAAAGAAAGGGAAGATATCTATGGATTTCACCGGTCTCATCATGTATCCCATCATCTATAAGTGCATGCCTTTACAGGATGGTATTACAACCTACTGAAGACTCAGTTATGGTATCAGCTAAGAGACACCACTCTGAGTAGTTGGAGGGCTGTGCCATAGAATGGAACAGGGCTCTAACCAATAGCCAATGCATGATGCTTCTTCTCCCTGTTAGATGACAGGAATCTAGAAACCAAAAAGTAGAATGGTAGTATCACCTCTCATTATGTATAAGAATGCTATCACGAAGTTTTAATATCTGCCTCTTGTAATGCTGGGCTCTCTGCTGGGTTGGAAGGTTTAAAATCCATAGAAAGATTGTTTCCATCTAAAGACTCAGCAATGGTTCCATTAAAGGGAAAGCTGAGAAGCCATTGGGCAATCTGGGCTCTCTGCGATGTTAAATCAACAAGTAAAGGGGGTTTTTGAGTTATTGGAATGATCTATTCTGATTTTCAAGACAGAACAGAATTTCCACTACAAATGACAAGGATGGGTAGGAGTGGACCTAAAACCAAGGGGAACCCGCAGGGCACTCCCTTGTACTCCTCTGCCCAGTAGTAAAAAGTTAACTGAAGATGACCCAGCCCAATACAGGCAGGATCACCAAAAGTTCAGACCCCTTCAAATGATAATTCAAGTTACGCCATCAGTTAAAGTAACGTGATTAGCTGATGTGCTGGCTGAAGGTAAAAACAAAACAAAAACCAAAACAAAACCAGGAAATGGGAGTGAAAGAAAGTTAAAGACACCAACTATGGGCCTTTGGGACCAAATGCAGAAATAAGGTCTGTACTAGCTACCCTATTTTCTTTCTGGCTTTATTATGCAAATAGAAACAAATTTCCTTGGCTCACCCTTTCCTTTGTCTCTAGTATTTCATTTTACTGCGGTGGTGCGCTTTATAAGTTAGACCCTGGTTACAGGCAGTGAAGGTGGCATTGTGAGCATCCCCATGGAGCCAGGAGTTCCTCTTGCCGTCTCAGACAGCAGCCCACTCCTCCAGTCCTTTCAATGTTTTATAAGCACCGCGTTCCCTGTATTCAACCTTTCCTGCAGAAAATTGCTACAGTGGTTTTCTATTCTCTGTACTTAAGCCCTGACCAAAAAGCAAAACAAAGACAGCACTGCAAAGAATGAAAAAGTATAAATATGTTTATTTTGTTCCTGAATAAAAATGGTTACGGAAGAGTGGTTTAGATGACCCGGTTTTTATTACTTAAAAGAGTTCTTGCTTATTATTCAGGCTACAAAAATTGCTGTAGGCCATTATGTAGCTCACTTTGAGCTGGCTTTGTCTTTTTTAAGTCTCACAGATGTCTTGATCAAAGAAGGACAATCACTGTTTTCTGCCAACACTTAACATCTTTAAAGTTGGAGAAATAACCTTTCCCAAATTGCAGCTAGCTCCTTAGGGACAGGAACCATCCCTATCCTACTCGCTCTTAACGGCACTTAACAGAGTAGATTCCACATAGTAATATAAAGAGGTTCTTTAATATATGCTTTTTTGCATTCCCGGGAGTAAAAAGCATGACAGTTTTTAGATCCATGCGGATCCACTCTTGTTATTAAAACAGGTTGTTAGAATCTAAGCTCTTTCCCCAACACTTGGGACGGCTGGAAACTTAAGCCAGAGTGAGAGACTCATAAGCAAGGGGTAATACAGACTATCCAGAAAATTGACAAATCTGAAGCATTTGGAAAATTGGGGCCTGTTACAGAACGTGACTAAAGTCCTACTGGGGTATGTAAGAGCTTTTTGATATTCTTTTCAGTTGCAAGTACATCCAATCAAAACATTCCCAACCCTAAGGAAGTTCGATTTAAATTTTAGATTTTTTTCTTAACGATCAAATTAATATACATTAATTGTAGGGAATTTAAAAAGCACAGAAAAGTATAAGGAAGCAGGAAAACAGACACCCACCCCTATCTCATCACCTAAAAGAAACTTACTATCAACATTTTGGGCTGGCTGGCTTTCTTTCTTTCTTTCTTTC
>CM053618.1:33815556-33913257 GCA_028646535.1 Procyon lotor | reverse complement strand
TTCCCTCTTTCTTTCTTTCTTTCTTTCTTTCTTTCTTTCTTTCTTTCTTTCTTTCTTTGCTTTGCCTTCGTTCTTTCGTTCTTTCTTTTTTTTTGGAGAGAAAAAGAGAGAGGGAGACTGAGAGAGAGAGAGAGAGAGAGAGAGAGAGAGGCAGGGCAGAGGGAGAGGGACAAGCAGACTCCTGACTGAACAAGGAGCCTGATGCAGGGATCCATCCCAGGACTCTGGGATCGCAATCCAAGCCGAAGGCAGTCACTCAACTGAGTCACCGAGGCGCCCCACTTTAGTCTTTTTAAGTTAACACTTGAGAGGTTAGAGAAAGGGAGAGGTTGGAGCAGAAACGTATCCTCTCTTGTACGTCATTAGTGTTCCTGATGTCAGACTACCGGTTTCTAAGGCAAGATCCCCCTCTTCATAAGACACCTCCACGAGCTGCCAGAAACCTCTGACTCGGCCATTACAACAAAGAGATGTTTTGTATTGACTCCGAGGGAAGGAGTTCCTCTTTTTGCATGACAGATTGATATTAAGAAAAACCAGTTAGGGAAGCCCAGCACGTCCCTCCCACCAGGTTACAGTGCATGCCACCTCATGTCCTCCCAGCTGTCTCCTGAGAGCCAGCATCTGGGTAGAAGGAGAGAGAAAAAGGGCTATGAGAGGAACCAATTAGATCTGGGGAGATAAGAGAAGGGTGTGTCGGTAGAAAATGGAGTATGCCTGTGTGACTGGGAGGGTGTGAGGAATGCAGATTGGGTGTATTGGGCAGGTGTATTTCAAAGATAATTCCCTTGGACTCTCGCTGGTGAATGTCACAGAAAAAGCAAAGAATGGGGGAGGAGACTTGGTAGGCAGGAGACTGTCTGCTTAATTAAGAAAATCATTCATCATTTCCTGCTCCTGCTCTCTGTATATCTCTGAAAGCTAGTTTCTGATGACAGCCTTAAAAAAAAAAAATTCATTTGTTCACTTCCTGAAATCCTGAGATGGACCACACAGCCCCAGGCGAAACATGCTCAGAAACGAAAGTCAATTTTTCTCTCTGCACTTGAATTGGAGGTGTGGGTCTTGCTCAGTGGTAGATCCCTCGAAATGCATTGGGACAGGCTCTCAGCGGTGACTCCAGTGCTAAGCAAGTGATTAACGTCCAGATTATTAGGATTAGAACTGAAATAATTCAGTGATCGATATTGGTTGATACTTTCAATACGACCTCAGAAAGAAACTCGTTGACTCTATCTCCAAATTAGCTCTTGAATCTGTTCACTTCTTCCTGTCTCCAAAGCACCAGTCACCATATTCTCTCCCCTGAACTGTAATAGCAGCTTCACAACTGGTTTCCCTACCCTGGCCCTACTCCACTGTCCACACAACAGCCAGAGGAATCTTTTAAAACCTAAGTCCCATCAAGCCTTTCTCTTGTTTGAAATCTTTCAATTTCCTCCCACGGCGCATAAGGTAGAATCCAGAATCTTTACCATGGCCAAGGCCATGTATACCATGGTCATACAGCATCTGTCCTTGCCCTTCCTCTCCTTCCTCTCCTTCATCTGCTCTCATCCTCTCCCGACTCCCTGTCATTGACCATCCATGCCCCATCTAACATAGCCTCTCCCTCTTATACATAGCACCTTGTACATTTCTTTCACAGATCGTATTAAGATTTGTGAATATGTATTTGTCTATGAGAGTGTTAAGGTCCAGGTCCCCCAACAGATGGTGTAGTCTAAGAAGATAGAGAGTGTGTCTGCTCTGCTTCTGCTGTATCCCCTAATGCCTGACACAGTGCCCGACACATAGTAGGTGCTCAGTACTACATCTGAATAGACGATTTAAAGAGGATAAAATAACAATGACCAAAAAGGTAATTTCCTTGTGTCTGTTTTCCGCTAATGCAGGGCGCATAAGAAACACTCAACAAATACTTGTTGACGATTAACTAACTTTAGATTGTTATTTTGGTTGGAAGAAAGGTATCACAGTGGAGCCAGACACATCAAAGACACCCAGGTATGATTACAGTCAACCTTTTCCCTACGGTGGTGAAAGTGAAAACTACCCTAGTGAGGATTAGGTACAAACATTTATAATTACTTTAATGATAGAGCCTCTTACAAGAAAAAGAAATCAAGGTGTACTCTAGCTGAATGTTACTGGGTATGACTATGTTATCTGCAGCAAGGGGCTGTGGTTGGTTCAAAGGGGCTGTGGACTTAAACACCTCACTGGGTTCAGGAGGCTCAGAAAGAGGAGGAAAATAGAAACGAAGTGGGAAGTACATGGAGGAACACCCTTTCTAATATGGCAAAAGATGATTTTTTTTAAAAAGATTGATTTATTTATTTGAGAGAGAGACAGAGCACAAGCATGAGGGGCAGAAGGAGAGAAAATTTCAAGCAGACTCTGTGCTGAGCACAGAGCCTGACACGGGGCTAGATCTCACGACCCTGAGGTCACTCCTTCAGCTGAAACCAAGAGTTGGACACTCAACAGACTAAGCCACCCAGGTGTCTCCCCCAACCTAACCATTCTTGATGATAAGCATCATACTGCAGATAAAAAGTATATCATAGGAAGCCGTAATCATGGCTTGAGAGCTATGCTGCATTCACCCTAGGGTTCCTGTTGATGTCTCTAAGCATGTTTGGGTATAATGGAGGTTTTGTGTGTTCCAAGGAGGGTCATGACAGCCATCAGACCAGGGGAAAAGAGAGGCAAGGCTTATAAGTTTGGTTCAAGGATTCTGGTTCAAGGTCAGTGTCAGTGACAGGGATGAATAAGTCCCAAACAACATGTCACTGGATTATCTCAGCCCAGCTGAGCTTAGGGAGCAGGACCTACAGAAGAGTGGACAAAAACAAAGCATGAGGTAGGTAGTCTACAAACCATGTGTGTGGGTGTGTATACACTCGGGGTCAGGTCACTTGTGGGACATGTGAGGACTTGATGGACATGGAGAAGGCAGAGAAGGGGACACCAGCCTGCAGTGGTATCATGGAGATGCTGGCCCCTTCAGTGACCCTTGTCCCTCTGGTTGTTCTTTGAAGCATTTGCCCCAGTATGTTGACCTTGGTGCACTGTGAGAAGCAACACGGTTATCAAACTAAAACAGGAGAGGAGGAAAGTGTATGGGAACAAAAGAATACCGGTTCATGCCCACCGAGGGGCACTCCGCGGCATTTCCAGAACTATTGGAAGGAATTTGTTATGGGTTGAATTGTGTCCACCAGAAAAATATGTTGGATTACTGACCCCTGTACCTCAGAATATGACCATATAGGAAATAGATGATTGCAGACGCAAACAAATTAAGATATGGTCGTTAGGATGGGCTCAAATCCAGCACCTGGTGTCCCTAGGAGAAAAGGAAAATGCTTTGTGAAGACAGAGACACACCATGAGAAGGCCAAGTGATGACTGAGGTAGAGACTGCAGGCCAAGGAAGGCCAAGGGCTGGCCGCCAGGAACCGGGAGAAGGCAAGGAAGGATTCTCTTCTACAGGTTTCAGAGCACTCTGGCCCTCCCAACACCTTGACTTCTAGCTTCTAGGAATGTGAGTCAACAAATTTCTGTTGTCTGAAGCCACTCGGTTTGTGGTATTTTGTTACAGCAGCCGGAAGAAACTAAATAGAACTTGAGGAAGGAAGTTTTTCAGTGTAATTAGGACAGGGCCAAAGAGACATTGTTTCATCTGTTGTTTCGACCTTAATTATTCCCATAAACCTGGGAGACCAGAGAAACACAATTTCTATGCAACAATCATATGACCACCATGTCAAACAGCTAAGCTTTTATTTGCTGACTGGAATTTAGTCGGTTCATGTGCTATCTGGTATCTTTCTTGCAACTTTAAGACCTGCCTGCATCAAATCGAACAAGATAATGTATGAAAAGCTCTTTCCACAGCACCAGGCATCTGGCAAACCTTCATAACTCTTGGATTGGATCATTATCACCATTGTCCAACTATCCTAATCCTGGAGCTCTTAGCTGCGCACGTCTCCACATCCCAGAGCTGCTGAGGGAACCTCACACCAAGGCAGTCAGGGGCCACTAGAAATCAAATATCACCAAACCCACCTGGGTCCCCTACCCTGCCTTGGCTTCCCTACGGAATGCTCTCTCCTATTCTCTACTAACCGTATTTCGAGTCATGCTTCCTTAAACCTCCACCACCTTCCATTTCTCCTCAACTCTCTCCACCACGCCTACCAGCCGTGTATGTCCCCTGCCCCCCGCAACCCCCTTAACCCAAATTCTATCAGTTCTTCCGATCTCACCTCTCCTTTCTCTGTATTTCTTACATCCTATGCTCCAGGCTAGAGAGTAACTCAGAATACCTTCACTTCCTTATTAAATTAACTAACACTTTTATAACACTTACTATGTTCTGGTAACTATGGTTACCATATTCATAGGAACTCATTTGTCAATGAGTTGGTGGGACAACAAACCCACCAACTTAGTGTCGTTACTATCCCCATCCAGCGATAAGCAAATAGAGGGACAGAAGGTGAGTGACCCGCCCGAAGTCACAGGCAGAGTCAACGGTAAGCCAGGATTTGGACCAGAAATAGCGGCTGTGCCGTCACACCACTGTCCTCGTCATTCTCTGACCCTATTCTCACTCCTTCATATTCTTGCCTCAGCTTCAGCGTTCACCCTAACCGTCTTAGTTCATGCTTCAGGGTAAGCATTCCTGCCTCACCATCAGACCTCCTTGCTCTGTGTCCCCATATCTTCCTACCCTTGCCTTACAGCCATTACTTGACATCAATCTCCTTTGCTAGGCTGCTAGTGCTAGGAAGACTGCTTCATTCGAAGCCATATTTTTATTGCTTAGCATATGCCTGCTATATAGTAGATGCTCATTAGGTAGTTCTGGATTGAATAGAAGAATAGACAATCACTACCCACCACGAAGGGCTTCTGTGTAGGTAGAAGACATAACACAGTATCTGACACATAGCACGGACTTGACAAGTATTTGATATTGTGTCCTGGAAATTGCAAAGCGTCTGGTGTGACGAGTGTCAAAGGTGTGAAGCGAGGTTTTGGCAGATGGTTCAAGTCTGTTTAGTAAAGCAAAGGAGGAGAGAAATGCATGATGAAAGGGGTCATCAGCAGTATGTAATCTTGCAAAGGCAGAGATTAGCCTTTCAAAATCCCTCCTTCCCAGCCCAAAGTAGTTTTGGTTTCTTCTTTTAACCACATCAGCCAACTTTCTTACAGCTGACTTCAGCAGAGTGTAATTGGTGTGCTCAGGAGAGCTTGGCAGCACGCACTAATGACCCAGGTGAAAACAAAGATCTTCTGTGGACTGTTCTACGTAACACAAATAGCTACTTCCTCCCTGCTGGAAGGTCTGACGAAAATTCTGATCTCTAGGAGCACAATTGAAGACTTCAATTCCTATCTCCTTTGGACAAAGTAATAATTTATTATCCTCAAAAGGCTTCCTGGAACACTGGGTTAATCCCTTTAAAAGGCTACATCTGGTCACCCTAACTTCATTACAATTCTGGACTTGAACGCTACCAGGTATATTTTTTTCTTCCCCAAACTGAGTGGTGCCAGTGAGTCTGGAGACAGCAGTCAGCAAGCCAGGTTCAAATCACTGTCTCTTGGAGGCTGTGTTTTGGCAGCCACGGCAACAGCAGGCTTAGCCTTCAAGGAGCAGTGAACTTCTTGTCACCCCTGAGTGCCCCTCGACGGGAAAAGGAAAGAGAAGGGGATGACTTCCAGGGAAAACAGCTGATCCACCACCTGTACAAACACGCGCTCAACTGGCCTGACATGAGAGTCCTTGGGGAAGGGCTTTGGTAAACCAGAGGGATCGCCAACGTGTGGAGTCAAGCCCTCGAGCCAGCACCACAGAAGATGGCCCTATCTGTCAGAAACCACCGGCGTCACAGAGCCGCTTCATTCCAGACCATTTTGTTCAATCAAGTCCCCACCAACTACAGGGTAGTGATTGTACAGGACTCTTAGGACACTCCCGGGATCAGCGTCTTTGGCTCTATTTTCACACCGCAGGAGATGTCTATCCTTTTACAACATTCCGGTGTGTGGCTCTCTCTTAATTATATTTGCCGCCAAGAACCAGTTAATGAAGGGATATTTTGAGGCCTTCAGCAAAAACCTCAGACTCAGCAACCAAGAACTGAAAGCCCTGACCTCAAGGCAGTCTCCACGCCAGCCCCCTGCCTGATGCATATTTCAGAGGTTTCCAGGTTTTAAAGCATGGATTACCTTTGCAAATGAAAAATTGAACAAGCAAAAGCATTTAGTGGCCTGTTATTATAGTTCCAGTGCTTCCGAAAAGGCTGCTTGGTTTAACCAGAGGCAGAATTTCAAATGAACAAAGGAATAAATATATTTTTTTATTATTTCCTATTCGTTCTACCAGGATTTAAAATATAGTGTATTTTGATCCCCACCTAAGGTTTCTTGCGATTATAACATACACATATCAACCTACTGAAAAAATGATGCGTATTGATAAAATATTCAATAGTTTCAGGGGCATTCAGTATCCAGCCGCCCCCTCAATAGGTTGTTTGTTTTATCTAAATTGCGTGGTAATGCAATTTTAAACTCCTCTCAAAAGACAGTCTTATTCTTTCAAATATTTCAAGCTTCTCATTTGTAAGAAAAATGATTAAAATAAAGCAAGAGAAATCAGTGTTTTCCTCACCTCACGATAGCGTTTGGTCATATTATCTGCCAAGTAGGTAGCATTTTCATAGATATCATTCATCTGAATGCTACTCATACTATGTATCAGCTACCTCCCGAAATGAAAAGATTACAAACACAGAGTCTTTGCCCTCAGATAGTTCAACTCTAGGAGAAACAGGTAATTACAACATAATGTGGTAAATATGGGAGTACAATACATATTAGCTGTCCTAGCTATATTAATGTGTAAATGAGTTGATAAAGGGATGAATTAGCATGATTATTTGCAAGATATCATAAACTCAGCAGGAGAAGCAGGAAATAAATATGTAGTATTCAGCAAAAATGGAGCATGAAATATATTTTTAAAATATTTTATTTATTTATTTGAGAGAGAGTGGGGGCAGTGTCAGAGGGAGAGGGACAAGCAGAATCCACATGTCACATGTAGCCAGATGCGGGGCTTGATCCCACAACCCCAAGATCGTGACCTGAGCCAAAATTAAAAGCCAATCACTCAACCAACTGAGCCACCCAGGTGCCCTTGGAGCATGAAATGTTTTTAAGTGAAGAAGGCTTCGAAAGGGTTTTAAAGATGACAGATTTTAGCTGTAGGGTTACAAAGGAAATAAGAAGTCCTACATTCAATTTATTAACATGTTGGTAAAACCAGACTTAAACACTAAACACATGACAATAAAGAGCTAACCTGCATAGAAAAGTAATAGATGGAAATCAGATGGTTACATAATGCTATGATTACTCAAACTCTTATTTTGGATTTATTAATGTCTATATCCAATTATCATGACATATGTATGTTAATTTCTCCATTGTTACTGCAATTAATCACAGTCAGTATAAGTCACTCCAAGGGAAGGTAATAGAAGGTGGCAAATTAGGCCAATTCTCCCTCTTTGGGCCCTCAGAGTGCAACATAATTTCCATTTTCACTGCAAAGGGAACAAAATCCTAGTTTGTCACTCCCTCAGAAGAAAGATTAAAATGTTACACATTAGACAAAACTGTTCAAGGACTTCTATGGGCTCAAACTCAGTCCTGGGAAAAAGAAAGAAAAGGAAGGTGTACATGTCCAAAAATATGGCAAGTTTTTGGTCTAAGGAGGCAGTGTGTTGTAACAGATTTGATGTTGAAGAAATGTGTTCCAACTTTATAATTATTTTTCTGTATGACCTTGGTCGTCCTTGCCTCATTGATAGAACAGGGACAATAATGTCTGCCCTACGTATCTCACAACAATGCATACATTTTTTTTTTAAGATTTTATTTTTTTAAAGATTTTATTTATTTATTTGAGAGAGAGAGAGATGTCATGAATGGAGGAGGGAGCTGTGAGGGGCTGAGGGAGAGGGAGAAGCAGACTCCCGGCTGAGCAGGAAGCCTGACTTTGAGCCTGACCCCAGGACCCTGGGGTCACGACCTGAGCCAGAAGGCAGAACCTTAACAGACTGAGGCCACCCAGGCGCCCCCAAGATTTTATTTTTAAACATCCTCTACACCCAACGTGGTGCTCAAACTCACAACCCCAAAGGCAAGAGTCAGTGGACTGAGTCAGCCAGGCATCCCAACAATGTATGCTTCTTGTATAAAGTAACATATATGAAATGTTTGAAAACATTGTGAAAATATAAAAATCCAGTATTAGACTTGTTGCACATTTGAATGATAGAGTTACAATAGGATGATATTTTTTCATCTATAAAAGATAAGTTACCTTTTATATAGGGAAATAAAAGCATATTACAAGGTACAAAATCTCCTCTAACAATCAATCTATCCACCAATAGGAATGAAATAATAGAAAGAGTACAATTTCTCTTTTCAGGAGCATCTATTTCTAGTTCCAGGGCACGGTTTGTTTCTACATTCTTCTTTCTTTCTTTCTTTTGTCCTTGCTAATCGTTTCTTTGTATCTTCATCAAAAATTTTAAGGCTGTCTCTTTGCTTTTATTTTAATATTGTTTTTATCACATTTTAATTGAAAACCTGAAGGAAAAAGATCACAAACCCGTTCTTTCCTCTAACAAAGTGCAGCCTAGGTTCTGCCAAGAACATGTAGAAGTTGTTAAAAATAGCACATTTCTTTATTTGGACTCAATTGACTTGTACTTCTGTGGACCTGTCGAAATGTTAAATAATAAATTGTTATCTCTGAATAGATTCTTTCTTGCCCAAGATACTGTTAAAAAACGTGCTTTAGATGAGTCATTTAACCGGAATAATTTCCCTTTGGATTACTAGGGTCATTAGGGGAAAAAAATATAAAACCAAGTGAGTAATTTTCCATGTATCTAGGGTTCAATATCTGAAATGTTTCATAGGCCTTCTGCATCACAAGGCAATTTATTTAAAAATAAACACAGGGACACATCCTCCTCTCTGCTTCTGTCTGTCCCTTCCTCTTTCACAGCTGAAGGCAGGCTCATCAACGATGAACAGAGGGTCAGCCAGTAACCCTTGTGCCAGTGTGTCATTATCCCGAGCTAGGAATGAGCACGTCTGGAAGAGTCAGGCAGAGAGCCCGTCCATCTCTTCCCCATCATCACCCTGACCTTTTAACAAGAACAGCAACAGTAATAACAAACATTATTAACAACAATCAAAACAGCATGTGCACAATACAAAGGTACAACTTCGGCAGCTCAATAGAGCCTCAGCCAAATGGCCACCCACACATTTGCTGCTGTTACTGGAGAAAAAAGGGGAATGTTGCTTGGGCTCAAAGAAGGGGGAGGAGAGGGGAGAGGCAAAGGAGAGGAGGAGGCGGAACCCTGTGTTTGACAGGAGTGTTCCAACTGTGAAAATCATTTTTCACCCTCGGTAAGGAGCAGGTGAACCACAGGAGCAGAGAGGAGAGCCCATTGTTTGTGACCCCTGCCAGAAATTGCCAGTTTAGGGCACTCATCAGGAGAGGCAGTGCCCTGCCTGAAGATCTCAAGCTTTGATTTTTCGGTGAAAGGAGACATTTCCCAAAAATGTATAGCCAACATTCCTACCATTAGCCTCTTGTTTCCTTTGTATATTACATGGATGCTCTGCGAGGGAAATTCGATCAATATAGTAGATTCCTGGCAGAAAGATGCTATCAGACAATGCATGTATGGCTTGACATAGCTCAATTTCCATCTGTCCAAGAAGGGATTGATTTTCCCCTCCCGGAAATGCACACACACATCCTAAGAGAGCTCACAGAGGATGGGGGTTGGGCAGGCATTTATTCAAGAACAGACAGCTCTGCCACTCCCCCACACGCGTTCAAAAATACCCTCTGGCTTGGTGACTTCATATTTGGATGATCTATACAAGCCCCTCGCATCAGGATTAAGTCGATGGCTAATAAGCAAACACAGTATTCCTCTCCTCACTCTTTGGATGCTGAGAGCCCTATCTTCTCAGCTTCTTGGGAAAATGTGTCCATCTTGGAATCATATGCCAGGTTTACTTCCTATGAAGCCTCATTTTCCTAACTCAGCTGGAATTAATTTTCTATCGCTTGATAACAGTTTTCTCGGCTAATACCTGGAGACACGTTAACCCTTCCTTTACCACTCCATTGTTCTTCCCTTGCGTCTGTTGGTCTCTTTCTGATTTAGACCATTGTGACAGTTATTCAAGCTGCTCACTGATTATTTCCAGTTCTTCACCTTCTGGGTGTGGGCTTACACTTCTGGCCCTTCAGGTGGGGCCATGTGACCAGTTGCTCAATGAGTTGTGAGTACAAGTAATCTGTGTCATTTCCGGGTTGATCTTTCAATTGTCTGTGGAGAGTTTCCAGAGGATAGTATTGATATATTAGGCTTTATAAAAATTAAGAACTTCATTATGACAAAAGATATCATTAATGAAATTAAAATGCAAAAACCAAACTAAGAGAAAATATTTTCAAAATATAGAACAAGAGGGGTGCCTGGGTGGCTCAGTGGGTTAAAGCCTCTGCCTTCAGCTCAGGTCATGATCTCAAGGTCCTGGGATCGAGCCCTGCATCGGGCTCTCTACTCATTGGGGAGCCTGCTTCCCTCTCTCTCTCTGCCTGCCTCTCTGCCTACTTGTGATTTCTCTCTCTCTGCCAAATAAATAAATAAAATATTAAAATATATATATATGTGTGTGTGTGTGTATATATATGTATATATATATATAAAACAAGAGGACTGTAACCATATGCAAAAAGAGTCTACAAATCAATAGAAAAGTGTGCCTCAGACATAAACAGGCATTTCACAGTAGGGGAAATGTAAGTAACAATAAACATATTAAAGGATACTTAGCCTCAGTTGTAATTAGGGAAATGCACATTAAAGCAACAACATGCCATTCTTATCTATGAGAAACACAAAATTAAAACTGAAAACTCAAAAAGCTTAAGAATTTCTAGAATTGGTAAAAGTGTGGGGAAATGGGCATTCTCATTTCTGGTGGTATAACTTTTTTTTAAAGATTTTATTTATGTATTTGAGAGATTGAGAGCACAAGTTAGGAGAGGGGTAGAGGAGGAGGGGGAGACAAGCAGACTCCACACTGAGCACGGAGCCCGAGATGGGGCTTGATTCCACTACCCTGAGATCACGACCTGAGTGGAAACCAAGAGTCGGACACCCCACCAGCTGAGCCATCCAGAGGCCTCCAAAAACACTTAAACTTATAGGTAGGCAAGTAAACAAAAATAACCTCCAGAAAAAAAAACCAGGGACAAAATAACAGTGTGTAAAGGGAAAGCCCTGAACTTACAGTCAGGAGGCAAAGGTTCCTGGTTAACCCTGCCTTAATTATGTGGGTGTCTAGAAAGTTCATCTAGCATCTCTGAACCTCGGTCTCCTTGTACATCAGATTAAGGGACTGGACTCAATGGCCACCATGACACTTTCTGCTCTGGAATCTTTGATTCCGCACTGGGCCCTTTCCCCTTCTTGCTTTGTTGCCAAGGTTACTTGCAGCTCTGGCCTTTCAGACCGTGTTTTAGACAAGGCATCAAATACAGTCATGAATTTACATATAACCCAAGATCACAACCTTAGGGGAAAAGATCAACAGCCACATCGCCCGGCTTCTGCTTAATTATGACCTTTTATGTTTTATTTGATAGCAGTTATTTACACGGACCTATGGCTGAATCAAGTAATAAAATAATTCTAGGACAAACAAGATAATTGGCCAGACAGGTCATTTTTGGTTTGTTTGTTTAATACATTGAAATCTCATTTCAGAAAGCATGCTATTCTGAAATAATTTCTTTTCCTTTCATCACGTACATAACCTCTCAGTTGTCTTTTCATTAAATTTCCTGGCCCTAGACAAAGAGAAGGCTGAAAGGAAGATGAAGAGGTACAGTTGTGCTGGGAACTCATGGGTGCAAAGGCAGAAGGGTCAGTTACTGTCGTGAATGAACAAATGAATGTATAAGAGGATGGGAGACATTTTTGTTCCCTTCTCCACCAGCATCTCAGCAACTCTGTGTGTGGCCAGACAGCTGCAGTGAATAGTGGAGATTATGTGCATATGGGGAGGGCCTGGAAGAAAGTCCCCCAGAAGCAGAAGCTCATCCTCAAAGAGCTGGACCAATTCCACCGAGCACCGTGCAAGCAAGAGTAGATGCGCAGAAAACGCCAGCAGTCTACCCTTTCCTATCTCCCATGGGAGACATTAAAGTACAGTAGAAAGAACCCAGACTTTGGAGCCTGTAAACCCTGAGTCTGCATCCTGTCTCTGCCCCTGACTGTCTGGGTGACAATGGGTCACCTGGGTGACCTGTAAAAAAACGACAGGATTGTTGTGAAGGTGAAACAAGATGACAGGGCACACAGTAAGCAATTCATGGAAAGCATATGGCTTTTCATCTCTTAATTCCTAAAGGACCCAGGCTTTGAGTTTTGCCCAAAGCAGACCTTACAGCCTTCAAGCCGAATTGTTTTTTAGGCCAACAGTACAGGCCCACTTAAAAAAAATAGTACTTCTAATTCCATTTCCCCCCTTTTGAACAAGGGGCTCCACATTGGCATTTTGCCCTGGGCCACACAAATTAGGGAGCCATCCCCCAGGATACGTCAAACTCGCTAAGTTTTCCCTGAAGCCTTTGCCTTTGGCCCTAGGTAAGAAGGAAACCTCTACTCCCCATTCCTTGTGGATGAAGTGGGGTGCACAGTCTCTGAGTCAATCCCCCACCAGCTCCTTTCCCTTCACTCCTTTATAGGGTAGAGACAGGTAACGGCTAGACTGGCAGTTTCTGCAAAGGTAGTCCAGCATTTTGTTTTGAAATGTGTGGGCACCTGGCACTTATTTTTTTATCCTTTGTATTTGGAATCCCAGTACTGTGATTATAAGGTCCCGGACAACAAGGGAGCTTTGGCTCCCCATAACCACAGGGGTGCCAGAATGTTCTCCGGAAGGTAGATGGACTAGCAGGGAAAGGAGGGGAAATCCCTTCAGTCCTGGCTGCCTTCCTTGCCAGCTGAGGGAACATATCATTTCCTGATGGTGGAGGCTGGGTTCCCCCGGCACAGCACCCTTGTGCCCAGCGATTCATTCCAGAGAACAACAGCAGCTCTGTGTTTAACCCCTGAGCATTCTTGGACAGTTCGTCATGGAGGGTCCAGTCAGGGTATTGGAAATGACTTCCCAAGCAGATCATGGGCCAGGATCCAGAGCCCTGCTGCAAAGTAGTCGGCAATATGGCGACACTGTTGGAGTTTGTGAATGGCCCAAGTGGCACCTCCATCTGGATCAAACTTCATACATGAAGCTTGACCTGCCTCAGAATCTTTCATGGTTTTACCCACGATGCTCCCCTGTCCTGTGTGGCAAAGAAACCAGGAAAGCCACATGCTCAGTCTTTACTGGAAAATGGGCAGCGAGGGTCATGAGAATTTCCAACTGTAGCAGGAAACCTGGCAAACAGGCTGGGTTGACATCAGGGCTCAATCAGGGCAGGGGCAGGGTGCAGCCAGTGAGACATTGGCTTTGATCATGGAAAATGGTAATTTCTCCATATGGTCTACTACTCTCCTGGCAAATCAATGTATGTGGCCCACAGGGCATTCACTTCCTTTCATGGAGCCAAGAGATGAGTTGAAGGGACTTAAGTTTCTTCTCTTTTGATTCCTCTATTGTCCTAGGGACAATGCATCTGACCTTCAGGTTAAACCAAACCTGGTTTGCTGGCCTTTGTCACTAGGTTTTATGGTCAGTCTTACTCAAAAGAGGTGGTCTTGGGGTGCCTGGGTGGCTCAGTGGGTTAAAGCCTCTGCCTTCGGCTCAGGCTGTGATCTCAGGGTTCTGGGATCGAGCCCCGAATCAGGCTCTCTGCTCAGCAGGGAGCCTGCTTCCCTTTTTCTCTCTGCCTGCCTCTCTCCCTACTTGTGATCTCTCTCTGTGTGTCAAATAAATAAAATCTTTTTTTTTTTTAAGATTTTATTGGATTTTAATGGAATCTACCCTCCATTGACAAGTTTCCTATAACCTTGCCCATGGGTGGGGAGGGAGAAATTAAGGATGCCATGCCTATCTAGACACTTCCCTTCTGTGCCATTCTCCCTAGAAGGACTGTCAGTAATCCCTGCTCTACTTCTCTAGTCTGGCTTCATTTTAAAATTCACTGTTGTTTGAATTCTGTCTGTATCTTCCCAGCAAAACCCCTTTGGAAAAGAGGACCAATGATCTTGGCATCGGTCTCTTCTCTGAATACTTCTTCCTGAGTTCCTCTCCCCTTCCTCCACTGCCTACTGCCCAGCATGGATATCTACCAGCTTTGTTTTAGGCTCTTCCAACCACACTCACAATCATCAGGCATTTCCCCCTCCTCTAGTAGATTTTAAATCAACAGTTTGGCTGTTAAAATCAAATTTAGGATTCTGGCTCTTTTCTCTGTCCCAGCCATCAGAGTCCCCTCTGAAGTGTGTGGCTCTGAAGTCCCCGAAATGTTACTGGTGTCTACACTGCTGGGCGTCATTTGGCCAAGGTGAGGGTTGCAGGAGGAGGGAAGAGCAAGAAATGACAGGCCAGCTAACCACAAGCTGTCAGATCCAGTTCTTTCTAAAAGAACAGGGATTTTGGAGGGCGCCTAGGTGGCTCAGTGGGTTAAAGCCTCTGCCTTCAGCTCAGGTCATGATCTCAGGGTCCTGGGATCCAGCCCCTTATCGGGCTCCCTGCTCAGCGGGAAGCTTGCTTCTCCCTCTCCCCTTGCCCCTCCCCCTGGCTCATGTTCTTTTTCTCTCTCAAATAAAATCTTTAGGGCGCCTGGGGGGCTCCACTGGTCAATCCTCTGCCTTCAGCTCAGGTCATGATCTCAGGGTCCTGGGATCGAGCCCTGCATCAGGCTCTCTGGTCATCGGGGAGCCTGCTTCCTCCTCTCTCTCTGCCTGCCTCTCTGCTTACTGGCCATCTCTGTCAAATAAATAAATAAAATCTTTAAAAAAAAAAAAAGAAGAAGAAGAAGAAGAACAGGGATTTTAAACTTCTTTCTGAGCTGCTTCCATACTCCCAAACTACCTGTGGCAGATAAGTAAGTTAAAACATCCTTGAGCATGTTTGACTTTACCTCTTTCCTAACTGGGCCCAAGGGTAGACTCGGGTGATTGAGCTGTCACTTCAGGCACTATGACGAAGAGAACTCACACTTGTAAGGGGGCTCCTCTCTCCAACTGGCAAGTTCTTTTGATTCCATTGGTTTTAATTCCTCTGAAGGGACGTCTCATTGGCATAGTTAATCTTTTCATGCCTGGCCTTCATCGGGAGTCCCTACCTTTGCCTGGGAAATCAGGAACATCCTCCCAAAGACAGTGACATGCATCGAAGGACGACAGGGGCTGTATGTAATGTGTGAGTGGCATTTTCAGAATTTTGCTGTATTATTCTAAATCTAGAGCCTTTGTTCAACTATTGTTACTTTTCCTTTTTCTAAATCCTAAGGGTTGCTGTCATTCTTTAAAAATTCCACACTTGAAGAAACAAAATGGGACTCTTTCTCTCTCCTCTCTCTCCCCCTCTTCCTCCCTTTCCCCGTCTCTCCCTCTCCCCTCTGTCTCTCTTTCATTTCAATATGGACACTCAACAAACTCTCAAATAATATTCTGTCATTCATTCACTCAATATTCAGTACTTGCTATATGCTAGAGGATTTTACATGTTACAAAACGCATTTTACAGATAATTTTTTAAGCCTTATAACAACCCTATGCATTACTGTCACAAAATGCATTTAATTTAGAAAGCTGAGGCTCTGTGAGGTTAAGTAATTTATTCAAGATCAAATTGCAAGTATAGTGGGAGAGGGGAGAGTTGAATCCAGGTTGGATCTCTAAAACCTATGTAATTTTCCCTACACCTCCCCCCCGGATGACTCAAAATAGTACAGTAGAGCTGATATAATTGAACGATGTATCAATAATTTGCCATCAGGCACTTCTACCTAACATCTGACATATTCTAGCTGAACATTTTCCTAAACTGAGAGTTGAGATTATATAACCAAAATGATACTTTTCTAAAATAATTCTGTGAGTTTGAAAAAGTTCTCTAAGCGGATTAAAAAACAACTTTATTTTTAAAACAAGTTTATTTTTCATGAGTAATACCTGTAGAAAATTCTGTCCCTTTGGCACCTGTCCTTTTCCTCTGCCCTGGGAAGTGTATCTGTAATATTTATTAATACAGAATAGTGCTGCCTTCTCCACCATAGACCATTGGTTCATTCCCCATGAAGCTCCTTATGCTTGCTTTTGCTTCACTCAGCCCATTTGATTGTAAGACTAAGAAATCAGTTCAATCCTTCTTAGTAACTTTATTTTTGCATCTCCTTCCTCTTTCGGGTTAGAAAAGTAACAGATGCTTATTGTATAAAAAGCAAATCATCCAGATGTCTTAGGAAGTAAAAAGCTCCGGCAATCCCACCCCTAGATGTAACAGCTATTAATAAGGTGGTGCATATTTTGGTCTTTTAAATTTCCTCTATCCAGATACTAACACATATTATATTTATACATATTTTTACATAAATGAGATCTGCTGTACATACTGTTTGGCAATTTTTGTTTGTTTTTGACAAACAAACATCTCAGCTATCTTTGTCAGTATCTATAGATTGATCTCAGCTTTCAGATAGCTTTTGACAAAGGCAAACATCAGCTTCACAAAAACAAAATGAATTTCAAATGTTTTGCCAATGCAGGCCTTAATCCAAACAAAGTCAATGTGAGAAGGTGGGAATAATGCTGTATTTAAAAGAAAAAATCAAAGTAGGTTCATAGTTGCTCTTACTAAGCATTATGTTATTATAATACCTGAGCTTTAAAAAAAAAAAAATTGGGCCATTACATCCACTTTTTGAATTAGCAACCAACTGACAAAAGGTGAAACAAGGAACCTTCAGGAAAATCCCCTCTGGTCGAGTTGACTTCAGGTGGCGGATTGTAAGGCTCTGAGGCATTTTCGACAGCTTGCCATTAGCTAGAAACAGACTTCTCAACACCTCAGCATGGATCTGTTAAAGCCTCTCATTTAGTGAGAAACATAAGACAGATGATTCAGTGTGCTGGGCGATTCATTAACCCATCAAGGGCTTTCTTCCCGAGCCTGGATAACAGGCAGAAAAAGGAATGTAATCCTTAATGAAGAACCAAGGGCGGAGCTGGAGGGACGCGCACACACACAGACAAGGCATGTGATGAGATCTCCTCCTCCATCTGGAACAAGTCCTCTCTTGAACTTCCATAGATTTTCGCCATAGATTGATCCTGCCTGGGAGCAAGATAAGTTTTTCTCCCAGCTGTCTTGGAAAGGGGAAGTGATGCAGGCAATAGACCCTACTCTCAGAAGGCCATGTGTCTAGTACCCCAGGACACGGACTGTCCACAAAGAACCAAAAAAGTAGGCCAGCCCCCATCGGCATTTTACGGGACATCAAAGAGAATATATATTCTCAGGTTGAGCCATAAAAATCAACATTAGTTCAGAGATTACCTGAAATTCAGCCTGCTGAGACCCACGTCATAGGCTTTAGAAAACCGAAAATACTGTTCTTTTCCCTGCTTTTCCATATCGTTTGGGCTGATCAGGCGATGCTGAGGCTAGATTTACAGGAAGCAAATTTATCATAATGTGTTATTACTATTTTTCAAAATACTGCTTTCTTCTTTCCATATTATTTCTTTATTCCACGAGATAATATAGATATCCAACATATCCAACAGTGATTCTTGGTTTGGGAATCTTCCTTTTTCGAATGAAAAGTTTAATAGTGCCACTTGTTGAGAAGTAAATTCTTCCTCCTTTTCCCTAAGTTTTTAGTTTGCCATCATTAAGACAAGATCTGACAAGTAGGTGGCTGGAAGATTTGCACACTCACTCAGTGTGAGTGATAATATAAGTTTGGGAAGGAGAAAAGGATAATTGAAATTTCTTAAGTTCTTTTTAGAGGTTTCTTACATTGTCAGCAATATGATTCTCATTAATAAAGTCTAGGTTAATAACTGTTAGGGTGGGGGTGCCTGGGTGGCTCAGTCGTTAAGCATCTGTCTTCGGCTCAGGTCATGATCCCAGGGTCCTGGGATCAAGCCCCGCATCCGGCTCTCTGCTCGTCGGGAAGCCTGCTTCTCCCGCTCCCATTCCCTCTGCTTGTGCTCCCTCTCTCGCTGTGTTTCTCTCTGTCAAATAAATAAACTTTAAAAAATAATAATAATAATAATTGTTAGGGTGACCAAATGTCTTATTTACGCCTGGTTAATTCCTGGGGTCCTAGTATAATAATTAATAATATCCACCTCTTCTTTCAAAAGTGTTCTGTCTCGGACACTAGATTATACAGTCACTCTATTAGTCATTTAAGTATTCTGCTGTCACAATGGGTAGTGGGGCCAATGTAACAACTGTTTACTGAACTGTATATTAACTATATATTAGATGATGATAGTTTTCTGTCAAAATTTTAAGTGTACATATCGTTTACCCTAGAAAGTTCCTTTCTATGAATCTATTCTATAGAAATTCTCACACTGTGAGCATATTTTTATATGCATATATACAAATATATACAAACATATTACATGCAAGCACAAGAGAATGCTTATTGAAAGGTTTAAAAAGTCTAAATGTTTATCAACAGTCTAGTTAGAGATCTGTATGTGTTGATGATGTGGTGAAATGTTCAAGGCATATTTTTATTTATTTATTAGAGAGAGAGAGAGAGCATGTGCGTAGGGGGAGGGGCAGAGGGAGAGAGAGAGAGAATGTCAAGCAGGCTCCACATCCAGAATGGAGCCCGAGGTGGGGCTCAATCTCACGACCCTGAGATCATGACTTGTGCTGAAATCAAGGGTTGGATGCCCAACTGACTGAGCCACCGGGGCGCCCGCAAGAAATATTTTTCAATAAAAAAGCAAGTTGTGGGAATGCGTGCATGTGCAGGTTGCCGTGGCTGGCTCAGAGGAGCCTTTAGGGTCTCCCATAACCTCTTCCAGCTCCCACCCCACAAACCATGGCAAATCAACATCAACCCAAATGTTAAATCCTGACTGTGCAAACACAGCTTCTCTACTAGCCTTCGCATCCAACCAGATGGCCCCGTCCTAAGCCTCTCTAGCAGAGAAATTCTGGAGATACCATTATCTACAACATAATCCTGTCTTGTAATACATATACTCCCAAAACTATTGATTGGGATTACTTCTGGAGAGAGACTGTTCTTCCTTTCTGTGCTTTTAACCCATAAGCATCTATTGCTTATAATTAAAAAAAAATTTAATTTAAAAGGAAAACATATTTAGTTAGTTTGCCATATAAATGCATATATTTTAGGTGTATCTGGAGCATCTGGGAATGCTTTATTTAGAGAGAAAGAATAGGGAGCCAGACCTCTGGCATTTTTCCTGCAAATATACTTTGGAGTGGATGTGGCATATTCTGTAGTTATCTCCCAATTATCAGGTAATTGAGGAAATAAAGTCGAAATGTAGCTTTTCGTTTCCAACTTTTTCTCCATCATTTTAACTGAATCATTTGAACAGAAACATTAGTTGCTTCCTCTGAATGTCTTTGGGAATAGATTATAAAATATAAACCAACTACTTAAAAAGGATGGACTTTCACTTTTTCTTTTTTTTTTTCTTTCTATTTTTATTTCTCTGATCTGTCTTCTAGGACGAGTGTGAATCCAAAAGGCTCACAGCAGAGAAAGAAAGAATTGAAGGATCTTAACTGTGTGAAATGAACAGATCATATTGTACCCTTATGATTTGTAAGGGTTACAGAATGTTTCCACTTAGTTTTAATTTTAGAGTTAAACAAGAAACAAAGGAAAAATACACTGCTACAAAAGTCCCCGGTTAGAGCTGTCTTTCAAACATGACCAGGTTCTCACCTTTTTCAGCTCTCTGTCCTCTCTTGGACCTCACTTATCCACCTGCTTGACCAGTTATCCTTGGAGGGAAGACTTTCCTCCAGGCCCATCCCTGCCTCTCAGCCTCCCTCCCACCCATTCCCACCTCGGTCTCTCTCCCGGCAGGACTAAGCACTTCCTGGTCTCCCTTCTCTGATTCCCTCCTAAAGGGCTTCATTTATTTTATTTCCACTTGTTTCATCATTTGCACCAATCCCCACTGCCACTCCCTACCTAGACTGTCTCCTTTCAGACCATGGATTGAGCCATATTCATAATGGAATCATCCAGGCAGGGCACAATGCTCGGCACACAGTAGGTAGTCACAGGTATTTGTTTAATAAATGAAACCTTAACACAAAAACAAAACAAAAGGAGATCCCCAGAAAGAAGCCACAGAAAACCCTTCAAACCACTGGAAAGCCGCCCCAGGGAAGGAATTCTCTTGGGCAGGGAGAGCTTTGTTTTGAATCAGCCCACTGGCTAGAGTTCAGAAGCTCGTCTGCATTTCTTCCTCCAGTGGGTATTGGTTTGAAGTGCTTTTTGTAACTGCCACATTTTGCAGTTTCCCTAACCTTCTCTCTGGGATATCAGAGTTCAAACCTTGAAACTAATTGGGTAAGACAGCAAGCATTCTGCTTACACCGACCGATGTTGGGGGGCTTCACTGTGCACAACGCTCCAGGTGAGCTGGCTCCGGAGACACACCACCCATGTCATTTTCCCTGTAACCAGGGTTGACCTGGAGCACTTGAGGCCAGGAGGAAATTAGTTTCTTGCACTCTAGCCCCGTAGTTTCAACTGTAGCTGAGTCTGGGCACCATCTCGGCATCCATCAGCATAACTGAATTAGTTCCTGCTCTCTGATGGGAACGGTGATGGCGCCTGGCTACAGGAAACCTTCCTGCTTGGCTAAAAGAGGTTGTGACCTGCTTGCACATGGGTTTAGTGGAAGCATGAAAATCTGCATTTAACTGAAGCTTTAGTATCACCAGTTAGAGATGCAGTAACACTAACTGGACAGCCTCTTTTAAAGCCCAGGGACTACGAAGCCATTAGTTATGGAAATGTGAATTAGTTGAATATGTATTGACTGTTACTAATATCTCACTGAGATCTACCCGGGAAGTAGGTACTTGGTGGAGGATGAGGAATGGGAGAATACAGCAGGTGCTAGAGAGAGAGAGAGAAGTGGTTTGGGAGCACAGACATCAGTTACTAAAGACCACAGACCTGGCAGGGTGAAGAGGACTAAGGAGGACCCAGGGGCTCTCCTGAGCACTTGGAGAATGGGGTGAGGACTAGGGAAAGTTAAGACAAGAATTCTGGAAGGGAGAATAAGAGGGTCCCTAAACATTGTGCGGATAAGGGTTCCTTATTGTATTCATGATCCCCTTGTCTAGTGAAATGAAGACTCATAGGTTGATCTACAGTGGAACCTGCAGGAAATTAGTACCGATAAGTACGGGCAAGGTGGATGAAATTGTGATGGACTAGTGATTTCTAACCTAACATCTTTTATTTTAATTTTCTGAAGAAATATGGATGCAGGAAACTTGAAACACATAAAAAAGCAGAAAAGACCCAACAAGCACAAACCAATAAAAGCAACTAATTCCTGAGTGTCTGGGTGTCTCAGTCGATTAAGTGTCCAACTTTTGGATCAGGTCAAGATCTCAGGGTCGTGGGATGGAGACTCAGTGTCGCCCTTTGTGCTCAGCAGGAAACCTGCTTAAGATTCTCTCTGTCCCTCTTCTTCTTCTTCTCTCCCCCTTCTCTCTCAAAATAAATAAAATAAAAATCTTTTTTAAAACAAAGAGTAATTCCATGCCCTGCGTATAACAACCTTACCATTTTCAGCTCCTATGCTTCTGGTCTTTTGTTTCTGCACATGTTCACGGATGCACATCTTTTTTAGAAGGTAAACTATACCTTACGGCGCATGTTGTTCGACAGTCTGGGCCTGGTATATCTTGAAACATGTTAGCGAGGTGGCTGTGAACAATTTCTCTTTATCTTTCTGTTCCTCTGGACGTGGCGGGACGCGGTGTCCTTCGCAGCAACCTCCCTGGTTGCAGGGAGGGTGATCCCACAGAGACTGATCGCTGTAGACTGACCCTGCTCAGCCGGGGGCCTCTTTGTTCACTGACGGGTCCAATTGCTTGGCTTAAAAAGATGGCAAGGCTCCGCTGACTTGTACATTAGTTTGCATATATTTTCTTTCTAAGTAGAAGAGGCTTTTAAGTAAGCATGTGAGATAAAACTAAATGGATTGATTAATGTAATCTACAGCCTAACATTCAGGGCCTCCCATTTGTGGAACCAAACCATGTAATCACAGCCTGGGGTAAGAAAGCCAAGTCCGCACACACGGGAAAAAGCTGACATTCACCAAAGGAGACACACATTTGTAGCACAGACGAGGGTGCCCTACACCTTCTTCTCCTGTCTCCTATGCTCTGTACCCTTGACACTGGCCAGTGGGGCAGCAGGGTTGAGCCTGACTGTTTCTCGACTGGACCCTGCCCCTCCTTCCTCCTACCACTGCCTTCATTTAGCCCTTGTTTCTCGAGTGGACTACTGCAAAAGCCTTACACCTTGTCTTGCCCCAAGATGGCCCCTTTCTACTCCCTCCTCACCATGACGACATGAATCGCAGGTGACATGCCTGGCTCCGGCTGCTCCTGTTCCGATCACTGTAAGCAGCCATCTCAGAGCACGGTGTTCCAGAACGGCTGCCATTTCATGATGCTCGTGGATTCTGTGTGTCAGGATTTCAGGCAGACCAGGGCCAGGACTGTTTTTTCTCTGCCCGGTGGTATCTAGAGCGGGGATGACTTGTGTGGCTAAGACTGGGAACAGCTGGAGGTGGCGGACGTACCTCTAAGATGCTTCTTTACTTGCACGGCTGAACAACGGGTGCAGCTGTGCCTCCTGACCAGAGGACCCGTGCGGGCCTCGGGGGAATCAGCTTCCTTCCACGGTGGCTCAGTGTTTCAAGGGCTCGTGTCTCCGGGGACCGAGGTGGAGGCCTCGCAGGCCTTCGTGACCTAGCCTCAAAAGCCACATAGCTGCTTTTCCACTGTATTCCATTGCAAGCAGTCCCGGCTGCCCTCCTACTGAAGGGAAGGGAACGTAAATTCCACCCCCAGATGAGAGCAATGTTAAAGATTTGTAGCTATGTTTTTAAATCACCTATCTCTCTATCCATCAATCTTCTGTATTTGTGTAAACATAAAAGACAATTTAAAAAGACACACGCCAGGGCTGCCTGGGTAGCTCAGCGGGTTGAGTGTCTGACTCTTGATTTCAGCTCAGGTTATAATCTCAGGGGCGTGAGACTGAGCCTCCCAATGACCTCTGGGCTAAGTGTTGAGTCTGCTTCGGATTCTCCCTCTCCCCCTCCCCGGTTCCCCTTGCCCAGGCTTGCCGGCACACACAGGCGCTCTCTCTAAGATAAATTTTAAAAATTAAAAAAAAAAAAAAAAAAAAAAGATGCACACCAAACTGTAAAGACAAGAGGAGGGAAAGAGACTTTTCTACACGTCCAAAGGAGGAAAAAGCTAGTGGGATTACAGGCGATTTTTATTTTGTACAGAAAGTTTCTTCCCCTATTACCTCAAGCCCGCAAAGGCTGAGAATACTAGGGCAGGTCCTAGGTTGGCACAGTCTAAAAGAGGGTGGTGGGCCCCCTCGCTATGTAGGGCATGCAAAGACATTGCGAAATGGCTCTGTCAGTATCAGCCTACTACCCACCTTCTGGCCATGGAAGAGAGGCCAGAACATTCTTTAGGAGAATTAAGAGGCCAGAGCAAGGGTTTCTTTGTAGAGAGTGGTGTGGGTGACATGCTCCACCATCTATCCCATCTCCACTCTGTCACGGGAAATTTGCTCTCTCCTTAAACGAAGTGAGAGGGCTTCGCAAGAATTATTTGGAGAACTTGATCTGTGTCTTCTGGAATTTGAGGGACACGGGCACTGGTGACTGACTTTCATCACAAGAAGACTAAAGGTGAAAATCTGGTTGGAGGGGTCCACCTGGTAGCAGAATGAAGAGAAAGGCTCATTGGCAGGATGCCGCACCTCCGCTGATAGGTGGGCCGAACGGAGGAGGGACTCCTTCGGGGGCCACCTGTGAACGGAGTGAGGGATGCCACCGGAGAGAAGCACTTGAAGCACGGAGAGACCTGGCTGTAGGGCACAGTGGCCAGCAGTCCCTAGTAGAAGGGTCTCCAAGGTACAAATGCCATGCTGTGTCCATCACATAAGTGGGAACCGTTTGCGTCTAATCTTTCCTCAAGGGCCTCAGGAAAAGCAGCTTGGTGGGTAGAAAAGGAAGAGAAATCTTCCTCACATGCATTGCTCCTGCACGTCCGCTTCCCAAGATGGAAGAAGGACCGTCTAGAGGGATGAGAGACCTTTCCACGCAGACACGGGACTGCAGGTGTAGCGGTGGACTGGGCCCGATTTTTAGAGCGCTCTTGTGATGGAACGGGATCAGAAAAACCAAGGATTTAATTCTAGAATGAGTTTTCTAGAGCAGCAGGAGAAGGAATAAAAAGTTGTTTCTTCCTAGAGCTATAGTGTGTCCAGTATGGTCAATAAATCTATCAGAGGTTTTTTTGTGCTTTTCTGGTTTTCCAGATTTTACTTGGCGCACATATGGCTTGCTATTATTTAAATGCACATCAAATCATTTCACTTCTGTGGGTGAAACCCTTCAACGTCTTCCATGGTCCTCATAGTAAAGGTTAATTTTTACACATGGCTTATAAGGCTTTTCATGATCTGGCCCCTGCCTCTCTCTCTAGCCTCCTCTCCTGGCCTCCTCTCAGCCACATACAATCTGTAGTCCAGCCATAGAGATATAAAGGTCCTATTTATTTATTATTTACTTACTTACTTATTTATTTTTAACTAAATAAAAATTTCTTTTAAGTAGGCTCTGTGCCCTGCGTGGTGCTTGAATTCACAACCCTAAGATTGAGAGCCACGTGCTTGGTCTCCCAACTGAGCCAGTCAGGCGTCCCTAGATGTAAAGATTCTAAATGTATCGGGGCACCTGGGTGGCTCAGTCGTTAAGCGTCTGCCTTCAGCTCAGATCATGATCCCAGGGTCCTGGGATCCAGCCCCGCATCTGGCTCCCTGCTCGGCAGGAGGCCTGCTTCTCCTGCTACCATTCCCTCTGCTTGTGTTCCCTTTCTCACTGTTGTTTCTCTCTGTCAAATAAATAAAATCTTTAAAAAAAAAAATTTAAAAAAAAAGATTCTAAATGCATCATGGCGTCCTGTGTCTCTCCTTAGCTCATGCTGTTCTTTCTTTTGGCCTAGAATATCCTTCACTCTCACTCTTGTCTGAAGGACTGGCTCTCATCCACCTGTCAGCTCAGGTACCACCCCTGCAATGTAAAAAAGCCTCAGCTGAAAAGTTTCTTTCGGCCAGAGATCGGGCTGTCCAGTTGGTATGGCCAGTGCTTGTGACCAGGTTACCGGTAGACATTCTGTTTCCAATCGTAAGAGAGCAAACTTTCCAGCATATACATACAATGGGTGGCACGCAGTCAGCGTTTAATGAGCAAAGTCAGGAAAGGCTAAGAAGCGGAGTCTTTAATCATCTTCCTGAAGATGACCACAGGAGTTAAGTTCTTGACACCTTGCTTTATAGAGGCAGAGAATACCAGGGAAGGTTCTGGGAGGAAGATGACTCCCTTGGGCTGATGGGAGCGTCTCCTCTGCCCTCCTGCAGGTCTGGCCACCAACGTGCCAAAAAGTGACCACTTTCCCTCCACTAGACCTTGACACCTGGAAGGCTCTGTCCTTGGCGTAGCTTGTGGCTCTGTTCTAATTTGGTCTCGGTGAAATTACTCTTGAGGTTTCTGACCTGTGGCTCTTTCTCCTGAGCCTTGCTCCCTGCTAAAGGGATTTGATGATATGTGGGTTGACAAGCGTGGGGTGCTGAGGATCTTGTGGAAACTTCTGGAGGAGAGTAAAAGCTCTAGAGGTCACATGTGCTGAGAAAGTTGGATCATGCCGAGGTTGGGGCCAATTCTGCCTCAGAACTTGGTGCCAGGCTTCTCTCACAGTCCTTTTGCATTCCAAGCTAATGAAACACATTTGTGTTTTTGGTTTTGCTTTCTTTTGTTTTCTTTTGTTTTGCAGCAAGCAAATAACTTGTTATTAAGCAGTCCATTACTTAGTCCAGAATCAGCTGCTAAAGTTGCAGGCTTTATTTCTTTTCTTTTTTTTTTTTTTAAAGATTTCATTTATTTATTTGACAGAGAGAGAGATCACAAGTAGGCAGAGAGGCAGGCAGAGAGAGAGGGGAAGCAGACTCCCAGCTGAGCAGAGAGCCCAATGCAGGGCTTGATCCCAGGATCCTGAGATCATGACCTGAGCTGAAGGCAGAGGCTTAAACCGCTGAGCCACCCAGGCGCTCCATTTATTTCTAACTTGATTGGGACTCTGCTGCCTATTGGTTCTCTCGGCTGTTAATATGACTAGGAAGCCACAGAGTTCTCAGATCCTTGGACTGGAAGGATTATAATACTGCACATTTATTATATGTGCTGCCGAAGCGAGCACAATACTGCACATTTATGAAATGCTTACAGGTTTGCAGATATTCCAGAATTTTTACACACATTATGTCATCAGGATTTCATAAAAACCTATAAAGGAAGTGTTATCATCATTTTAAAGATCTTACAGATGAAGAAAGTGAACACCAGTAAGTTTAGGGGATTTGACTGATGTTATAGAGTTAATTGGAGCCGGATCCAGGACTCTGCTAACTCTCAATCGAGTGTTCCGTCCTGGAGTTTACACACGTTTCCTCTATCTCGGTTAGTTCACGGCCCTGTGTCAACATGATAAGGCCATTAATAACCGACGTTGTGGCCACTTGTGGTTAAGAGTTCAGAACAAAATCAATAATGACCATACCTCCCGGATGACTATTTCAAAATCCTTCCAGGAGGTGGTTGGGCCCATCTGAAGTGTCTAGGAAAGTAAAAATTGTATCAAGAATTCCCTTAACACGTTGATTTTCTTAATGCCTGCAGAGTTTTTGGTTCAAATTGTTCTGATGATGGTGTCAGAAGCAAGTCTACTTAATAAATAGCCACACTCCCTGACTTTCCCTCGGCAGCAGAATGTGGCCAGTGGCATATTGGAAAGAGAGTTATGCCTCCTTAGAGGACTTCTAGACTGTCCTCTAGGATACATTTGCAGGGCAAGTTAGGGATGATTTTCATCATGGAAAATTTGACATTAATCCTTCTACTCTAGTTATACAGTCTTGTTTTTATTTATTTAAAGAGCAAACATTTCTTCCGAATAAATGGAACAGCAAGTATGACTTGTTAAATATGATAGGATTCAAGTCTCTCCTCTTCCAGTTACTTAGCAGTGACCTTGGGCAAATTACTTAAAGCCCCCAAGCCTCAGTTTCCTCACCTATTAAAGTGGAATACTAACAGTCACAAGGGTTTTGAAGATTTCTTGGTGTCTACTGAGCATCTATTTCCCCAATATCCATTTGGGAGTCCTCTTCTCCTACTCTGTATCCCTCTGGCCTGGTTGGGGACCCCACCACCTCACTCCAGGAATGCAGAACGTGACCCAGGAGAGACTCTGTGAAGCCCCTGGCCGTGAGACCAGTTCAGGGATGAGCACGTGATCCCATCTAATTAGAATGCATCTGAGCACTCAGGAGGAAGCTCTCGATTTCCCGCTGAGAATAAACACTGGAAGACGGTCTGGCTGGGATAGTTCCAGTCACCTGCCCCCACATACAACCTGAGAACAAAGGCAACAGGCAAAGGAAGGTGGAGCCAGTCTGGGAGATGGAGGGAGACAAGGTTCAGATAACATCATTAGAATCCAGTCCTGTCTGAAGTCAGCCCTATACCTGTCTCATGAGCCTGTAAGTGCCCTTTGCACTTATACCTGATTGGTTCAGGTAAATCAAGAACATCTTACATGATACTACCTAAATTTGAGAAGAAAATAATGTACAGGCTGAAAGTAGAGCATTCCTAGGAAAACTTTCATAAGCTGAAATGACCTAAAGCAAAGAAGCAATTATCATTTTGTAAAAGCAAAAATTCTCTTTGAATTTCTTTCTTTCTTTCTCTTTTTTTGGAATTTCTTTCTTTTTTAAAAAAGACTTTATTTCCTTATTTGAGAGAGCAAGCATGAGCAAGGAGAGGGGCAAAGGCAGAGGGAGAAGCAGGCTGTCCGCTGAGCAGGGAGCCCGATACGGGGCTCGATCCCAGGACCCTGGGCCCACAACATGAGCTGAAGACGGATGCCTACCCAACTGAGCCGCCAGGTGCCCCGAATTTCTTTCTGTTATTAAAAAGAGGTACTGATGTGGGTCTTTGCAAAAGTGAAGTGGCATACAGTGAACTTTCAGATAGAAGGGGAAATGCGTATTGTAAAGTGTTTAGCAAACACCTGGTCATGGCAAGTGCTCAATAAAGTTTAGCTTGATTGTGCTTCATATGAAGTTTGGTTCAGAAAAGAGGAGACTTCATATTTACTTTGAATATCAAGCATATTTTGCCAGGCATGGTAAAGAGCCAGTCTTAATGAGAGGTTAAATCCCATGAGGTATAATAGAGGTACCAAGAAGGCATTGTTGTCCTCTAAAACGTCTCTCTTTCCTTGGTACCGAGAGCTTTAGATCCCTTTGTTTTAAGACCTTTAAAGAGAAGTTTCTTATTTAGCCATAGTGGCTGTGTGAATGAGTTCATTAGTTTCGAGGGTGCATTTTTTTTTTTTTTTAAAGATTTTATTTATTTGACAGAGAGAAACACAGCGAGAGAGGGAACACAAGCAGAGGGAATGGTAGCGGGAGAAGCAGGCTTCCAGCCAAGCAGAGAGCCCTTATGCGGGGCTCGATCCCAGGCCCCTGGGATCTGACCTGGGCTGAAGGCAGACGCTTAATGACTGAGCCACCCAGGCGCCCCTGAGGGTGCATTTTTTGACAGCGGCCCACAGAGATAGTAGAGGCCACTGGGTACCGGGGTGGGAGGTGAGGGAGAGCAAGAGGAACACGACTGTGCCCAAAGGAAACTGCAGGACTGAGCATCCAACCATCTCCCTCCAGGGCAGGTGCCCAGGCTGTCCTTGGTAGCCACCCCCAAGAAGGTCCAATCTTAGCAGGCATGTACTTTCTCTAAATTTAAAGAAGGATATTTGGCTGAAATGGCCAGATGTACCTTTGCTAAACAGCAAGCACTGCATGTAACCCCCTCCTCCTCTTCAGTACACAGCCCCCCCATCTCTCCACCCCCCTATGCCCCTCTCTCCCCCCCCGACCCCCTGATCCTAGCTCTCAGCTACAGATGTTCCAAGGGGACCAAGGACCAGGACAGTGGCGGTTAAAAGACAGTGGAAGCAGCCTGAGATTGGGGCAGGGGCTGAGGAACAACCATAGTGACAGGAGAATCAGAACTCTGCTCCTGTCCGGGGTCCACAAGGCAGGGGACCCACGAAAGAGATAACTAGATACGGAGAATGGAGAAGCCACTTGGGCTGAGTCCGAGGTAAAACAGTTTAAAGTTCTGTCAGAACAAGGACTGACATGCCCCTGGGTAAGGACCTGAGTCATAGTTCAAAGAAATTAGGCAGAGATTCCTGGAAGCCACAGTCCAACCAACTTCAGATGTCCTATTTAATCTTCAAGGCTTCAACCCCACCCCTCTCTTCCTTCCTTCCCTTCTTTTTACCCTTCTTTCCATCTTCCTTCCTTTCCTCTTTGCTTCTAGTCTTTAACTCAGAGCCCTTGATTTTCCTCCTTTTAAGCATCTATACCCTCCTGAAAGTCTCATTCTTTTATTTCTTTTTTTAAAGATTTTATTTATTTATTTGAAAGAGAGAGAGATCACAAATAGGCAGAGAGGCCCCCGGGGGCGGGGGGAGCAGGCTCCCTACAAGCAGAGGGCTCGATCCCAGGACCCTGAGATCATGACCTGAGCCGAAGGCAGAGGCTTAACCCACCGAGCCACCCAGGCGCCCCCTGAAAGTCTCATTCTGTTGGTATGAGTGGTTTCCTCCTCAAAGTCTCATTCTGTGACTGCATGGACATTCCCGGCCTCTCTTTATTCGCTAGCCGATACCTGTCAGCAGCAGAATGCCAGAGATCTGCCCACCTGCTTTGCTGGGATGGCCCTAAGCCACTGTCCTGCAGGTCAGAGCACAGAGCCCCCCGGGAACGTGGAACGTCACTTCCTGAGCGTGGTGACTTATGGATACATACCGCTTCCAGGAACGGAGAGAGAATTACGAAGGGAATTAAGGCTTTTGTACATTCATGGTATTGAAGGCTGAATACCTGTACCACCTGACATTATTGTGAACTCGTCTCCCTCACTCTGGGCTAAATTGCACTCTAACATTTTATCACTTTCTACTTCATTTTCACTCGTCCTTTCACCCTTTATCTCACTGGTGCATTTCAGTAATTTTTCTGCACAACCCCTCCCCAGCTAGTATTAGCCCCAATACAAATGAGCATTTCTAAGTGTCTCTATCTCGGCATAACAGTCATAAGATAATTTCTCTGATGCAAAAGGAGGTATGCAAGACACACAGGACTGAAAGAGAATTCTTCACCATAAACCCCATTAAATATCATATGATGAATAATAATGGTCTCCTATTATGAGTAATAGGAGACTAAGCTTCAAGTTAGGATATTCTAGCTCCCTCAAAATCACATTCCCTATCAGCAATTTGATCCCACCATTTAGAAACATTTTTCTATACTACAGAATTTATTAACTGTTTTCTATTAGACAGAGTTCTCCAGAGACACAGAATAGATAGACAGGGAGACAAATAGATAAACAAACAAGGAATTGGCTCCCCTGATTCTGGAGGCTGAGAAGTCCCACCATCTGCTGTCTATAAACTGGAGAGTCAGGAAAACTGGTGTACAGTTCCAGCTCAAACCTGAAGGCCTGAGAACCTGGGGAATTGATGACGTAAGTCCTGGTCCAAGTGCAGGAGAAAGTCAATGCCCCAGGTCAAAAGAGTCAGGCTAATGGTAAATTCTTTCCTCTGCAGTTTTCCCCCAGTCAAGTGCTCAACAGTTTGGATCAAGCCCACCTACACTGAGGAGGGCAATCTGATTTGCTTAGCCTGCTGGTGCAAATGTTGATCTCATCCAGAAATGTCCAGAAATCGTGTTTAACCAAATATTTGGGCATCCTGTGTCCTGATCAAGTTGATACCTAAAATTAACCGTCACATGGCTCTGTGATGAAAGTAATGATATTAATTGAAATGTAAGCAGTGGTGATAAACTGACAGCTTAAAATAGCAGCAGGTTTGAAAAATGCAAAGATTCTCAACAAATATTTATTCAGCAGCTACAATGTGTGAGTCATCATCTGGACAGGAAAGGCCAACGGTGACTGATTCTGCTTTGGAGGATCAGGAAAGATTTTTACAAAGCCAGTGAAACTTCAGTTGAGTTTTCCAGGAATGAGTATTCATAAGATTACCAAGGGGAAAAGGTTATTGCAGGCAGGGGGAAGAGGGCCGTTCTGGGAAGTGTGAGTGGTTCCATATGGCTGGATTAAAAGGTCGCCATAAAGGAGTGTTAGAAAATGTACAGGGGTAGGTAGAGGCTAGCTCACAAGGGCCTTGTAGATTGGGGTACACACTGTAGGTTGCTATCGCATGAGCCATTTCTCCTTCTTACCAACAGAACTTTGGTTTTGTTCGGGTGGTAAAGTGTCCAGGGTCAGGACATAAATCACAGTTGGCCTAAGCCAATCTAGACAATCTGCTTTACATTTGATAAAGATGCTTAGTCTAGGGCTGGTTACGGCGCTTGGTCTGGCTAGAAAAATAGAAGTCTGGTGGAGGGATGACACTGAGGAAAGAGTTTCAACTTTGATCAAAAAAAAAAAAAAAGAAAAGAAATGTGTACCGGGAGTTCCCTCTCTCCTCCCTCCCTCCCTTTGCAATTTAGATGTTGTCGTATGAGGGCGTGATATCTAGAGTTGTGACAGCCATCTAGTGACCCTGAGGATGAAAGTTACCCAGGGAAGATGGAAGAGGAAGGACAAAAAGTTTTGGGGTCTCCAACAATCACAGAGTCACCAAGCCAATTGTAAGACTGCTTAGTTTAGGAATATCCTGTGGCCAAAGTCACCGTTATTTTGGCTTGCAGTCCAATTTGTCATGATGTTGTCAACGCCAAGGAGGACATTTGTATGTATGGCTAAGGAGTTTGGACCTTGATCATGAAATGGAATGGGAGCAGTGGAAAGGTTTATGCAGGGGAACGAGTCGCCAAATACGTGCTTGAAAACCATGATCCCAGCTCCCGTGTGCAGAATGCGCTGTTAATGGAAAAAAGCAAGGCAGAGAGATCAGTTATGAAGCTCCTGCAACTGCCCAGGAGAGTAGGTAGAACCTAAGCGAAAGAAGAAGTACCGAAAACTGGGGAGAAGGGGAGAAGTCTGAGAGCTATTTTTAAGCCAAAATAACTTAATGACTAAGTGGATGTAGGAGGTGGGGAAGACAGGAGAATCAAGGATAGCTCAGGGTTTCTGGCTCGTTTGACTCGAGAGACAGGACATCTCACTCGAATTCTGGCTTTGCCACCAGCTAGTCGAATGATCCTAGGCTAGTTTCCACTTATTTCAAGAGGGTCAGATTAAAAATATGATAGCAGACAGATGTCCTCTCTCCTGACAGTTCCAACTCCCAGGAGCACTTTTTGCTGAGAGGATAGAAGGGGCCAGGAGGACCACCGTGAGGAAGGAAGCACCCCTCTCCCTCCACCCGATCCTCCGGTTTGTTGGTCTAACCCTGGATGGCAGGTGACTTGGAGCTTTTCTCCGCCTTTTCGGCTCGGATTGACGGCAATCGGAGGAGTGGGGCGGAGGGCATCATGATGCACGGGCGATGTCCAAGCATGCAAAGGAAAACCAGCAAAACACCATTTCTCACATGCCCTTAAGACGGATCCTTCATTAAACTTCCCATATAAAGCCTTGGCCACACCCCCTAGGATTCACTACTGGGCACAGAGGTCTTTCGCCTCTGCAGATCTGCCAGCAGCAGAGGGCATCAATGTGGACTCAGAAAAAAACAATTGCTCCTTTTTTCGCGAGGGCCAGAGACGAGGGAACAGGTAACAAAAATGCATTTACCCTCCAGGGGGTGGGGGAGGGGATGATGCAAACCCAGGAGAAAGCCCAGGGACTGTTGCTGGGATACTGGCTGCTGGGTTGCAGAGGTCACAGAACCAAGGAAAGGGTTTCACAAGTGACTAATTGGTTTTGTTTTATTTCTCCTTATAGAGGGGTTGCCTCGGGCTCACCAAGACTTACTACAGTTCCAACGTGTAATCTTTCTCACTCCCACCTTTTATATCAGTTTTACACTTTATCCCATCGGATAGGGTGGACGCGTTGAGCAACACAAGGTGCAGACCCTGCCTTTATTCAGGGCGATTCTGTAAAGGCTTCGCTGCTCCGAAACCCCCCACCCCCCACCCCCACCGCTGGATCAGCAGAATGCCTCTGTCGCAACTGCATCGTAATCCAACATTTCTCCCTGCCAATCCTGTCTCACGCCCCCTCTTAGAGGGATTGTTCCCAGTTGCGCGGCCCAGTAAAATTCTCGCATCTGTCAAAGAAAAACCAGAGCCGGACAGTAGGTAAAGCAGTAAAAACATTTCATTCAGGAACTATTGCAATAGAAGGAAAGAGGTCTCAGTATAGAGCTGGGCTCGAGTCCAAATTCAACAAGGACAAGTAGTGGAGATTTATAGCCAAGGAGCAGGGTTAGGGGTCAGTGGATGGAAAATTACTAGGAGGAAACATCAGGGGTGAGGGAGGATTCTGATGAAAACGACTTGGCAAGATTCTTGCTGGTGGCAGAAAGGGTGGTCGGTATTCCTGGGGGATGCTAGGGGATGAAGGATATTCCTGGGTATAGAGGGTGATCGGCAGTCCAGGGCAGGGAATCCTCTGTAAACTGGCTGAAGATTTTTGCTAAAACTGAGGGATGCAGTCTTGACAAGGACAGACACTGAAGCCCAAGGTCAAAGCCTGGTCGAGGAGAAGCCCTGGGAGACTGACTAGAGTTTGGTCAAGGAGACAGTCTTCACATGCAAATTTCTGGCTATTTCCTGGGGAACCTGACCTATGACACCAACATAGAATCATCAATCAACTCCATTTTTCTGGGCAAGGACATGTTCACATTCACTCTCTCTCTCTCTCTCTCTCTCTCTCTCATCTATTCTCATTATTGTCGTTTTATTCTTTTTAAAAAGATAATTTAATTCCAACAAAGAAGCATAGCCTCAGAATTAAAAATGTTTTGAATTAAATAATTTTACTTTAATTAAGAAACAAAACCCCTAGTTAGACAAAGATTTCTAAGGACACAAAAAGCAGGAACCATAAAAGAAAAAATCAGAGGTTTAGACTTCATCAAAATTTAAAACTCTGTTCTTTAAAAGCCACTAAAAGACAGGCACAGATTAGGAGAAAATATTTGCCAAAAACATATCTGTAAAGGACTTCTTTCCAGAAACTCTCCCAAAGCAATAGAGCACACACAACTCAATTTTTAATATGGGTGAAAGCTCTCTTAATAAAAAAGGGAGAGAGAGACAGAGAGAGAGAGACATGGCAAATAAGCCCATGAAAAGATATTCACCATCATTATCAGGAAAAAGTAAAGTAAAACCACAGTGAAATATCACTATATACCCATTAAAATGGCAGGAGCAAGCAAACAAACAAATGAAGAAACAAACCCTAATAACACCAGGTACTGACAAGAATGTTGAGTAACTTGAACTCTTATCCCTTGCTGGTAAGAATGAAAATGTTGCAGCCATTTTGGAAAACACTAAGGCAATTTTTCATAAAGTTAAACACATATTTATCATATGACCCAGCAAACCTTTTCCTAGATATTTACCCAAGAGAAATAAAACCGCATGTTCACACAAAGACCTGTAAACAAATGTTTATAGCAGTTTATTCATAATTATCAAAAATGGAAAACAACCTCTGTGTCCATCAACTGAGAAATGGGTAAACAAATTATGATATCACCCTATTATGGAATACTACTCAGCTATTAAAAGGATGATCTAATGAAACACACAATAACATGAATGAATCTCAAAATAATTACACTCAAAATAATTAAACACAGGGGCATCTGGGTGGCTCAGTTGTTAAGCGTCTGCCTTCGGCCCAGGTCAGATCCCAGGGGCCTGGGATCGAGCCCCGCATCGGGCTCTCTGCTCTGCAGGAAGCCTGCTTCTCCTGCTACCACTCCCTCTGCTTGTGTTCCCTCTCTCACTGTGTTTCTCTCTGTCAAATAAATAAAATCTTAAAAAAAAAAAAAAAATTAAACACACAATAACATGAATACTCAAAGATAATTACCCCTCAAGATACAATTTAAATCTCAAAATAATCTAGAAAATAATTCACTACGTGAAAGAAGGCAGACACAAAAGGCTACATATGTATGATTCCATTTATATAATCTGGAAAAGAAAATTATAGAGATAGACATTAGATCAGTGTTTGTTAGGTCCCAGGGGAAAGTTCTGGGGTTGATAAGTAAATATTGTGTTTTGACTATCGTGATAGCTTCACAACCGTTCATATTACTCAATATTCAAAGAACAGTATATTTGAAAAGGGTGAATTTTCCTGTATTAAAATGTACCTCAAGGGGCTGCTGGGTGGCTCAGTTGATTAAGTGGTGACTCTTGATTTCGGTTCAGGTCATGATCCCAGAGTCCTGGGATTGAGCCCCAGGTTAGGCTCCCTGCTCAGAGGAGAGTCTGCTTCTCCCTCTGCCTCTGCCCCTTCCCTTGCTCCTGTTCTGTGTTCTCTCTCTCACTCTCTCTAAAATAAAAAAATCTTTAAAATCATACCTCCATAAACCTAACTAAACACAAAACCTCACTGAATTATTCTTACTATTACTACTGGTTTTGTTTGCTTTGCCACAGACTAGTGAAAACTTGAGCACCTACCAACTGACCCGTGGATATGAAGGGAAGCAGAGACAGCAGGCAGTGACTATAGAATCAAAAAAGAGGTTTTCTAGACATTTGGAGCATGTGTATAGGTTGAGAGAAGGAGTTAGTTTTGAGGGGAGAGACCAAAGTTACTGGAGGGGGCAGCCAGCTGATGGATGGAGTAAGAAGACTAATCAGGGGGCACCTGGGTGGCTTAGTGGGTTAAAGCCTCTGCCTTCGGCTCAGGTCATGATCTCAGGGTCCTGGGGTCGAGCCCCGCATCAGGCTCTCTGCTCAGCGGGGAGCCTGCTTCTCCCTCTCTCTCTGCCTGCCTCTCTGCCTGCTTGTGATCTCTCTCTCTCTCTGTCAGATAAATAAATAAAATCTTAAGAAAAAAAAAAGAAGACTAATCAGAATTCTTAATGGCAAAAAAACAGTAACCCCATTCAAACAACCTTAAGCAAAAGGAAAAGATTTGGCTCATGTAACTGAAAAATCTAAAAATTTAAAAACAATGTTGCCAGTACTTATCTTAGCTCGGGCCGCTATGACAAAACACCACAATCTGGGTGGCTTCAACAATAGACGCTTAGTTCTCACTGTTCTGGGGGCTGAGAAGTCTGAGCTCAGGATACCAGCCTGGTCACGTTCTGGTGAGAACTCTCCTCCTGGCTTGCAGATGGTCCCCTTCTTGCTTTAACCTTACACGGCAGGGACAGAGAGCAGGCTTTCTGGTCTCTTCTTTTTTTTTTTTTTAAGTTTTTTAAAAAGTTTATATTTAAAGGGAAGAAGTCTTGCAATGACACTATCTCAAAATGTCTCCCCCCTTCACCCCCCCGTTGCTACCTTTTTCATTTCATTTTATTTTAATTTTTATTAACATATAAGGCATTAATCCCATCAGGAGGACCTTACTTTCAGGAGCTCGTCAAAACTTAATCACCTCCCTAACGTTCCCACCTCCAGTTACTATCATCCCAGAGGGGTTGGGCTTTAATGTATGAATTTGGAGGGTGGGGGTCACAAACATTCAGTCCATGACCGTATGCAAGCTCTGTATTTTTTGGCCTCTTTCGCCTGTCCTCAGCCTTGGTCTTCAGCAGGCTCACTCTATGTGGCGTGGCCAGACTTACGCCGGTCTTATAACTGGCAATCCCAGAGAAAAGAAGGCAACTAACTGACTTCCAGGGCCGCCGTTCGTCCTTGGAACAGACGCCAAATAGCCTTATTGGGGTCATGAGCCCCCCTTGTGCTGGGGAAAGCCAGAGTCCCATTATTGACAGCCTAAAGCACATGGAAAGGGGAGAGGAGTTAGAGAAGGAAGGAATGCAGGGCAGACAGAAAAACACCACGGAAGATGGTTATCATAGACTCACATACTTGGGAGGGGACAGAATTCACAAGACAAATGAAGAAGTCAATCTGCTAGGGGATTCCTTCCTTTGAGACAGATGGGAATGAAGTAGGTGTGGATGAAATGTAGAAAAGGTGTGTGGTGTTCACTGCGGAGAGGGAAATGTGGTCAGGAAAATAAAGTCACTCATATCTGTCATCCCCTTTTGAGCCCACCTGAGAAAAAGGTTAAGCAGAGGCAAACAATGGCAGGAAATACAAAGCTAGACTACTGTCACTGTTTGACTATTTGAATGCACCTCCCCCCCCAAGCCCTAAACTCCAGTGTGATAGTATTTAGAGGTGAGGCCTTTGAGAGGTGATTAAGTATAGAAGAGCTCATGAGGATAGGGTCTTTATGATAGTGTTAGTGATCACATAAGAAGAGACCAGAGAGCTTACTCATTCTGTCTCTGTCTCTTTCTCCTTCTTACTGTATGAAGTAAGAAGCGAGGTCGTTTGCTGAGAGTGAATGAGTGAAGGAGTAGAGAAGTAGAGGACTTGAGAAGAGTGGTAAAAGCTTTGGAAGAACTACTAGGGGCATCGGGGGCCATATAAGGACAAACATGGGATTGCCAGATGGCACTGAGGTTGGAAAGAAACAGCCCTACCTGTCCCACAAGGCTGGGTTAAAATATGTTCTCCATGAACTCGTGTTCCGTTGGAAGATATCTCACACTCCTCCAAGGTTCATGGTATTCAGGGCCATTTTTAGAGTCCTTACCTTGTTTACACAGCAGTAGGTCTTCTGCCAGCCACCTCAATCAGGATCCTGAGTCTGGAGACTGACAGTCTGGATGCTGAGTTCAGATACCAATTACCTGAGGCTCTTGAGTTTGGGTAAGTGAGTAGGAAAAGTTTGGATGGGGATGGGTTTATTTAAAAACATATCTGAGGGGCACCTGGGTGGCTCCATGGGTTAAGCCTCTGCCTTCGGCTCAGATCATGATCTCAGGGTCCTGGGATCGAGCCCCACATCGGGCTCTCTGCTCAGCAGGGAGCCTGCTTCCCCCTCTGTCTCTGCCTGCCTCTCTGCTTACTTGTGATCTTTCTCTCTCTCTGCCAAATAAATAAAATCTTAAAAAAAAAAAAAGTATCTGAATCTATTCAGTTTCTGAATTTGGGTAGCAAAAATTCCAAAAAAAAAAGTGAATCATGAGGCTAATCCCGTTTGCACATGCGTGTGTGCGCATGTGCGTGCGTGTGTGCGTGCATCCCTGGTAACTCACCTGCCGTACTGTACTCTTCGTGAAGGCAGAACTCCTGTGTGACTAATCTTCATGTTTCTGCAGGTCCTCATGTGACGGGTGCTCAATATTTGCTAAGTTAATAAATAAAAACTCGCAGCTTTCCTCACTTTTCCTTGTTCCTAGGAAACTTTACTGCTCCATTAAGATAATTTAAGGTGAATCCAAAGGAACAACTTTAAAGAACCGCTCTTGTGGTTGGGATTGCTTCCAAATGCAATTAGAAGCAGGTGCCTTTCTTTTTGTTTAACCCCACCCCCCATCAGACAAAACCTGAATCAATTTCAAGAGATGGATTTTTGCTGCTTGTGTGAAATTTTCTGGCTTCTAGTCAAATGGACGTTGCAGGAGTATGTAAAAATGGCTTTGTTCTCCACACAAATGAATTCATTTAAATGGCACACAGTTTCGATTTCTTACTACCTTTTGGAAGGGTAAAGCATTAGGGAATTTTAAGGTATCATTGTCGTCTGAAACTGCTGAATAAGGAATACCTACATGATAAGCAACTCACTGAACCGCCTTAATGCTTCTGAGATAAGGGAGCACATTGTTTATTGTGCCTGAAACCTGTTTCCAATACAAGGATCGTACAAGCCTTGGTTAAGGAGGAACGATAATAACACATAACCTTGAACATAGAGTACAGCTCTGCTGCTGGTTCTTCATTTGTAACTGTATCCTTAGATAAGGCTGACTCTCAGAGACTCCCAACAAAGAGATGGAAAGATTCTGATAATAACTGAAACGTCTTTGTTTCTGCATGTTCGTCTAGCATCAACACAGAGTTGGCGTTTAATAAATATTCATCGAAGGAGGGGATGAGTGAAGAAACACAGATTCCACTGCTAGAAATCAAAGCTTTATAACGGCATTTCCCCAGGAGAAGACAAAAGAAACAAAGCACCTAGCCTACGTTTTCTAAGGACCCTAGAATTGCAATTAGGGACTTGGGAATGTGAGAAGACAGTACGCATTGTGGGCTCAGGATAGAGATTAACCGACACCCAAATGGGTGCATGTTTTAATTCATAACAGCCGCAAATGCTATTTGCCTAAACAGGAGCAAACAGAGGGGCACGATGTTGGATTTTATTTCCATCTGCGCTTCTAACTAACACAGCAGCCTTTGACATGTCACACAATTCTTCCAAGCCTCAGTTTCCCTATTCGTAAAATGGATATAGCTCATGGGGGCTTATGGGAATCAAATACTATATACAAACATGTGTAAGATTGAGCCTAGCATATTTATTCACTCAACAAATATTTATGTGCCGGGCACTAGGGACATAAAGGCAAAAAAGACAAGATCTCATCCCTTGAAGAACTTTTAGTCTTGTAGGCAAGATATACAAATAAACAAATTTTGAGATCATGACGGATGGTGCACTGTGAGAAAAAGAAGAAGAATGCCTAAATCAGATTGGGGAATGTAGGAACTCCTCCTGGGGCTGCAATGCTGGAGCTGAGTTTTGAAGAAGTAGGAGGTACACAGACAAAAATGAGAAGGTCATTCCACACTGAGTGGGTAGCACTTGCAAGAGCCGAGTGGCATGAAACTCCTGAAAGTTTAGGGAACTACAGATAGTTCAGTACAACTGGGGCAAAGGGGGTGGGGTGCGGGAGGCAGCAGATGGGGTGAGAGAGGCAGGCCAAGTCCAGATCACAAAAAGCCGTGGGCGTCATGCTTAAAGAGAGTGAACTTTGTCACCAAAAATATGGTCACCACAGCAAAATTTTATGGAGAGGTGAATCAAAACTAGGTTTGTGTTTAGAAAGAGCACGCTGGGTATAATGTGGGGAAAGACTCGTAGAGACACAGCCTGGAGGCAGTGGGTTCCATTCGAGATCCCTATAGTAAGCCAGACCAGAGAAAAAGGAGTGCCTGAGCTAAAGTAATGGAATGAGGAGGGGGAGGAGGGAGATCTTAGAGCCATTTAGGGGGTAGAACTGGCAGGGTGAGGGTAGAGGTAGGCAGTAAGGGAAATGAAACACTCTAAGATGATTCCCATCCAACTAGGTAGATGACATGGCCTTTCACTGGGATGCAGAGCACAGGAGAAGATGCAGGTTATAGATGGGAGCTGAGTGGGTCAACATGATGCCTTTCGTGTAAGATATGTTCAATCTTATATAGTCTGTGATTCATCTCTGTAGAGATGTTCGGCAGACAGTTGAATAAATGGATCTGGATTATAAGTATGGATTGGAGAGAATGACCAAGACTACTAGTTGTTCTCCAATATTTATTGCCTCTTATTCTTCGGTACTAGAATTCCCTCCCCCCTCTTTTTGGCTGAGTAGGTGGACACCTAGAATAAAAGCTACATTTCCCAGCCTCTTTTGCAACTGGGTATGGTCATAGGACTAAGATCCTGATGATGAAATGTAAGTGAAATGTCATGTGAAAAGTTCTGAAAACCTTACTTTAGATTCAGCCCATAAATACCCTGTGTCCCTCCTTTCGCGCCTGTCCCTTCCTCCATTTTCCTGCCCAGAAGATGAATGTTGCCATTCTGGACAATAAGGTTGAGACCCCTGAAAGGAGAACAACAAGCAGAGGAGGATCCTGGGCAGGCCCATCACCTTGCACTACTCCAGAAGAGATCATTCACGCTGTATGTGTGAATAACACTTTCTGGAGTTGCACAGTGCACAGCCTGTGCAACTGGAGACCCGGAACCTGTGTCCCAGACACTGTGGAGCTTCATAACAGCTCTGGACTACTTACTCAGACTTTTATATGAGAAGGAAAGAAACTCCAGAACTTCTCTTTCGTTCGAGTGTTTAAACTAGCAGTATTTTTGTTTTCTCTCAGTTGCCGCAAAATCTAATCCTAAGTCCCACGAGGAGTCACCAACCCCTGGGAGAGAGTTGAAGCCACAGATCAAGATCCAGTCACCTGGGGGCTGTGTATGGAGTGAGAAGCAGAGGACAACCATAGTGCCTGGAAGGCAGGAGCCTGAGACATCCCTCACATCCTTTCTTTCACCATTTATTCTTTTCCCTCCCCCTGCCTCCAGGATGAGCACGCGTCTTCTTTACTCATCCAGCACCTTCTGTCACAGGTGTCCTGCTCCAACCATGTGGCTCGAGGAAAGCAGCAGCCACGATTGTAACAGCTTTATTGAGATATAATTTACATACCACATAATTCAGCCATTTAAAGTGTACAGTTGGATGTTTTTGTACTGTTTTCACAGGGTTAGTCAGCCATTGCCATCCTTTTAATTTTAGGTTGTTTTTCTGCCACAAAAAGAAACGGGATGAGGTATCCATTAGCAGCTGCTCCCCATTCCATGGCGATGATTTCTAACTGTTATCCGTGGTCCCTTTTAAACCCGACGCAAACCATGTGGTGAAAGCAATGCCTCAGGCAGAGAAAGGCAGAGAACGATGACGCCTAGGACGCGGAGGGGCAGGGAGGTCGCTAACCCATGCAAGGTGACACAGACAGTAGCCGAACCAGGTCGTCTGCTTTCCAGCCGATGCCCTTTCACTTTTCTAAAAAAAATGTGGTAAGCATTCCGTAACGATTCTTTGAATCGAGTGATAAGGTACCATGAAAGAATCACGACCTTTCTTTTCTCTAGATATCACTTCAAACTTACAAAAATGTTGTAAGAATACCGCAAAGAATTCCCACATGCCCTTCACCCAGATTCCTCAATTGCTAACATTTCCCACATGTGTCTTTCATTCTCTCTGCCTGTTTATAGGCTCTATTTTTTCTGAACAACTGGAGAGGAAGTTGCAGACCTAATGCCCCCATATCCCATAATACTCTGTTATGAATTTCCTAAAAACAAGGACATTCTGGGACGTAACTACAGTGCAAACACTGATACAATGTTACCATCTAATCTACAAACAATGATCGAATTTTACCATCTGTCCCAATGATATCCTTCATGGGTCTCGAATGCAGTTCAGGATTATGCATTGCATTGCTTTGTCAGATCTCTTTCGTCTCCTTTAATTTGGACTAATTCCTCAGCCTTTCCTTGTCCTGCGTGTCATTGACATTTGCCAAGAGAACAGCCAATTATTTTGTAGACTATTCCCCAATTTGATTATGTCTGATATTTTCTCCTGATTAACTTTAGGTCGTGCCCTCTTGGCAGATCAACCACAGAGTAATGCTTTGTTCTCTTCAGTGTACGTATTAGGGGTACATGGTGTCTGTTTACCCCATTACTGGCACAGTTAAATTTGGTCACTTTGTTAAGCTGGTTTTTGCCAAATTTCTCTATGGTAAGGTTAATTAATAAATATTTTGTACTAAAACAGACTCTTTTTTTTTTAAGATTTTGTTTATTTATTATGATAGAGAGAGAGAGACAGCGAGAGAGGGAACACAAGCAGGGGAAGCTGGAGAAGCAGGCTTCCCGCTGAGCAGGGACCCCGATGTGGGACTCGATCCCAGGACTCTCAGATCATGACCTGAGCCGAAGGCAGTTGCTTAACGACTGAGCCACCCAGGTGCCCCCTAAAACACTCTTGAATACAGAGGACAAACTGATGGTTGCCAGAGGGGAGGTGGGGGGGAGATGGATGAAAAGAAGTGAAGGGGAAAAAAAAAAGGAGTGAAGGGAATTAAGAATACACTTACCATGATGAACATTGAGTAATGTATAGAATTGTTGAATCACTGTATTGTATACCTGAAACTAATATAATAGTGCACATTAATTATACTTCAACTTTAAAACATTTTTCTCAAAAAATAAGCATTTTGTACTTATTAATAAGGGATTAATAAATATTTCATTGGAAGATCCTGTGAGATGATGTAAATATTCTTTTTCTCATCAAATTTTCATTCACTAGTTTTATTTTTCTAGTTTTTTTCATCCATTTCTTTTAGTACCCACTGATGCTTCTTGCCTAAATCAATTTTTATTATGATGGTTGCCAAACTATTTTCTAATTCCATCATTCTTTCTATATTTATTAGTTGGCATTGCACTGTGAGGTACAGTTTTCTTTTGCTTATTTATTTTTATAATTTTAGACTCACAGACTCCTATTTTGTTTATAATGGATGAAAATATTTGTCTTGGTATTTATTTTTATTCTCAATTTTGATTTATTTTGATTCATAATCATCCTCGATTTGGTCAGTGGGAGACCCTTCAAACTGGGTCCTGGTTGATATGTCCTCATGATTCCTGAGCATTACCTCGCTTTCTGGAACAAGATATTGTGGGTTCATCTCATACATTCACTCCCTTAGCCCCCATATTAATTCCTGCGGCTGCTGTCACAAATTATCTATAACAAATCAGGGCTTAAAACAACAGAAATTTATTCTCTCACAATTTTGGAAGCCGAAAGTCTGAAATCAGTATCACTGGGCTAAAATCTAAATCTCAGCAGGGCCATGCTCCCTCAGAGGCTCTAGGAAAGAAGCCATCCCTTGTCTCCTCCATAACTTCCAGTGGCTGCCAGCATCCCTTGACCTGTGGCCACATCACCCCAGTCTCTGCCTCTTTGGTGACATCGTCTCCTCCTCTTCTGCCTGTAAACTCTTTCTGCCTCTCTCTCATAAGGACACTTGTATTGGCATTTAGGGCCTGTCCGGATGATACAGGATAATCTCCTCATTTTGAGGAGCAACTCAAAGACATCTGCAAAGATCCTTTTTCCAAATAAGATAAACTTTACAGGTTCCAGGAATTAGGATGTGGATGGATAGTACTTGGTGGGCTATTTTTTTTAGGCTACCATGCCCCAGAATCTGTCATTTCCAGAAGATGCGCTGGTTCCTTTTAACAGTTCTGATATTTTCTAATGATGTTTAGAAGCCAAGACACGGGTGCCAGGTATGCTCATGCTACTTGGATTTTTTTTTTAAAGATTTTATTTATTCATTTGACAGAGAGAGAGAGAGCAAGCACAAGCAGGTGGAATGGCATAGGGAGAGGGAGAAGAGACTCTGCTCTCACTGAGCAGAGAGCCCGATGTGGGGCTTGATCCCAGGACCCTGGGATCCTGACATGAGCTGAAGGCAGATGTTTAACCGACTGAGCCACCCAGGTGCCCAACTACTTGGAGTTTTACTTCCAGACACTGTGCAGAGAAAGCTGGGAAATTATGCAGAAAAAAAAAAGGAATAGAATAGAATAATAAGTGGGCGTGTATGCCTATATAGGTGTATGCCTATGTAAGTATTTACCTACACATACACACGCATAAATACACATAAATCTAATTATCTCTTTACATTAAAAACCAGTTCACACAGATACCTGCAATTCCAATCCAGCACCACAGAGCCTAGTCTAGCCTTCTTCCTTTCTGTATTTGTGACCAGATACAGAGCTGTCCAATAGTGAAGAGACCTGGCTCCCCTTATCCTCACTATGCGGACTCACTTGCTCAGTAACCCTGTAAGCAGTCTCCTGGCCATGCCGGCTGCATCGCCACAACCCTGTTGCTGCCGACCACACTGATTCCAGAGGATGAATCTCATCAGCTCTAGACAAGGGGATCGGTAGCTAGGACCCTCTAATGAAAAGAGGCAAGAGAAGCGGAATTGCCTGTGTCAAAGATAAATCTCTCACTGGGGTCAAAGCATCTTTATTTGTGATCTTGCATTGGTTATGCTCACAGAGATGTCCTCAAGTTCCAGAAATGAGAGAATGATTTTTACAATCCAACACCCTTAAGAGCTTCCGTCCTACAAGCTTCAAGCTGACAGTGAGGGGTTCAGAAGTTCCCCGACACAGCATACATATTCACATTGAGTGCTGCATTTTCTCATCCTTTAAAAGAAAATGTGAATTGCCAGACATGCTGAATCTTAAATTGCTTACAGACATAATTTTTTTTTTCGGTTGGATGAACACCTTCGTATTTTCAAAAACCCTAGAAGACCCGGGGGTGGGGGGGAAACCATTTTAAAATCCACTCAGAGACACTAACAAGATGATTTTGTCCCTCACTAACTCCCTTTCTGATGTTGTTAATGGGAGGAAGGGTGGCGTTCAGCAGGGCCATTTCAATTCCACACAAACATCGGATTTATAGTTCTATTGTGCAATCTCATTGTCTAACACCTAGCGAGGCTTTCCTATCAGGAAATAGAGATTGGGTGGTGGTGGGTGGTCAGAATGCATTTGGATGATTCTTCCAAATTTCCTCAGGCACAATTTTGCTCTTTGCTCTCTGGATTTAAGAAGAGAAAGAAAGAAAAAAAAAAGTGCTGGTGTGCGTGTGTGTGTGTGTGTGTGTGTGCGTGCGCACACACATGCACGTGTGTGACTATTTTAGTTGTCTCAAACCCTGGGCTGCTTATGCATTAATAACATTCCAAAAATGCAACAGATTTTGTTTTTTCTGCTATCCCGTATGCCAGGCATCTGGGGTGAGACAAGGAAAATGGAAACCTGAAAGCCTCCTGAAACTGTGGAGTAACAGGGCTGCTTGGGTCTCATTTTCCTTTTCAGTTACAAAGCTTCAGAAATTAAAGGGAGACCATTTAAAAAGGTGCAGGGGTGGGGGTGGCGGACTCTGGTTACTCCATACCACAGCTTAAAAAAAAGGAAGATGTATGTCAGGACATAGAGGAAATGACAAGGCCGATTTGCAATAATTAAGGCTTTTTTACAGGGTCTAGATATGTGCTGTGACTACAAAGCAAAGAGAATTTCTTTAACACCGCCTTGCAACTTACTCAGACATTCACAAGAGTTGTATCTAATTCAAAACGGCCACCCGGGGAGCCCAAGCACAATTCTAAGGAGAATATTTGGTCTCGCCAAACATTTTGGAAACATCTCTTGGAGTTGACTTCAGAGTCACTTAATGAGCAACACAAAATTTTAGGGTCCTGACTATAATAGTAAATATGGTTTTCCCACCCAAACTAGAATTTCCAGCCATTTATCACTCTTTTATTCTTCTAATTTCACTTAAGACTTGGAATTTTCCAGAAAATCACCGAGAAGGATCTTTTAATGCAATTCAAAAGAACATGTCATTAGTGATAATTATGATATTAATAACTACTTACTGGGCTACATATATTTTTTGCACTCTTTTTCTCATCCTACCAATGAGGAGACTGAGGCTCAGAGAGAGGTTAAGCAACTAGGTCAAGGTCACAGTTCAAATATGGCAGAATTTGATTTGCTGCCAAATCACCTGCCTCCAAAGCTCCTGCTTTTTGCCCTGTGCTGCACCCAAACGAGCATCCTACAGTTCCTCGGAACAATGGCATTAGCTCTAGAAACACACTGGCCTCCAAAGCGGCTATTTCAAAAGCACAATGCTCATTGGGGTGTATACCTTCTCATTTACTAGTATAAAGCCTGTCTCATTATTTTATCGGTGATTTTCCTATTTTGTGTTACAGAAAAAGTGTACAACGGAACATGGTAATGGGACGTTCCCCTCAAATGAAGACGGAAAATGTTATATTACCATTTAGAACAATGAGTCTTCGGCACTGGAGGGAGGAGGAGGGAGTTCAGACTCCCACGTGCTGCCCACCCGAATCTGGAGGGGGCTCGCGAGTTGGAAACAAAGCAGCGCTTTGTTCTTGTGCTTTGTTCCCCTTGAGATTTATGTCGAATTTCAGAGAATGAAAGGAGGGCATGTGATGTTTTAAAGTTTATCAAAAGGGGTTTTAAGACGCAAGGGTTTTAAATAAGTATGGAAAATATCGTAAGGGGGAGAACATAATTGGCTCCCGCGATACAGATATCTGCACCTCGCCTGCTAAAAGCCAGAGGTAAGGAGGTCAAAGAAAACACATCTTCGATGCGATGCCCATTGTTTAATAATTCATTGCCAGCCCTCCTTATCATGCCTCTAAAATCATTATTGTTCCTCAGAAGGGAGCTGGGGAGAGGAGCACAGCCTCTGGGCACAGACGAAGACGGAGCTCGGTGAGTTCCAGGAGTGGCAGCCTTTCAGACCTTCTCCCTCCCCTTGAAACGCTGGCCGTGAGACGAAGGCTCTGGAGCATCTGTTGAGTAGACAGTTGTGAACAGCGTGGATTCTTGCTAAACAAATTTGCAGTTGCCGTGTAAACAGTTGGGTCTGAGAAATAGATCCATTCGTATTCTTGTTGTTTGATTAAGGAATTCGAGTGTGTGGCCTCGCACCCCCAAGGTCTGGGCCGGCTGGTTGTCCCCCGTGGGAGGGGCAACATTGAAAAAGCACGGTGTGTGCGTCACCGACCTTCTGCTCCACTATTTCCAACCTAGTTTTCCTCCCTGTTCTTCCGAGTTTCAAGTATTTGTAACTAGATGGTGAGAGTCATAGGCTCCAGGGACCACACCGATTTTATTCACCAGTACACACTCGGCATACGGCAGAGTATTTGGCACATGGAAGGCACTCGATAAATAATCCAGAGCTCCTACTGTATCCTGCTCAGGACTCTGGGCCGGTCACTGCCCAAAGCTCATTGGACTTCATTGGGTCAAATTCCAAAGTGAGCAGGAGAGTCCATTTTCAGTGATGTCGAGGCAGAATGCCCTGCCAGGGCCTTCCTGCTGTGGTTTGGAAAGCAGACCACTGCTCACCTGGCCAGCTTGTCCAAAGGAAATCGGCACTTTGACACCTCACCCTCTTGGGGTCCATCAGTCCCTGTTCTGGAGTGCACAACCCAGATTTTCTCTATGCTTGAAGTCTGAGGGCTGCCACCTCCCCGCCCCACCGGGGGCCAGAACCAGGGAGGGGTGGAACCCTGAACAGCAAGCCAATGCTCTCATCATGGCCTACAGGGACCATTCTCCAGAGGGGTCCCTTAGTCCAAGCCAAAGAGGCCTGCCATTGGATGGGCCGGAGAAGGGGAGACCAGCTGCAATCTGAGAATTGATGTGTTGTGAGCAGAAAAGAAGGAGACAACAGGGGGCCAAAGCTGGAGAGAGGCAGGAGCAGGCAGGAGGCCTGCTGAGAACCAGGAGTCAGTCTGAGACAATGTCCCGCAAGGACAAGAAACCCTTCTTGGTCAATCTCTCCCGTGCCACCATTTTGACATGGAACGTGGGTTCTATTCATGTCCTCTGGCCTCCAAAATGGCCCACACTACCAAGACAGCATTCAAAGGAGGGAAATCCAGTTTTGGTTAAAACTGGGGGCCACAGGATTCAGAGGGAGGACATAGGACAATGGTTCTCGTTAGAACATTAAAATCACCTGGGCAGCTTCTGAAGTCTGTGGAAGCTGCACCCCACCCCTAGAGATGGGGAAGTGGTCAGAAGTGGGACCCAGCATTACTGGGTTTCTAAAGCTCCCGAGGTGATTCTAATGGATGTGAGCCTAGATCCAGCAAAAATGAACAGAGAGCAGGGAGAATGTGCTTATCCCCTCAGCTTCTTATCCCCCAGCTGAGCACCTCACCTGCTGGCCTAGCTCACCCCAGGGAACTCAACCTAGTCCCAGCCTATTCCTGGTCCAGGGAAATGGAAGGAAGCTGACCACATTAGTTCAGGTCATGATTAATTGGGATGGTATACTCTATTTTCTTCTTTTGGCAACCAGAGGATGACCTTGAATGTAAGCCGTATGGCGGAATTAGCATGTAATACAGTGGTTTAGTTTTAGACTGGGGTTGCTAGTAGCAAATAAAAATACAGAACACCCAATTTAATTTCAAATAAACAATGAATGATTTTAGCCTCAGTGTGCATCATACAATATTTAGAAGTATATTTATAATAAAAAACCATTTATCAGAAATTTAAATTTAACAGGGCAACTTATATTTTTACCTGGCAATTCCACTTTATTTTTTTTTTTAAGATTTTTATTCATTTATTTGAGAGAGAGTGAGAGAAAGAGTGGAGGGTCAGAGGGAAACACAGACCCCTACTGAGCAGGGAGCCCGACGTGGGGCTCGACCCCAGGACTCCAGAATCATGACCTGAGCTGAAGGCAGCCGCTTAACCGACTGAGCCCCCCAGGTGTCCCCAGCAATCCTGCTTTAGACTCTAATGTTATGTTTGACTTCAAGAACAACATTGATCCCCGAGTTACAGCACTCTTAAAGCTGGAAGATGTAGGGGTGACTGGGTGGCTCGGTCGGTTAAGCATCTGACTCGATTTTGGCTTCGGTGCTAACCTCAGGGTCGCAGGATCGAGCCCTGTATGGAGCCCCATGAAGAGTGTGGAGCCTGCTTAGGATCCTCTCTCTCCCACTCCCTCTGCCCCTCCCCTGCTTCTCTCTCTCTCTCTCTCCATACAAAGGGGGGGAAAGGATGCATAAGACATATACCCTTTTTTATATTTGGTCTCATGGGACCCCCTAGGAGATTACACCTGAGCCCCTCAATAACCTACTCCCTACCTGTTGTCTAATTGGGAGCGACATCCTGTCTGGGTGACCGCATTCACAGCACAGACACACACTCTGTGTCACAGACCTCACCGGCCTGGGGTGGCCACACACAGTCATTTTTTCTCACCTGGAGTAGCAACGAGCTTTGTCTTTTCTCCACCTCCTCTACTTCTCCTCAAATATTGCCAAGAATGCCTGGGTTGCTTTCCAAGTGCATGCATCAGCCTCCTTAGAGCAACCTCCTGAAAAGAAAGAAGGATTCCGATGAGTCGTTGCAAGCCAATCTCCACACGCACTGAACTGCTCAGATAGCCTCGCGGTGGCAGCTAACGTGGATGCCCTGCAGACATCTGGGCAGGCTAAGGTGGCCAAAGGGGAAAAAGAACCCTGACTTAAAAAATCATTTTAATTATCATGACTCTACCCCATTGCTGATCTTTGACTTGCTGAACCAACGTGACGTGGCATTACCCTCCCCCTGAGCTGGTGGGGCACCTACAGTTTCTCACAGATCAAGAGGGACAATGACGGGGAAGGTCCTCCCAGACAGACCCCCAGACAGTCCAGGCTGAGCACCCAACTGTTTCCTGTGGCCCATGCAAGGCACTTGCTCCAGGCTGCCAGACGACCCGATTGCTGAGAGCGATCTGTATGTCTGGATATTCGTGGATCTCATGTTCCCCACGTCCCTGCTGTGCACCTCACCCCCCTCCCCAACACCGCCTGTTAGCCCAGCCGGACTGTCCTGGCAGCCAATGCCTGGTCCCCTGTGCCCACCTCATCCTCTGTGGTCATGGAGATTCCCCTGCTTGGCCCTACTTCTTGCCACACACATAGCTTGGCTGCCACTAAGCACCCGGTCATCACTGTAGTTTAGAGTTGGCCTTTCCAAACAAACTCCAGCCACATGCCTTCATGCCAATAACACGTGGGAAGGTAAAAAAAAAAAAGGTAGAAAAAGAGGAGAAGGCTCAGGCAAGATCGACCACTGAAAGGTGCCAGAGTAGCGCAGAGCAAATAGACAAAAGAACCTGCCTTCTCATAACCTTTTTGTGCCTTTTCCCCCCATATCTCTAATTCACTGGGGCTGGAACATGGGGACTTCAAACCCCATGGTGGAATTGAAAATAGAAAGGCCAATACAGATGTTTCCCCTAAGATGACTTGTAATATGAAGCCTTAAAAGAATTTAAGCATAGTGTTCTTTGATATTCCTAAAGAATCAATCGGTTGGATTAAGCTGATATTTAGGACATAATTTAATTGACCAAAAACTTCAATTTATACGATTTTTCAGAAGAGTTTGACTTCTGTGTAAGGCTGCATACTAATCTAACTTGTTAGAGGGCAAACTTACAACTTTTTTAATTTAAAGATTTATTTATTTATTTGAGAATGCAGGGGGAGGGGGAAAAGGAGAGGGAGGGAGAAACTTAAGCAGACTCCACACCCAGCGCAGAGCCTGACTCGGGGCTCGATCTCACAACCCTGAGATGGCCTGAGATGACCACCCAGGCCTCCCTCGCAGTTCTTGTCAAGTAAGTAAATGTTGAACACTTAGCCACACGAATTGTTCTCTGTGTTAACTTAGCCAGCAAAGGCATAGGTTATAAAAAGTCATTTCTGATGTCCATTGACCATGTAGAACTATGAAATAAAACAGCTCAGTAGTTGTTGGACCAAGAAGAAACATTTCTTTGTTTTTTAGGGACTCTAAGATGTAGCGCAAAATGCCAAGTTTCTCTCAATGTAACTTCTAGGGTGTCTTTTGTTATTAAGACACCCTAGGAGGAACATCTCACATGAGCAATACGGTAATGCCACACTGGTTCAAGTGCACTCTGGACTTGTCTAATACAGGTTCTATGAACCTTGACTTTAGATTCTACCTTAGCTCCTGCCCTGCGCAGTGTTTCCCAGGAATTGCTCCTGACCTGGTAAGATACCCATGGCTCTTACATGTCTAGTCTTGTGAACTCCCCTTTCCTGAGTCACCTGCTTCATCTCTCTACGCCATCCCATTCTTTTAATCTCTTTTACGTCTATCCTGGTTGCCCTTGTATTATTGTTTTGCTCCTTCAGCTCACTTCTTGAAGAGACAAAATAGCATTGTGATTCCAAGTCTGCCACTTGCTAATTCTTGGCAATATGCTCAACCCGAGCTTCACATTTCTCATCTATAAAATAATAATGAACTTTTTGGGGGCACCTGGGTGGCTCAGTTGGTTAAGCAACTGCCTTCAGCTCAGGTCATGGTCCTGGAGTCCCAGGATTGAGTCCTGCATCGGGCTCCTTGCTCAAGGAGGGAGTCTGCTTCTCCCTCTGGCCTTCCCCCTCTAGTACTCTCTCTATCTCATTCTCTCTCTCTCTCAAATAAATAAATAAAATATTTTTTAAAAACAATAATGAACTTTCCAATATGGTTACTATGAAGTTCAAAGGAAACAAAGTATGGAAAGTGCTCAGAAAAGTCCCCAGCACCATAGTAAGAATTCCATAAATGTTAACTATTCTTATTACCATTTAACTTTCCCAGGATGGCCATGTCTCAGCCATTCATTACGTCTCTTCTGTTTGGCTTGACACATTCATGGATTGCTTTGAGAGAGTCCTCTCTGGGACAACCTAGCAACTGCCACACCTTTTCATACTCCATCTTATCTTTGTAGGTGAGGCCAGACACAGGGTTCCTTATAGTAACAGGAGCAACCAAAACATGTTCTTGTGAGTTCTCATCTACACATGGAAGGAAGCAGTAGATGGAAGTCTAGCAAAATCACCTTGTTATCACAAATGCCAAATTTTATTAAAGCAAGAAAAAATTTTAAGGGAGTGCCTGGTTGGCTCAGTCAGAAGAGCAATCAAGTTCCATGTCGGGTGTAGAAATTACTTAAAGAAATAGAATCTTTTTTTTTTTTTAAGATTTTATTTATTTGACAGAGAGAGATCAGAAACAGGCAGAGAGGCAGGCAGAGAGAGAGGGAAGCAGGCTCCCCGATGAGCAGAGAGCTGGATGAGGGGCTTGATCCCAGGACCCTGAGATCATGACCTGAGCCGAAGGCAGAGGCTTTAATGCACTGAGCCACCCAGGCGCCCCTTAAAGAAATAGAATCTTAAAAAAAAAAAAAAAAAAGAAGCAGCACATTTTGAGAACTTTTTACCGTTGGTGTCAAACTCAAGATGATCTAACCTTGATCTTACCAAGAATATCATCTAAGACATTCTCAAAATGGGTGCATTGAAACACTTTTCTTTCTTTCTTTCTTTCTTTCTTTCTTTCTTTCTTTCTTTCTTTCTTTCTTTCTTTCTTTCTTTCTTTCTTCCTTCCTTCCTTCCTTCCTTCCTTCCTTCCTTCCTTCCTTCCTTCCTTCCTTCCTTCCTTCCTTCCTTCCTTTCTTTCTTTCTTTCTTTCTTTCTTTCTTTCTTTCTTTCTTTCTTTCTTCTTAGAGAGGGATTGGGGAAAGACAGAGGGAGAGTGAGAATCTTAAGCAGGCTCCACACCCAACACAGGGCTTGATCTCAATGCTGAGATCATGATCTGAGCCAAAATCAAATGTTGAATGCTTAACTGAGCAACCTAGGTGCCCTTGAAACACTTTTATGGGCAGTTATGCTCATTCCATTTATGAAATTTAAATCTGAATGATAACCCATGGAACTGGAGAGAAGTATGCTTTCTATAATCCTTCATGGTAGTTGGGAGAAACCTTATAATGACTTGGGTCTGGGCATCACAAAATTTTCTCTTTGGAAACTAGCATGCTTTCACTCAGGGTCCATTTGTTCACTGTGGAATAGAATGGAAGCCTCTTCATATGCCATTTCCAGCAAAAATATTGGCATTGACCATCTAAGTATCCATGTTAAGCTCAGGGTCTGTGCGGCAGTTTTAAAACATAGTATATTCTGCTACATTCTACCTATCCCTTTTACTTGAATCTGCACAGGCTTCAACAATAGAGAACGGTGATTTGTGAGCAGGGTGGGGACTCCAGTGAGCCGAGAGAGGTGCCCATGGGTGTGAAATTTAAGGAGGCCCTCACTCTCAGTGTGGACGTTAATGTGTGGTTCAAAAATCTGCACATTTTGTGCCCATACCTGCATCCATCTATGTGCCTTTACTGCAGACCTCGTTGTCTCTGAGCATTCAGTTCTTTGCCTTCTAGGCCCTTGACCGGACATCAGCGCCTGGGAATCTGAATATATTTCTACCCTGGGCTGTTTCTCCTCCAATATGAACTGGATGGCCAGGTATAGTGCTCACTGCACCACTCATTGGAAAGAGTTTCCCTTTCTGCTGTCTTTCAAGGCTACCCTTTGAAATATCCACAGACCAAACTAATGCACTCATAAACCAAGCGAGGACAGGTCTTTAAGCGGATCGTGTGGGATCTCTCATATGGCCATCAGTTCAACCCAGTGCAACTATCTGGAGGGTGACATGGGGTCTAGGCTATCTAGCACACAGTTCCCTTAGGCCTTCAAGTCCTGCTTGGGCTTGATTCTGGATATACTAGATGATGAATTTATGATAAATTTTGCTGGGTCGACCTGACTTTATGACTTGGTGAATGTGACAGAATCCACATGACTGTGGCAGAATTCATTAGCAGTTCCAAAGTCATGATTGCTTCATGTCTCAGGGTCAAGTGTCCCCTTCCTGCTAGGACCTAGTCACACACCGAGAGCTGTTTCGCAAAGGACACATATTTCTCTGATGTAGCATGAATCTACTTCAGCGTTTTAAAGATCCGCATAATGATTTTTTTCTGGAGCTTGCCATCAACCCCTTCCTACAACTGGGGAAAACCCACCAGGGCCCCCCCTTGACCTAAGGTCTGGTAAATCACGTGGCTGATTGCTCATTGGCTTGGATTTGCTGCAGAGCTCTTTCCTGCTACAGGATCAATTAAGAAATTGGAAGCCTTTGGTGTCACCTAGTATATTAGCTGGAGTAACGTTTCTAGGTGTGGAATATATTGCCTCCAGAATCCCAAGGGGCAGAATCAAAAGTCATGCTTCCTTCTTTTTGGCAGGGGATGCAATATGCATCTTTTATCTTTTACTTTGATTTCATTGACTTTAACTCTTCTTTTCCTGCTTCCTCCATAAGGGAAGAGGTCCAATGTAATGAATCTGCTACCAGATGGGCTAGGTGGCTGGAAGGTCCAGGTGGCTGGTGAGTACCCCCCTTACCCCCCACCCAGGAACTCTGTGTAGGTTTTCACTGTGGGCAGGTTAGGCTCTCAACAGTGGCAGTAGCCATGTCAACCTCAGTGGGAGGAAGTCTATATTGTTGATCCCACGAGTTGTTTTTATCCCTGTTGCCATGACTACTTTGGATGTAAATTCATTAAGCACTGAAGTGTCTGGCTGAGATCCACAGAATAGGTCAACTATCATCTTGAGTTTTTGATAGCTTTCTATGCGGTGAGCATATACAAGCAAAACACACATCTTTACTATGTGTCCACTTCATCTATATCCATCTTTATACCATTTCCAGTCCTCCTGTCACCAATTTTCCCTTCTTGTCCTTTCCAATTCCCTGACCATCCATCCACTCTCCATTAATCAGTGCCTATTTACAGTCCTGACAGAGTGGATAATCAAATGTACTTCTTTCATTTTGCCCATTGGAAGGATTTCCCTTCATTACTATCTTAACATACATCTGATTTGGGTTATTATGCTACAGCCTGCCTCTGGTTAATACCAGGTGGAACCACCACTTATAAACCTGACCTGAGTTGTCCCCTCTCAGTCAGCTGATCCTAAGGAACTCTTGCTGATGTCATAGGTATATATTGAGGAAGAGGAGGCACTAGACTAGGTGCTGTGGGAGTCTAAGGCGCTGCTTATGTAACTTACTTGTGCTTATAGAATCTTCCTGAGTCCTATGTCTTACATATAATTTTCACTTGATGATCAATTGCTGGTGAGCATACTCTCAACTTGTAAGTGGCTGGACCAGATATCACCTGGTTCATGATGAGCAGCTCAATTTGTATTGTCACTTGATGTCCCAAATGTCTCTGTCAAGGCCCTATAGCCTTGTTTCTTAAAAAAAAAAAAAGATTATTATCTGAAAGAGAGAGCATAGCTTTGTCCCCAAACCCTAGGGTCGGCATTGTGATTCTCCTATTAGAACTTGCCAGAATTAAGTATCCCTCTTTGCCACTGACACTTTGAATACCGCTGGATCTATTGGGTCATATAGCCCAAAACTGCAGTAGAAACTTCTCTTGCTTTGGGCGCTATCCAAAACTGGCGGCCTTTGGGTTATTCAGTAGATGGGCTGTAGTAGCACATCAGAATTGGTGCCTATTGCTTCTAAAACCAAAAAAAGCCCTTGCATTTCCATGAGATTTCTCTCCTACTCTGTGGCATGCATGTGTGTAAGTCAGGTATCCGTGGTGCTTGCCACTTTCTGCTCCTGAGGTCCGATTAGCATGGCATCAATTAATAGAGCATCATAATTGAGGTGGGATGCTAAGATGACCTAAGATATTTTAGCCTAGATTATTGCTGAAAGCAAGAAAGTTGATGTAGCCCTGAGGCAAAGCCTTGCCAGTTGAAAGCAAATGGCTGCTGGCGGGTCCTGTAAATTGATAGAGAGAGAGAATCTTTCGCGGGATCAATAGCTATAGATCAGGAGTCGGGGTCTGAGATGACTTGCTCCAATATATATACCAAATTGAAAAAATGACTTCAAAAAGTGCCTGACTGATTAATGATAATCTTCAATCATTCTCCCAGGTTTCCTTCCTTCCTCACAGTCCAAAAAGGTTGTGTTAAATGACAATGTGAAAGGAATCACCGCCTTGGGATCTTTCAAGTCTGAGATGGTGTCCCTAGAGTTGACAGTTCCCTTGAGGATGCAATATTGGTTTTCACTCACTATTCTCATTAGGACAGGAAGCTCCAGGACGCTTTACTTAGCTGTTCCTGCTGTAAGGGCCATCACGCCACGAGTCCCGAAGGCAATGGAATGATTGTGTCTGTGGCCGAGCATGTCTATTCCAATGGTACACTCAGGAACTTGGGAAATAACCACGTAATGGGTCCACGGACCTGTTGGGCTCACTATGGGTTGGACTTGGGGCAACACCGTCCTATTTCCTGTCCTCTATACACCCCTGGTGGGCTGGTGGACTACAGTGAGTTTGGAGGTTCTCAGGGGTTGGCATCCAGTTAGAAGGCTGGATTAGTTTCCTACAGTCGCTGTAATAAATTACCACTAATGTGGAGGCTTTAATCAACAGAAATGTATTCTCTCAGAGTTCTGGAGAGCAGAAGTCAGAAATCAAGGTGTTGTCAGGGCTATTGTCCCCCCGAAGGCTCTAGGGGAGGATCTTTCCTCACCTCTTCCAGCTTCTGATGGTTTCCATTGGCTCCACGCATCCTTTGGCTTCTGGCTCATAACTCCTATCTCTGCTTCCATCTTCCCACGACCTCCTTCCCCATGTCTCTGTCTCTTGTAAGGTAATTTTAATTAGATTTAGGGCCTATTTGAGTCTAGTGTGATCTCTGTAATTACATCTGCAAAGACACTATTTCCAAATAAGATTACATTCTGAGGTTCCAGGTGCACGTGAACTTTGGGGGTCATTATCCAACCCACTACAGAGCCAGCATCTAGTAATTTCATGAAAGTCCAGGGTTTTCCCTTTTCCCTGTATACAGCCAGTACAGTAAATGAATGCTATACTAGATATAGGAACTGGCTGATAGAGCATATCAAATTAATTCTGGGTATATCGAACATTAAATTACTACCGCCTACATCTAAAGCCTCCTCTCTGAAGGAACTTTTTTAAAAATAAACATCAGGTTGCAGAATTTTCCAGTAGACGTTAACAGTGGTCATGTAACTGGTTATTTTGGTACTTAAAGGGTATGGCCAAAAAAAATGAGAGCATAGTACTTAAACAGTAACAATAGGCAATGAAAAACAACAGAAACAGAAAATAAGGCAATAAAAAAAAAAAAAGAAAAAAGGCAATAGCCCATAATCTACCAGGCTTTATCACACTCTCCCACCCTGAGAGTCTAATTACTTATTCTTTTATCCTGATCAAAATCTGGATTAAGGCATGTGCCAGCTGAGTAGATGCCCAGGGCACCAATTAATAAGTAAGCAGTGAAAAAAAAAATCAATGGAATACATTGGCTAAATGGTGCAAATTAATGCAGATCTTCACAGGAGAATTTTTACATAACTGGTGAAAATGTAATTTGGTCATACTCTCACCAAACTGGACAGTAATCTCAAATGGAATTTTAAAAATATTTCTGTCCCACTAAAGAAATATTGAACAAATATCTAAAGAGTATTGGCTTGACAAGGGGCCAGATTATTAGACTTCCTGAGCGAGCCACCTGTTTTGGTCTAGTCTGCCTTTATATCTGTCTTTGTCCACAACATAGTCTTCTCCATGTCTCAGCTGTGACCCAAACTCCTCCGATTTAATCTCTTTTCTATTTGGTGTCTTTTCCAGTTCATAAATACTCTCAGAGAATTTTAAATGGCAGCTCTTAAAATGTGGAATGGCGGGGGTGCCTGGGTGGCCCAGTGGGTTAAAGCCTCTACCCCTCTACCTTCGGCATGATCTCAGGGTCCTGGGATCAAGGCCCACATCGGGCTCTCTGCTCAGCAGGGAGTCTGCTTCTCCCTCTCTCCCTGCCTGCCTCTCTGCCTACTTGTGATCTCTCTCTCTGTCAAATAAATGAAATAAAATCTTTAAACAAACAAACAAAAAAATTGTGGAATGGCGGAATTGAACTTGCTAGTTTCCTCTCTTTTTCCAGGGGATGGTGGCAACCCTTTCAGAAGGTAGCCAAGTCGTTGGTTAAATTATTTCCCATTGTCTTATGGGACTCAGACAATATGCCTACGAAGATGAGAAGCTTAGAGCACTTTATAAAAAGATATCAAGTGGGATTGTGGATATGGCAGCTTTCTTGAAGCTTTCAGTAATGTCTTAAAAGAAGCAAATTTCTTTATCTATACAACTGAATACTATTCAGCCATAAAATACTATATACTAATACTAATACTCGCCGGCCATAAGAAAGAAGGAAATCCCACCATTTTTTGACAAAAAATGATGAAACCCGAGGCATTTGTTAAGTGAAATAAATCAGACAGAGAGTAATGAATACTATATGATTTCACTTATGTGTGGAATCTAAAAAAACAAAACAAAAATGAAAACAAAACTCATAGAAAAAGAGATCAGATTTGTGGTTACCAGAGTAGGGAGTAAGGGAATTGAATGAAGATGGTCAAAAGGTACAAACTTACAGTTGCAAGGTAAGTAAAAACCAGGGATGTAATGTACACCATAATGATGATCGTTGACATGCAAGATGGTATATTTGAAACTTACTGAGGGAGTAGATCCTAAAAGTTCTGATCACAAGGGAAAAAAAATTTTTAACTGTATGAGGCAATGGATGTCAGCTAAAACTTACTGTGTTTATCATTTCACAATATCTGTGTGTCAAGTTATTACACTGTGTATCTTAAACTTATACAGTGCTATATGCCAATTATATCCTAAAACAAAAAAAAACTTTTTTCTTCTATTTTACCTGGCCTATCTGAAAAAAAAAAACAGGGAAAGGGAAAAAACGCTTTATTAAAGAGAGGTCTTTTTTTTTCTTAAGATTTTATTTATTTACTTGAGAGAGAAAGAGAGAGAGAAAGAAGGAGCAGGGGGAGAGGGAGAAGCAGACTCCCCTGCTGAGCAGAAAGCTTGATCTGGGGCTGGATCCCAGGAGCCTGGGATCATGACCTGAGCTGATGGCAGATGCTTAACCAACTGAGCCACCAAGGCGCCCCAAATAGAGGTCTTTTCTGAAAAGCCAAAAAATCATGTACTTTGCAGAATTGTCCAAATGCAATTTTCTGATCCAATCTAAAGTTAATGGGAGCCAAGTCAGGGATGCTAGGCACAGAGGAATGGTAAGACTAAGGCCTGGGTGGGGCCAGAGTAATGAGAAGAGCACGTCCCCAAGCCACTGCTCGATAGACATGAGCAACCATATAACATAGTGTCCAGACTGTGTTAAAACATATGGAAGAGTGGGGCGCCTGGGTCGCTCAGTGGGTTAAAGCCTCTGCCTTCGGCTCCAGTCATGATACCAGGGTCCTGGGATGGAGCCCCAAATCGGGCTCTCTGCTCAGCAGGGAGCCTGCTTCCCCCCCCCCCCGCCTGCCTCTCTCCCTACTTGTGATCTCACTCTCTCTCTCTGTCAAATAAATAAATAAATAAAATCTTAAAAAAAAAAAACCCAAAATATATGGAAAGGTGGTGGAAGCAGGTCACTCCAGGTGCAGACAAGAAAGGGGTACATTGTCTATAAGGAATTTAAAACATTAATAAAATCTGTACTGGTTGGGCACCAGGAGCTCATTTCTGCCAAAGTTTACATTTTTAACCCTGTGGAACTACATGTTCCTGCCTTTAAAATGTGGATTTGAAATGAACTAGGTTAATGTAGCCATTGTGCAAGTCAAAGAAAAAGAACTTGAGTTACTCCCAATTCAATTATTCTACGTGAGCTTTGGGAGTGTTTATTTTGGCTGAAAATTGAAAATAGTGAAACAGAGTCAGAATTGCCATGTGTAATATTATTGTTGGCAAGTAGAGATTTTCGTTCATATGTGAAACATTTTATTGATTTTTTTTCATTTTGCTGAATCCAAATAATATTTTTTAAATTGAAATTTATTTTCCTTTCTTGATTGCTAATTATTTTGAAACCGAAGAATGAGTCAAGAAAATACAATACTACATTTCTGTTATGTTTTAATAGTTGTCTAAGTGGCCCCCTTTATAAACATTTCCATTTTGTTAATATTTACTTATTAGTTACTGGACAGTTATATACATAGAATATTATTGTATCAGACTGTATCTTAACTCAGACTGCCAGGTAGATGTAAACACTATTGAGTAAATATTATGCCTTTTTTTCATACTGTGTTATTATTTTATTTTTATTTTATCCTTTCTACTGCCATGATTATATATCTGAAGTTCAAAAAAAGAAAATTCACTGCCTGCAATTTTATTCTGGTATTATTGTTATTTATTTCATTTCATAAATATTATCAAAAATAATTTTGGTTTTAAAGGAGCAGAGTGTTTAAAATGATCTCTTCTGGGCATCAGCGAGTGGATAATAGGGAAACTCAGTGATAACTACATGGAGTTTTTGTATACCATCCCCCTCTCTGTCTTTGTCTCTTTCTGTCTGTCTCTCTGTCTCTATCTATCTACCTATATTAAGTTTTCCGTAATAAAAGTTAAAAAAAATTATAGGGACCAAAAGCAAGTTGTCAAGGGTCCATATCTGGAGGGATTAGAGGGTCAAGGTTATAAAGATAGCCATTGTGGGCAGCAGCAGTAAGTGGAAATTGGACCTGAGTAAGTTCTGGCATCATTCAATGGGCCTGCTTAAGTATAGTGAGTATAAAGGTAGCTACATTCAAAGGTTCAGGAAGGCAACAGACTCAGGTGAATTCATAATTGCTACGACTTCTAACATGACAGAAGGCATCTTTAAAAAAGTGGGGGGACAGCACCTTAGTGGCTCAGTTGGTTAAGTGCCAGACTCTTGATTTTGGCTCAGATCATGACCTTGGGATTGTGAGTTGGAGCCCCACATCCGGCTCTGTGCTCAGCGGAGAATCTGCTTGAGATTCTCTCTTTCCCTCTCCCTCTGCCTCTCTCCCTACTCTCTCTCTTTCTCCAAGATAAATAAATAAATCTTCAAAAAATAAAACAAAATGACAAAAGGAGCTCTGAGATTTTTGTTACTGTTGTGCGTATCCCTTAGGATTCTGGGGACCCCAGAAGGAAAGACTCTAAGATGGATAATATATTCTGATTTTCCTTTGTGGGCTATACCCAAGAGGGAGTAAGAATTTGGGTACCCAAATTCAAGTGCCCAAGAATTTGGGTAAATTCAGTAGCAATAATTGAAGCCCAGCAATAAAATAACATCAGGAACTAAACAGTTCTGGTGGTAAATGATACAACTCCGGAGCCTGCTTCCATTAATAAGATCCTTGATAATCACAGAGGTTATCCGATCCCAGTAAGGTAATATTCTTGGAGACCTAAAATGAAGAACAATGGACCTAGGGCTGTGGAGCCCAAAGTGGAGGCCAGTCTAAGTGACAGGGATGACTTCTGCTTCCTTGTCTCCTCCCCATGCCTCGTGTCGTAACTTCTAAGGACTTGCATGTGTAGGGCTGCTCCCTGATTCAGGGTTTCTCACTGAGACTTGTACAAGTGTGGTTGTTTGGTTGTGTTGAGAAAATGAACTATTTGTAAATGGAGTTCAGTTTAATGGATTTCTGAGTTGCCTTTGTAGAACCAGCTTTTTAATGTTACCTTTTTACGTTCTGTTCATGACGTCATGGTAATCTTTCCTCCCTATCATGCCCCACCCCCCCCTCCTCCCACCCTACCCCACCCTCGCTGTGGAAGGCTGCTGAGTATCACTTTGACTGGAAGTGAGGATGATAATGGGGGAGAAGTGAAATCCCGTGACAGCCCAGCAGACTCCTTTGGACGGAGGGACAGCTATTTGTGTGCTTTTTTTTTTTTTTTTAAGATTTTATTTATTTATTTGTCAGAAAGAGAGAGCAAGAGCGCACAAACTGGGGGAGGGGCTGACAGAGGAAGAAGCAGACTCGCCGCTGAGCAGGGAGCCCCATGGGGGACTGGATCCCAGAACCATGGGATCATGACCTGAGCCAAAGGCAGCCGCTTAAGCGTCTGAGCCACCAGGTGCCCCCAGCTATTTGTGTTCTAATGGTGGTGGGTCAGCGCTTCGCATGAGGCCCTCGCCCTGGCCACCTTTTCTCTACAAGGCACTGGCTTCCACAGTCCTGCCTCCACCTTGCCCTGCATCTCTTTATCTTTTCCCTCTCTTTCCTATATTCCCCACCACTTAGCACTCGTGCATTGAATCATAGAACTTCAGAGGCCAGCAGGGCTCTACGCTAATTGAATCCAACCCTCTCGCGGAACAGCTGAGGAAACGGAAGTCCCAGAGGCTGGGCCACTGGCCTGGGCCATCTCAGCCAGGCTGTGCAGAGCTTCACCTAAAAATGAGGGTTGCCTTCTCAGGTGGGACTCTTGCGCCCAACTACGCGGTTGCCATGGTTCTGAAGCTAGCGAGTCAGACGATCTGAGGTCCTTATGGAAGGATGAATGCGCAGCATTAAATAATAGCTCTCTCGATAAAAAGAGAACCTGGCTGGTAATTGAAACCGCTGCACCACACGCGGAGAAAGAAGTAAAGGGCTCCCGCAGCCCTGCCTGAGGGCGGGCCCCTGACGGAGATGTGGAGAGCGGGTGGGCAGAGACTTGGGTGAGGCCCTGGCTCCGCTGTGTCCCAGATGGATCCTGCGGGAAGCCCTTCGGTTGCATGACACTGTTGTAGGCACCCCGTGGGTTTTACATCACCCAAAGCTATAAATGGTTTTGCATTAAAAAAAAAAAATTACAGGTCTCCCGCAGCCCACAAAAATATGCTCCACCCAACAAGAAGCCCATAATTTGGCTGCATCCAGCTGGGTTAAACAAAATCAGAGCCAAGGTTGCTCTGTATTGTCCTGAGAGGTGGCCCAGCATTAGCAGGAATGAAAGAAATGTAAAATTACTCACAATGGGCTAGATTTTTCTCCATAGGGAAAGCTCTCGTAGTTACTCAGCAAAGACCTTGGTGTCAGCCAGGTAAGGTCTACTAGCGGCATGAAAATCACTTCCAAGCTATTATTTGTAATTTCATAGCATCTCACATTTGCAAATTGCCTGGCGATGAATTGAGGCAATTTCTTTTAACAGTCCTGAGTGGGAGGTTGAGGATTTTAACTCTTCTTTTACTAAGACACAAAGATATGAGACAAATACGTGCACCAACCACAAAAATACCTGCACAGTCTATTTATTTTGGCCATGGCCTGTGGTCCCTGACTTGACCCACTTTAGGGTGACCCAATGTCTGCCTGGGATGGAGAGGTTTCATATGGGATATGGGACTTTCAGTGCTAAAACCGGGACAGCCGTGGGCAAACCAAGACGGTGACTCTGTCCCACTGAATGGTGTTGCCTATGCATGGTGCAAATTCCTGGCCATTTCAATCTGTATATTGTAAATGAATAGGGCTCTATTTCTTTTTAATCCTTATCTGTTGTGCTTGCTGTGTTTCAGAAAGCAGAGCCTGAAACCAGAGTTTTTGCTGCCTTCTCATGTTAGAATCCCTTAAAATAGTATTTTACTATTTACTAGCTTGTTGCTCCATTCTGCTCCATTTAGGGAATTCAGATTCCCTAATGACCTCTGAAATGCTTCTGGTATTGTGTGTCCAAAAGATGGCTTAAAGCAAAACACAGGCAAGGGAATATGATTTTATATTTAAACAATTTGGAGGTGCCTGGGTGGCTCCCTTGGTTAAGTGGCTTTGACTCAGGTCATGATCCCAGGGTCCCAGGATTGAGCTCCCGAGTCAGGCTCCCTGCTTGGAGGGGAGTCTGCTTCTCCCTCTCCCTTGTGCTCTCTCTCTCTCTCTCTCGCTCGCTTGCTCTCAAATAAAAATAAAATCTTAAAAAATAAAACAAATTAAGCAATCTGACTTAGACACCATTCTCTGTCTCCCTATACACAAAGGTCACACTTTCTACCTGGGATACCTTCTTTGGCAGGAGAATAATTTAAACTTCTACAATTCAGAGGGCCACCGGGATAGATACAAAGAAACAGTTCACCTCTACCTAAGGAACGTTTGAGTGGAAATCAGTCCTGACTAGAATCACAGACTATTTCATCACCAGCCAAGAGGATAAGGGCCATGTATGCCAACATTTTTATTAGTAGGATGTCATAAATTGGATAAAGCTTTCATTAACATTAGAAGATTAAAAATCTAAAAAGTTCTAAGTGAGGCAATATCACCACTGGGACGGCCTATTGGAGTGAGGCCTCGGGAGACAGGTCAGAGGGGAAGCAGGCCCAGAACAAATCGTGATGAAGAGTCACAAGCGCAAATGAGTAGAGTTCTGTCACTAACACATTCTGCTGCCCCTCACTGGGAGCTAGCATGACCTATTTAAAGAAGGTCGGGGAAGCATAGAAAGTGCAGAGAAGGAATCACACAGATTCAGAACTGGATTGAGGGTCAGGCCAGACAGACGGCCAGCCGCCTTAGGTGCCAATTTCTAAAGAGTACTTTCAAAAATAAAATAGAAATGTGGTGCTAAATGAGCTCGACACAAGACTCCACATATAACTGGTAAAATGTCAAAGTGGCCTCACGTCAGCTCAGTAGACCATGTCTTCCAGTGAAAATAAAATGGCACTCTTCCCCCACATCACTCCCTCACCACCACTCAATCTGAAACACACTCGATTCTTAACCCATCTGGAACTCTTGTTTCTTGGTCCGCCCTTGAGAAAAGCCTAGAGTATTTTTCATGCCAACTACCGCTGGACCAGGTTGTTTCGGGAGAAACCATTCTTCTCTGAAGCATGCGAGTGTAAACGGTAGGGATTAACACTGTGGAACTGGAGGTAGTTACTTTAAAAAGTGGTGACAGCCTATCCTCTATCTAGAGGTGAACTCAGATCACCTTGAGCCATCTTTTGTCTTTCTTGCATGGTCCCTGCTTGGGTAGCTGGGGATAGTTGTGTGCAGGCGTCCATTACCTTGGGGAAAAGGGTCAATTGGGTCTTTTTGTGACCTGCCAAAGCCCATCAAGATGCTACCTTACTTTGAAGATTTTTTTTTTGTTGTTAAAGATTTTATTTATTTATTTGACACAGAGAAAGAGATCACAAGTAGGCAGAGAGGCAGGCAGAGAGAGGAAGCAGGCTCCCCACTGAGCAGAGAGCCTGATGCGGGGCTCGATCCCAGGACCCTGAGATCATGACCTGAGCCGAAGGCAGAGGCTTAACCCACTGAGCCACCCAGGCGCCCCTTACTTTGAAGATTTTTAAGTCTTGGCACAGAGCCCAGAACATCAGCCCCAAATCCTCCTTTTGTTTTGGTGAGTTTCCCTTTTGGGACCCTGTGTCCTTGGGTGAATTGGTTCATCTTTTACCTCAGCAGCTCCAAAAGTATTGTCTATGGCTTTTCGCATGTCACAGGAGCTTCCACTGCCTTGGCGCCTTGACTATGCTTCAGTCAGCACGTGACCCAGGCAGGAAGGCCCTCGAGTTGTAGCTACTCTGGCTGGGCACCGAGAGTGTGAACTGACCTCAGAGACAGGGATCCACTGTACCATCGATCCAAACTAACAAGGACATCGGTGAAGGGTAGACCGGCTCTGTTGGATTGTGCAATGCCAGCTTTCGACAGCCTCGTTTGGCCCATTTGGGTTATTTGCCTACCTCTGAATTAATGACAACGGTTAGTTAGAAAGACAATACACTTGGACTGGTCAGCTTGGGTAGGCCTATTCCAGTGAAGCTGGAAGACAGATGGGGCACCATGATGGACAGCCTCACTAGGGCTCGATGGGGTAAGGAGACTTAAGTCCCCAAAGAAATGAGGAAGTATGTTATTAAGATAAATGGAGAACTGCCATTTCTGGGCAGAGTTCTTTTTTTTCAATCTTCTTTCATGGCCTACACAGGACCAGTGTTTTTCCAAGATTCCTACTTTCGGCAGGGAGTGGAAGATCGACAAAGAGATGATCTACGTCCCCTTGCTCCAGGTAAAAGATTAACATGATTTTACTGCGACCCACTTGAACATTCTTAAACTGCTGGTGGGAATACAACCCAGCTTTTCTTTAAAAATATAGTCGAGTCAGAAAATAATATAATGAACTAAAATAGAAAGGACATGAAATTCTTCTATCCTTCCCCAAATCAGGTGATTAATGGAAAAGATAGCTGAACAAAATGGTGACATCCCCTCACCACAAAGCTTTCTCTGGGGGGCTAGGTGTAGGCGATACATCTTTAATTCTTATCAAACCTCAGGGTGGGAAGAGGCAAATATGGAAGTATGGAGTCCTCTCTCCCTCTCCCTGTCTCCCATTTCAGAAATTCAAGAAAAGAAAAGGGATCAGACCCGGTGACATGAAGGAGAGTCCTTGGTGGCTATGGGTATGTGTGGCATCTGATGTTTTTTCTGAATGGAGCCGGGGAGGGAAGGGACATCACTGATGCCTGAGTTATGAATGGAAACCTAGATCCTCTTGCACGGTCTTCTTTAGCCTCCATTGGAGTCTTTTTCTGAGAGGGGACCCGGCCGCACACTCCATTTGTCCGGCAGATTTAGGCAAACGGTGCTCAACAACATTGTAAAGCAGGCAGTTGAAGTTTGTCTTCATTCTCCCAGTGCCTGGGGCGGCTGCGGTCTGCTGGCTTTCACCAGCAAGGGAGGGAAGGATGCGATCTTGGTCCTTTTGCAGTAGGGTGAATGAGTTGCAGCCAGAACCAAAGAATGTGAACGCTGCAAACTTGACTCTAAATATGAAAGACCTTGCCGCTTTGAAATAGAATTTTAGGGCAAGAGAAACAGAGACAGCCCTCCCCCAGCCTCCCGGAATCATAGCATGACCGCTGCTGCAAGATTATTAAGAGATTCTTGACATTTGGGGGCATGTGGGTGTTGGAGAAAGTGGTAATTTTTTTTTTTTTTACTCCCTACAAGTTTTTTGTGTCTACTAGAAAAAATAGCCAGGGACCACTCTAATCTAGCTGTGTTGGAAATAGGCTGGCTTGTTCCGGGGAGGGGCTGGGGACAAACGGGCCTGGAAGCCCCTGCACAGAGGTGGTGGCCTGGTGGTCAACCTGCTGGAACTCTCTTCTCGGTCCCTAGTCCTCGCCACGGCGCAGGTCTCAGCTTACCATGCTTCTCTCTCCCAAGGCTCCCGGGGCCCAGAATCAAGCTCACCCAAACCTCCGACCACCCCAACCACAGCACTTTCCCCTCTGGTCCAGGTTTCAACCATCCCTCATTGTAGCCATGGCGATAAGCTGTTGGGTCGGTGGCTATTTACTGGAGTACTTTTTAGTTAATTTATTTTTAATTAATCTCTGCACCCAACATGGGGCTCAAACTCAGGACCCCAAGATCAAGAGTTACACGCTCAGCTGACTGAGCCAGCCAGGCGCTGCTATTTGTCAAAGTACTTTAAAGCAAATACCAGACATCATATATTTCTCCTCTGGATCTCTCAAAGTATTGACTTAAAACAAACAAACAAACAAACAAAAAAAAACAACGCCATAACCACAATGCCATTCTCACACCTACCAAAATTAACAACACTACTTTGGTATTGAGTACACCCAGTCTGCAATTAAGGTTCCCTTATTGTCTCTAAAGTGTCTTTTTACAGCTGGTTTATTTGAATCAAGACCCGAACGCGGTCTCCATATGACATTTGCTTACCATTTCTGCATTTAAAATTAATTTCCACGCCCCTGAGTAGTTTTGTTTTGAGCTTCTTTTTTAAAAGCCACCAAAATAGCACACGTTGGCCTGTCTAATTATGATGCTGAGGGTTGTTTTTTTTGGTTGCTATAGTTGTTTGGTTTTTTTGTTTTCAGGGAGATGAGACCTGGCCCAGTGCGTATGTGGGGGGGGCGGTGCTGAGGGGAGGGGGTGTTAAGGTACCGGCATCTAAAGAGGCAAATGGCACTGGATGTATCTGAAGACCAGAGACAAAAATAATAATTAGAGCGAGCACATATTCAGTGCCTACTCTGTGCCAGCCATTGTTCCAAGCGCTTTATGTGTAATGATCTCATTTTTAAAAGGTAACTGTGTTAGGAGATTTTGAGGTGCTGGTGACACAGGAAGAGAGCGCTGCTCTGTGCGGTGGGGGAGGGTTACCTCGGTGCATCACGGAGCAGAGGTGGGAGCAGAATGCTCTGAAGATGAGCTGAACGTTCTCTGCTTCCAAATACAAAATCATGCGAAGGGAAAGTTTCTGCGGCCACAGACATCTTACGGGGGGTCTCAGGAGGCGAATAGAGTACTAGTGACCCTTTCATCCCTTGTCCTGGTTGGGTCTCTTTCTTCCTCTCTCCCATCCCTGTCCCGTGTCGTAAGTCACAGCTCATGGTCACCAAGTGTCACATCCCTGGCGGCAGCCTCCGTGACTCATCACCAGTAATGGTGGCAGAAGGTTGGCTGGAAATACTTCGCCTGGGGAGGCTTTCTCAATGCTCCTGTGAGTGAGTGGGATTAGTACTCATTGACGATGACAATTTGGTTCTTATTCCTGAAATGGGACCACAGGTCATATTGCAAAGCCTGGGGGGCCCTGTGTTTGTTAAATGCTGCTTTCTACACTAAGGAGCTCCAGGGTCTGACCTTGACAAAATGAGCCTACGGTGGAGCCGGAGCTGCTCCTACGGACTCCAGGTAGAAGCGCCATGGGAGGGTCTCAGCAGAGAGAAGCCTCTGTGCTTGAGGTGGGTCAGGGTCAAGGAGTCACGAGGGACACCGTGAAGATGAAGTCAGGGCAGGCCCGGTTTGGTGCTGAGGAAAGATGTAGCTGGACCCTAGAATCTGACCATGAGACCAAAGTAGAGATGGGCCGTCCAAGTTCAGGTCCCTGGTTAAATGAGAATCCCAGGGTCTATTTGAGAATAAAGCAGGCAGATAGTAAGGCCTAAAACCAGGGTGGCACCCATCAGCCTAGGATAGTTCGTCTGAGTAGAATTCTCTCCCATCGGGTGCTTGGTGGAAGACAGAGACCTGACACTACAGCAGGCCTACGTCTGCCATTCAGGGCACCCCTCTCTGGAACTCGGGCTTTCTCGGTAGGACAGGCAATCCTGGCCCTTTCCTGGCCCACCACCTCTTGCCGGAAGCATCCACGCACATTGTTTTGTGGCAGGTGGGTAAATAATAATGATTCTTTTTTTTTTTTTTTTGAAAGATTTTATTTATTTATATGACAGAGGGAGAGAGATCACAAGCAGGCAGAGAGGCAGGCAGAGAGAGAGGGAGAAGCAGGCTCCCTGCTCAGCAGAGAGCCCATGCGGGGCTCAATCCCAGGACCCTGGGATCATGACCTGAGCCGAAGGCAGAGGCCTTAACCCACAGAGCCACCCAGGCGCCCCAGCAGGTGGGTAAATAAAAGGGAAGAATTGCTTCTCTTGGGCAGTCCCTGGTCATTTTTATGAACTGGGAAATAAACCAAGGAATCATTTTGGCAAAATATCTGGGTGTAATTTCCACTGCGTATTGCAGCCCCGGTCACTCTATCCATGTGAACCTTTGAGAAAATACATATTTAAGACCCATAAACGTCAATATCTTATTTTCTGCCTTAGGGACACAAATCTATATAGAGATCCACAACGAAAATACATAGGAATTTAAATCAAACGAGCTTGCACACCTAATGACCCCCTTCAGTGGTGAAAATGTTTAATGATAGTTTAGTTTATGGAAACCCCAGCGACCGGGTTCCAAACAGTCTCAGCTGGGAAACCCAACTCTTTTTCTTTTGGAAATTCTCAATGATATGTTTTCAAAGCAGCTGATAAAACAGTTAATTATAGTGAGGTGTTTGGCTCCTTTATAACATACACTTTCTCCTAGTCTATGATTGGAGCTTCTTGTCATGTACCCTGAGCTAATGCTACCATATATTTTTTCCCCTTGGGGGAAGAACCTCTCTAAATTATCACATAGGTAGGACTTCAGATAAAAAGGCAAAATTCAGCATGACGATATTCCACTGATTTTGACCAAAAGTCCAGAGAGCTAAGTACCTCCACTGCCTCCGTTTCTCCAAAGCCCGGACCTTCCTTCTGTGGAGGAAGTCTCCGGAACTGAGCCTAGAAAGCTTTTAGCTGGTCAAGAAAAAAAAAACAAAACTCTCTTTTGGACATGTGGACTATAAAGAAATAAGTAATAAAAAGACTAAGAACTCTGACATCACTCTGGATCCAAAATGAGCAAAATCAGTTCTTAATGGTGTTGGTGGAAATTGGTTCTCAACTCAGCGTGATGACGAGTTGATTCAATTCAACACGGGCTCATAAAGCCAACTCAACATCTCCAAGTGGAGGTTGAATGGACAGCGCAGACATGTCCCAAACTGAATTTCCTATTCCACTCTACTTCCCTTCCTCTCATCACACACCTGCTTGACCTGCACCTTCCCTCATCTCATTGATGGCGATTCAACTTTCCAGTGGCTCAGGCCAGAAACATCCTCAATATCTTTCTGTCTCTCTCATTCCCCACAGCCACTCTGTCAGGAGATCCCTTGACCCTACCTTCAAAATGTATTCTGACTCCCCTTTTTCTCTCCGTCCTTACTACAACCATCTTAATCCAAGCCACCACTTAATTATTTTTTCCTGCATTCCTCAAAAACATTTCTCCACGTTTGCCCCTTTACAATCTTTTTTTTTTTTTTAAGACTTATTTATTTATTTGATACACAGAGAGAGAACCCAAGTAGAGGAAGCCGCAGGCAGAGGTAGAGGGAGAAGCAGTGGGGAGCCTGGTGTGGAACCCAATCCCAGGACCCAGATTTGGGGTTTTCAGATAATGTTAATGTTTGTGACCTGGGTGGGGACCATGCCCTGAGAACCATTAACTGTTCCTTCTGCCGGAAGCACTTTCCCTGTGTATCTCCTTGACTTACTCCACCTCCTTCAAGCCTGTGCTCAAGTGTTATCTTCTCCGTGAACCCAAGTCTGATCACTCTATTATCTACGGCCGCCCACAACCCCAACCCTGTCACTCTTGATCTCCCCACCCTGCTCCACTCTGGTTTTTCTGTTGTGAAGCTCATCAATTAACATTCTGTAAAATTTATTCATTTATTTTACTTCTTCTGTCTTACTCACTAGAATATCAGCTCCTCAAGGCAGTTACCTTTTAATTTGTCCACTGCTGTATCCCCCAATACTTAGAATAGTGCTGGCGCATAATAGGTGCTCAATAAATATTTGCTGCCTGAATGATTCGATACTTAGTATTCCTATCAATGACAAGGATCCTAATTTCTTCATAGGCTTCCTATTTTCATGCTATTTCCTTTATGTAAAATGTCCCTTCTTTTCTCAATCTCTTCACCTTAAATTTATTTATCTTTTAAGTCACATCATTCTCTTTTAACTACTTTCACCTGCAGTGGCAACTCAGCTGTTTCTGACTAGTCTCATTAGTTTCTGGGGTGTTATTTAGGTGGCCTTGGTTATAAAACCACTGAGAACAGAGACCATGTTCTGAATCAATGGCCAAATGTAGGATCTGAATAAATGCAGGTTACGTGATTGAACATTATTGTAAAGAGTGTCTAACAAAGCAATAACTAGGATATTCCCATTTATGTAAATATCGACATTTTGCAAATCTCTTTCACATTGAATTATTTTAATCTTCATAGGAATTTTTTGGATTGGGTAAGAAAGGTAGTATGTCTATTTTACACCTGAGGAAAGTGAATTTAGGCTAAAATTCGGACAACGGTAGCCACATCATCAGGATTACATGATGAAGTCGTGGAAGTTTCTGGCACAAAGCTGGGACACAAAATATGTTAGTTTTCCTTCCCTAAGAGATCTTAGATCAGCCATTTACATAAACTAATATTTACTGAGTTTCTACCATGTGCCAAGAACTTACTAAAGCTTTATGGGGGTGCCTGCTGGCTCAGTTGGGCTTGTGAGTTTGAGTTCCACATTGGGTGTAGAGATTACTTAAAAAAAAATCTTAAATTTTATGTCCATAATTCTTAAACTACAATCTGGTGATATGTTTATTCCCATTTACTGATGAAGTAAGTAACCGACTCTGAAAATTTAGGTAACTTGCACAAAGTTTCACAGCTAGCAAGTGATGGAGCTAGAGTTTGAGCTCCCAAATCATGATGTTTCCCCTTGGGTGAAGCACTGTGTCTCTTGGATTGCTTGGAACTCAGATTTTTTGACTCAGAGTTCAGGGTTCTTGTGTTATACCAACCACTGATTGTTATGCCATCCTGTGCTAATTGTTAATTAAACTGTTAATTTTAAATAAATTTTATAGACTTCTAGATAAAAACTAAAATATTTTTTTAAAGATTTTATTTATTTATTTAACACACAGAGAGAGATCACACGTAGGCAGAAAGGCAGGTGGGGGGGGAAGCAGGCTCCCTGCTGAGCAGAGCCCCTACCCCCCACACACATGTGGGGCTTGATCCCAAGACCCTGAGATCATGACCTGAGCTGAAGGCAGAGACTTTAACCCACTGAGCCACACAGGCGCCCACCAAAATATTTTTAAATAAATATTAATACAGATTCTCTTGGTTCAGCTGCAGGGCACTGAATCTTTATGACTCCTTCCTGTTAATTTTTTTTCCCCCTTTGGCTTTCACATGGAAAGTTAAAGCTGGAAAGGACCTTAGAAATCATGAGTCTTCTTCATCTGGTTTGCAAGTACGAAATTTGGGGTCTTGCCCCAAATCAAAGCTAGGGACAGGGTGAAAGCAAGATGTGTTTTGCTCTGTACAGACATTACTTTGGCAGAGAGCCTTTGTGGAGGCTTTGGTGACAAGCCGAAGGGCCACATGGGTGCCAGCGAGGCTGCAACCGAGGCATTCTTGAGAGGCTTGCCCTTTCCTCCTTCAGAGGCCACTCCTGCTTCTTCAGTCTCCCGCTGTAATCACTGCATGCTGGCTAGGAGACCCCGATCGGCATCACACGGCACAGTGCATTTGTGGGAAAATGATGGCTAGAAGCAGTGATGCATGCGCTGGTGCTGCACCCCAAGCTCCTAGCTCAGAGGACCAGGAGGAACGGGGTGAACAGGCCGAACACCTGCTGAGGACCTAACCAGCTCCTGGTGCTCTACTGTTGGTGTGTTCAGAGTGTGAGATCACAGGCACAGGCCCTCGGTCTCCAAAAGACGTTTTCATATACAAAGGAGAGCCTAGGACCTTTTCAAATGTGCACCAAGGGTTGCTGCTGCCATTTGCCCAGAGTGGACGGGGCCAAGGAATCCACAACCACAGTGCTGAGATCGTTTCTGTTAAGTAGGTCACACGAGGCCGGCTACGTTTGAGGCTCATATTTGCAGAGGCATGGAAATGCAGGTAGTGGGAGGGCCTCCCTGAGCAAGTGCTGGTTCTGGGAACGGGGCAGATGCCTAATTGGCGTAAAGTGTGAGATGGGTTTGCCCCTTCTGTCCAATTCTTTAAAAATATCCCAGAAAATGGGGCACCTGGGTAGCTCAGTGGGTTAAAGCCTCTGCCTTCAGCTCAGGTCATGATCTCAGGGACCTGGGATCGAGCCCCACATCAGGCTCCCTGCTCAGCCGGGAGCCTGCTTCCCCCTCTCCCTCTGCCTGCCTCTCTGCCTACTTGTGCTCTCTCTCTCTCTGTGTCAAATAGATAAATAAAATCTTAAAAAAAAAAAAAATCCTGGAAAGGCTTCTAGCAAATTCTATGAAATATTTTCTAGTTGATTCCAATTTTAACATGACCACAGTCTTGGGGGTAATTCTAAAAGCACTCTTCTTCTGCACTTCTGTATAACATTGACCATGTCAATAAAATGGGCTCTAGAAGCTGGTTTTTTACACAGTAATGTATCAAAATATTTCAACTTGGAGCTTTGAGGCCTGTCAGACACCCCCACTGCGCGGAGTAGAAACTCAGTATATTTGTTACATAACTCCTTCAAAAGCTCTTCCCACATCTGAACAGAGTTTAGCAAAGGCATGAACTTTTTAAAAAAATATATCCTTTAAAATTGGTCTCTTATTCTAAAAATAAAATAAAATAGGTCTCTTATCCTCACATACACAAAACGCTGCTCAGTGCTGAGCAAGCAATAGCTATTGAGAATACGTTGGGTGGCTAAACAAACGAATTACGGGAAGTGAGAAGCAAGGATGACTTACAGCCTGGTTCTTTGGGTTTCTCTCTATTCCCTCGCTGTGTCCTCCCCTCCCCCACCCCCCCTGGACCTCGCACCATCACACACGCGGTCAACGCCCACCCTCTGCCATCCGCCCTGGCCCTGGCACCAGAGAGGGCCACCTGAGCACTTTTCTATGTGGATCCGTGGAGGCTAGAACCTGCCAAAACAATTACTTTCCAGGAAACCAGACGACTCAGTTCTGTTTCTGTCATGCGGCCAGAATGGTGTGCCAACGAGCTCCGTGCAAGGATGGATCGTTCATGCTACTCTCAGAAAAATCCACCGTCGGGCTGTTTGCCCATTAATTAAATTGCCTAGTGTGCCTGGAAGGGTGGGGACAGGATCTGGCCAAGCTGTCTATCCCGTGTTCAAATGAATTTATATTCCACTTTGAAAAGGGATTGCAATTTTTTTTTGCCTCTTTGAAATCATCGTACAATACTGGAAAAGAAATGTGATTATATGATTTTCTTTTCTATTTTAGTATTCTTATTGCTGTTTATTGTTTTGATGTCTTCATGAAAAGATGATCTTCCTTCAAGATAAGGCTGGATCTCAGGTCAGAAGGATTGCAGGGAAGACTCCTGGTCGAGGAGTCAGAGAACCTGAGGCTTCAGAACCACTCAAGGTTCATCCTGGAATCCACCGCCGCAAAGCCAAGGCGCCTGTTCTAAAGGACAGATAATATCTGCCCTGATTATCTGAGAAGATTCTTTTGAAGTCAAGTCCTAAATGCTCCTTGAAAAACCACATAATGTATTATTTTTCAACATATTAAGAATGAGGTCCTTTGTTTCTTTTTAAGAAACTGCTGAGGTTGGTGATGATCGTTATGTTAGAAGAGGCCCCAGAAATAGGGTCAACCCCATGGGGATGGAGGGGCTATGGGGGGGGGGGCGCGGACAATGGCCATGGGAAGGGAAGGAGGCGTTAGAGCGCCCCCACGTGGCAACTTGGGCGTGAGGTTGTGGAGGTGGTGGGAGGGGCGGACCCTTCCAGTGTGACCGGTAGTGAAAAAGGAAAGAATCCTAGAAGTCAGCCTCATCTCTCACAGGAGCATTTAAGAACCATAAAAACAAAACAAAAAAAAAATGTATTTCATGCAAATTGTGCTCCAAGTCACTGGCCACCCTTTTAGGGTCTGCTGCCACTTTACATTCAATTCGCTGCTCTGGTGAACACAATGAAGTGTTTAGATTCCATTAAGGAACCTCAAAAAAAAAAAAAAAAGAACCCAACCTTGGGGCTTTTGAGTTAGCAGGAAAGCTCTTTAAAAGCTTCTCACAAGCTATCATTTGTGCATTCAGAAAACCATTAGGACTTCCTCCTTTGGAAATCTGTGTGATTTTTTTTTTTAAGCTTCTGATTTTAAACATCATTATTTTCTTACCTTGACCCTTATCCTCAAGAATAAATTTCCCTGCCTCACCAGATAGTACAATCGGTTTCTGAGCTTCTTGAATGCGGACTGGATTTATAACAGTAAATCGACATATCTGATGGGAAGAAGATTGGAATCACAAGGAGTTGGAGGAGTGGAAAAGTGGGTGCATAAGCATTCTGAACATTTAGAAATGCTGTGGGATTCACGGGGGCCCTGGGCAAGCCTCCTGCCTGAGAAAGATTTTTTTCTCTTTTTCTCCTACTTTGAACCAAACCAAAAAGAACTCTTCTGTTCTTTCTGCCCCTGAACTCCTAGAACGTGCCTTTTGTTCATCAACTTTTTTTGATGTTCCATCACTACATAATTTACTTATTGTAGACATGATCTTTAAAAAATATATCTGGCTTTTAAAATTAAAAAAAAAAAAAAATCATCGCCAGTTGGTGATGGAGATACCAGGGGACCAGACTGAATCACAGTGGAAAACATCCCTTCTTCCCTCCTGATGCTTTCAAGGAATGAGGACTAAGAGAGACACCCTGAGAGGCATCCTGCAGTGACTGGTGGAAGTGTGCAAACTCTGGGATAAGCTCTTGGGCTGAACCCCCAGCTCTGGCACTCTCTTGCTGCTGAGCTTGGGCCATAGGCGTGAGAGCAACACCCCAAGTAATTCATATCAGTTTCCGCAATCTATTTAACAAGACCAATGTGCCCTTCTCTACCCAGCAAACCCAATTTTACCAAAATAATGAATTGGGGCTTCCCAGTTCTTGCAAAGGAGACAGTAAGAATGTTTGTGTAGATATAAAGAGTGTAGGCTTTGAAGCCACCTTGCCAGGAGTCAAATGTTGGCCCCTCCACCAACTAGCCACGTGGCCTTTTTGTCTCATTCAGCTAAGTTTCCTCATCTGTAAACTGGGAATAATAATAATTTCTATCTCAGAAGGTAGTTGTGAGGACTAAGTGCAACCATACATGTAAATTTCTTAACACACTGCCGGACAAAGAGTAAGCACTGAGTAAATAGTAATATATTTCATCTTTGCTATTTGAGACACAAGATCACAATACCTGGTCAAGTTGAGGAATTGGAATGTCAAAGACATTGCCTGTGTAAAGGTTTAAATCCCTTAAATACATCAGTGAACTAATATTTTTATTTTATCTGACCATAAAAGCTTTATTCTCAGTAATATTTTCTCATGTTCCTTCCATTGCGGTCTTGGTCAGATGACCTGGGAAGCAGAGGAATTAATTAGCTTGTTTAAGAAACTAATTTTAAAAGTGGTGCTCTGGTTATATTTATAGGAAGTAACCTTTGAACTTTGAATAAGCATCATCAATGAACTCCTTCCTCTCGTTCGAGCTTTACCGGAGGCTGGCTCATCCAACACAGGGACCCACTGCCATTAGCGAGATGCAGGAATAGGTCATAATCTCACTCATAGCCCATTGTTAGACAAAATCCCTGTCACATAAAAAGTTCCTTCTCTACTTCCTAATAGAAAGAATTCGTCTCAGCTACCCCTGTGGTCACTAGTGGTGACAAAGAACAGGACTGGGGATGCGTGGTGGACAGGAGACCCCAGTGGCCAGAAACAAGAGGGGGTGACGGGTAGAGAAGGTGGCACGTGGGTAAAACATGGCCTTCCTGGGTCTACCTAGCCACGTGGCATTTCCTTCACAAAATAGGGTGGAAAGGGAATTCCTGGGATTGTAGCACCCAGGCCCATTAGCACGGCAGCGAATGGGTTCCCATCTCCATGAGGGGAGGCACCGAGGGCTCCCAGAGGTGGTGGGCAGGGCTCCTTGAAAGCTGTTTCCTGCAGGTAGTTAAAGGCAACTGCTCAGTTTAGACAAGGACATGAGGTGATCCATCCCAAAATATCCATAAGCCCTAACTAAACAATACTTATGATCAGGCACATATAGCAAAAAAGGGAAATTCCATACATTGCCATACTTCCTTACCTTCCCTCCCACTGAACAGGGAGCCTGATGCAGGGCTCGATCCCAGGACCAGAACCCACGGATCATGACCTGAGCTGAAGGCAAGATGCCCAGCTCACTGACCCAGGCACCCCTCACCTTCCTTCTTTTAAAACAGCCTCCACCCCCTGCCTGGCTTCGGACAGCCTCTCTGGAGTCCTGCCCGCTGCTCCCTCGTGGTGGATTCAATCAGCTTCTCTCTCCTTTGTTCTGCCTCAAGTGAATCCTTTCACTGCCCGAGCCACATCATTGCCACCCCCCCATCTGATTGGACATTAAGTTATATTGGAAAATTGCTGAGGAATGATGTGCCATTTAGGAAGGGTGGGGTCACCTTTGCCAGTGTATGAGGATCACTTCCCCTAATCATTTTGCCTCAGATAAAAGTGAGGGAGCAGCTAAGCTCTTTTGGGGATAATAAGATCCAAGTGGGGACGGTGATCAGACTTCAGGCAGAAAAGCTGGGCATTGGGAGATTGGTGCAGGGCTTTGCCTGGACGGGTTCTCTCTTTCCTTGAACAGCAGATCACAGCCCTCTTAGAAAACTGCTTTGTTGGCCATTTGGATGTCCTCTTTGCAGAAATGTCTGTTCATATCTTCCTCCCATTTCTCGATAGGATTATTTGTTCTTTGGGTGTTGAGTTTGAGAAGTTCTTTATAGATTTTGGATACTAGCCCTTTATCTGATATGTCATTTGCTAATATCTCCTCCCATTCTGTCAGTTGTCTTTTGGTTTTGTTGACTGTTTCCTTTGCTGTGCAAAAGCTTTTGATCTTTTTTTTTTTTTAAGATTTTATTTGTTTATTTGACACAGAGAGAGAGATCACAAGTAGGTAGAGAGGAGGCAGAGAGAGAGGGGGAAGCAGGCTCCCTGCTGAGCAGAGAGCCAGATGTGGGGCTCCATCCTAGGACCCTGAGATTATTTCCTGAGCTGAAGGCAGAGGCTTTAACCCACTGAGCCACCCAGGCGCCCCAAGCTTTTGATCTTGATGAAGTCCCAGTAGTTCATTTTTGCCCTTGCTTCCCTTGCCTTTGGAGATGTTTCTAGGAAGTAGTTGCTGCAGCTGAGGTTGAAGAGGTTGCTGCCTGTGTTCTCCAGGATTCTGACGGAGTCCTGTCTCACATTGAGGCCTTTGATCCATTTTGAGTCTATTTTTGTATGTGTTATGAGGAAATGGTCCAGTTCCATTCTTCTGCATGTGGCTGTCCAGGTTTCCCAACCTGGGAAAGAAAGAGAAGAGATTTGTTTAAGAGACTGTCTTTTTTTTCCATTGGATATTCTTTCCTGCCTTGTCGAAGATCAGTTGACCATAGAGTTGGGGGTCCATTTCTGGGCTCTCTGTTCTGTTCCATTGATCTATGTGTCTGTTTCTGTGCCAGTACCATACTGTCTTGATGATTATAGCTTTGTAATAGAGCTTGAAGTCTGGAACTGTGATGCCGCCAACTTTGGTTTTCTTTCTCAACATTCTTCTGGCTATCCATGGTCTTTTCTGGTTCCATATAAATTCTAGGATTATTTGTTCCATTTCTTTGAAATAAATTAATGGTATTTTGATAGGGATTGCATTAAATGTGTAGATTGCTTTAGGTAGCCATCAAGAGAAACGAAATCTTGCCATTTGCAACGACGTGGATGGAACTAGAGGGTATTATGCTAAGCGAAATAAGTCAGTCAGAGAAAAACAATTATCACATGACCTCTCTGATATGAAGAATTTGAGAGGCAGGGCAGGGGGTTGTGGGGGGGTGGGGGAGGGAAATGAAACAAGATGGGATCAGGAAGGAGACAAACCATGAGAGACTCCTAAACTGGGGCACCCGGGTGGCTCAGTGGGTTAAAGCCTCTGCCTTCGGCTCAGGTCATGATCTCAGGGTCCTGGGATCGAGCCACTGATCTCTGCTCAGCAGGGAGCCTGCTCCCCCCCACCCCCGCCTCTCTGTCTACTTGTGATCTCTGTCTCTCTGTCAAATTAATAAATAAAATCTTAAAAAAAAAAGAGAGAGAGACTCCTAAACTCAGGAAACAAACTGAAGGTGGCTGGGAGGTAGGGGGGTAGGGATGGGGTGGCTGGGTGATGGACACTGGGGAGGGTATGTGCTATGGTAAGTGCTGTGAAATGTGTAAGCCTGATGATTCCCAGACATGTACCCTGAGGCAAATAATACATTATATATTAATTAAAAAAAAAAAAGTGCTCTGTTGCATACTTGCTGATCAGCCTTCAGAAAGGAACTGAGCAGTGGGGAAGCCCGGGGAGGGGGGGCCGCCGAGGCCCAGACACCTCGACAGGCAGATAGGGACTTGCTGAATTGCTCCCTTCACTCAGGAGTCATCTTGTTTATGGAATTTCAAGGCTGAAGATACCCTGTACGGTTGCCTGATACTTCTGGTCGGCTCCCCTCAATATTCTTTTCTCCTCCTTCTCTTACACTTTCCCCTCAGTACCTCCCTCCGTTTGATTTGCTGGAACACCCTCCATTTCTTTACTGTACTTGAAAAAATGTATTATATTGTCAAATAAATCACGGTTCACCTGGTGTAGTTGAGAATAGCAGAGAAAGCCTTTTGTCCCTGGACAGAAGACACTTAGAGAAATCTCATCCCATTATCTTCCAGGTAATGGAAGAAAATTACAAATGACAGTGAAAAAAAGAAATGGTTCATTTAGAAGACCCAGCGAGAGTGTAACAGTATTTTCTTAGGGTATTAATTAGTGAATCTATAATTGCTAAATTTAAACCACCTAAGACGGAAGATACTAAATCATTTTTTCAAAAGAAGCTTTGCACATATCTCATTTTCCCCAAATAGCCACCTCTCTGATTCCTTTAAGTGTTGTAGAAAAACCCTGCCATGTACAAAATGCTTTTGCTCATATCTTCTCATTTTGGTCAATACATGTTAAGGCACAATGGGCAGTCCCCCCTCATTTTCTGAATGCAGATGCCCAGACAGGTTAGGTGACTTGCTCAAGGTCACCCAGCTCCCTGGGGCTCAGGGTGGATCACTGCTAGATCTCCTGGTGTTCCCAACTCTGAGCTGCCTCCTGTTGTTTTAAAACAAAATGGAAAACAACGTATTACTCTTGGCACTACCTTGGCTAGGTTATACTTGGCTTAGCTTTGCACCTAGGCATCCTTTGAAATGTGATTCTGAGCTGGGAAAAGGACTATTTTAATACCCCCGGGTGAGGCTTAGTTGAATTTTTCCTAGTATGTGCCTATGACTAAGAGAACACAATGTCTCAAGTGGTTGTTCCTTCAGCCCTCTGGTAACATTTGTTTTGCTCAAATCATGAAGTGACAATTAATTTCCCTTCTAAATGCACTGGAAATATATAGTAACCGTTTCGGAAAAGCAGGGGGGTTACACATTATTTTTTTAAAGGATAAAGGAGAACTTCCCATAAGTTTTAAGTTAGAGGCAGCTGATATTCCTCAGGAGAAAATACTGGAAAAACACAAACATCTTCAACAGAAAATACCAGAAAAGCAAAACATCTTCCTGCTTATGTTTTTTTGGGGGGGGGGATTTGAGGGGGGGGACTGCCCCATCACCCTTAGTACATACCAGGAAATTCCAAAGTTCAGGAAGGCACTCATCCGAAAGCTCATTCTAATCCTCAGGAAATGCACCTTAGAACATCCCCTACCCTCACAGCAACGGCTGATGTAACATCACAAAGACATTCATGTAGGTAATGTTACCAGGATCAGTTTCCTCAGAGACATTTCCTGGCTCCAAATAGCTTTAGAGGGTTTTAAAACAGCAGGAAAGTTGGTGATCAATTATGACAGAGCCGGCAGAACTGCTGACACTGTGCTTAGGAACCAAGGTAAGGTCTGACCGGGTTATTTTCAGGATTTCCAAAGAACAGACTCCTGCACAACAGCATTAAATAAATGGAGTTTCCAGCAAACAAGGGTGAGAATTTTGTCAGGGTTCCGGTTCCTACGGGGCTCAGGAATTCTCACCTCCTCAGTGTCGCCGGGCACTGACATCAGGGGCGTATTTTCTATCTTGAGAATTTGGGTCTCGCTTTCTTTTTGCGGTTTTTAAGAAAAGAAAATGAAATAATGACCTGTTCTGTGCCCACTATTATGTGGCAGCTGTAAAGAAAGCCGAGGGGATGACTCACTGTCCCTTGAACACATCACGCACATTCCAGCCCCCGCACCTTTGCTCGAGTCCTTCTCAAAATGCCCTCGCCCCTCCCGGCCTACGTGCCCGCGGACCTCATCTCTGGCCTCGCCCCTTGTCTGCCGTGCCCAGGTAGGTCCGTGCTGTCTGCCTCCTCTGAGCTCTCGCAGCCCTCGCTGTCTGCACGACACAGACGCGCATATCCTCTCTGATGTGGATGACTGTCTTTCAGTTCCTAGCTCTGGAAACAGGCTGCAAGTTCCACCAGCGAGGTGTACACTTACTCCCTTTCCTTTCTTTTCTTGAAGACACATTTCCCTGAGAGCTGCCTCATACCAAATAGGCACTCAAAGTAGTTTTTGGCTGGTTCCTGAATCCTAATCCCTGGGTGCTTGGGGGAAGGACTGTATGAGTTTGGGCAGCAGAGCAACCGTTTCTCTCCATTCCCTGGTTTAAGGTCTCTTCTGGACTGGGGGTTCATGTTGTTGCAGTCTTGCAGGGCAAGGTCAGGGGCATGGTGCACAGTACGTGAAAACTCCATTGCAAGGTGTGCTCTCTCTCTCTCTCTTCTCTGGGACTGGTACCCCAACCAGTGGCGAGGACGTCATTGACAATTACGAAGATTGAGGGGCAGCTGAGTGTCCTGGCTTTAATGGAGGGCCAAGCTCAGCTCCAAGAAGGCCCAGGAGATGAGAGGAGGAAAACAGAGCTTCAGGTCAGGGAGACTGCCTCCTTCTCTCCCACGGCCACCGGGGAAAAAGGCTGAGGGATTCCGTGTAAGAGTTAAAGATCCTCTTGTCGCCCTTTCCGTGGGGCTGGATTCACATGCTTCAAGAAGGAAGTGGGGCAAATAGATCCTTGTTCCTGGTGTTAAATGAGGCTTTTCCGGAGAAGAGCTGACAAAGCAGAGACATTGAGAGGAGGGAGGCCGAAGCAGCGGAAAGTTATCGAGGCGGGCCAGGGACGGGGAACAGCTCGGTGGCACGGAGATCGGAGTGGATGTGAAATTTATCCTCAGGGAAGGGAGCATCATATTTGAGAGAGAGCTCTCGGGGGAAAGAAAGGATTCCATTGCACCGAAGCAAATGTTAGGGAAATTTTTACCTGACTCTACAGAAGCTTTCCTGAGTTAAGGCGTGAGTAATAGATCTGACTTCTGATGACCTGAGGATACGGACCTGACTTCTGATGAAGAGTCGGGCTATGCCAGGAGGTAGCAGGTGCCAACAGTGAAGAGCATGGGCTTGGAGTAGATGGGGCTGTATTCAAATCTCAGCCAAGTCTGTGCCCCTGGCCAAGTTCTGAGCCTCTGTTTCTTCATCTATCTACCACAGCATTGTTGAGAGGATTAAATGAGATAATAGAAGCAGCAAGTCCCTGGCATTTAATAAATGGGAGTTCCATCTATATAAGGGATGGAACAGAAGGATGGGGTATTTCTTGATCTCTTTTAAAAAAAATTTTTTATTTATTTGAGAGAGAATGAGCGAGACAGTGAGAGCACAGGCACAGGGGCAGGGGGAGGGGAAGAGGAGAGGGAGAAGCAGACTCCCCGCTGAGCAGGGATACAAGGGATGGGGGGATCCCAGGACCCTGAGATTGTGACCTGAGCCGAAGGCAGACGCTCATCTGACTGAGCCACCCAGGTGCCCCTCTTGATCTCTTTTTAAGCAACTCCAGCTTTGGGGCACCCCGAGCATGCCAAGGAGGGACATAGAGAGAAATTCCTCGTGGAGGGAATGGCCAAGGGAATTCTAGGAACAATGATGTCGAAGGTGGCATTCGAAATGATTTCCTGCCCCAGGCTCTGAGAGCTCTGTCTGCCCTCATTAGCCACAACATCTTTGGAAAACTCTGTTATGTGCAACTGCTTCGTGTTAGCAGTGTTCAGCCACAGTAAGGAGACAGGTCACATCTGTGGCGTGGATACCTCCAGTGGGAAGACAGAGAGCAAGCGGCAAGGATGGAACGGGACGCTGGATTTCAGAGCCAGAGGTGCTGGGTGCTCGAAGGAGCACAGTCATTCCACCCTGAGCATCAAAGGCAAGAGCGACCAGCCTCTTCCGAAGGGAAGAGGACTTAGTAACATCCAAGTTATGCTAACATACGCATAACTGTCACTAGAAGAAATCGGGAAATACCTCTGGCTATTGAACTAACCAAACCAGAGCCAAGAGTTGATAGGAAGACTTTCTTGGGCCCTTTTTGCCCAGCAGCTGTTTATCACTTACTGATTAAGTTAGGTCAAGCTGACTCACCTGGAGTAGTTCTAGCACATTCTAACTAATCTGTACCCACCGAGTTTACAAAGCCAGCATCTCTGAGGGTCCCTTGTGACTCCAGGCGCTCATTCTTCTCCGTAACAGGAAGTTTTCCCAAGTCACCGGCCTTAGGGATAGACAGGATGCAAATTAGTAATAGCACAGAATTGATTCGGCTCCAAATGGGGACGGATTCCCGGGACGGCTCACAGCTACCGTTGCGTTGTGCCCCTGGCTGCAGTGACGAGCTCCCTGACCGGGCTGCTCCAGCAACCATCAGTGAAATAATCACGGGGGGGCGGGGGGTGCCCTCAGACAATGTACCTGCCATGGGCGGCCACGGCCCTCACCACCCCCCCAACACACACACATGCACACACGCACACACACACACACGTCCTTCGCCTTGGGCAGCCAGCGGCGCTCACTCTTATATTCAGGCCGGAGCCTGCTATTTTTAGGCTCTTACTCCTTCTCCCACTACCCTTGAGCCTCCCCACATTGCCCGTGACGTCATCTTGACGGTAAGCAGCCCTGTCGGGGGCAAGAGCCGAACTACCGCCGTTTATCATTTCCCATCTCTTTAAATAAACCCTGTTCACCCACACAAGTGGCTTGACGGCCCTTTGCAAGCCTCTGCGGTAAGTTTCCAGAATTTCTCCAGACCATCCAGCCCCCACTTTTCTCCCTTTGCTCCTCATCTGTTATTCTTAGCTTTCCTATCAGCGGCCACACCCTTTGGACCAGCTTCCCCGGCCTGGTCTGGGGCCACACAGCATTCCTCTACCTCAAATACCTACAGCCTCACGAAAGCCTTGAAAACTCTAAGCCGTGGAAAAGTTTATTAACTATGTTAAAATTATAAACCACAAAATATATATAAACTCTGACATATTAGAGGACTATTAAAACGGATTTTTTGGGTGGCTCAGTGGGTTAAAGCCTCTGCCTTCCGCTCAGGTCATGATCTGGGGGTCCTGGGATCCAGCCCCGTCTCTGGCTCTCTGCTCAGCGGGGAGCCTGCTTCCCTCTCTCTCTGCCTGCTTGTGATCTCTCTCTCTGTGTCAAACAAACACATAAATAAAATAAAAAGATTTTTTTGAACTGTCATATGCTTCTCCTGCCCAAATATTTTGGAGGCCCAATTTTCTGGTTCGCCTAATGTCTGCCTAATGGGGAAGCATACCTGGCCCCTGGGCTCCCCCCACTCCCACCCCACAGCTGGTGGGCTCACCTCATACCTTGCTTCTAGCTCCTTCCCTCCCTAAAGTGGCCTCTTCTCTCCCCTCCCCATGCACCCAGTGTGTGTATCTGTTTTGTCTCTTTAATTCATTCTCACTGAATTGTTACTTCATTGTTTTTTCAACAAAGATGACTGAAATGCCAGCGATAAGCACCACACCAGAGGTCTGTGTGTGACAGTGACTCCTTCCTGCAGCCAAGCCCAGGAGGCGACAACAGGGAGAGGGAGAACAACTTAAGCAACAGGCTGTGGAAATTGTTCTGACCCCAAGCAAATTGACATGGGTCACCAGAACCTCCATCATTTCTCACTGTGTTTTTTAATGCCAGTAGAGATGATTATGCATAATTTATTATCTAATTGACTTGACCAAAAGGCCATGAGGGAAATAACAGGCATATCCAGAAGAACCCCCTTTCCCTCCCATCCTGCATCCCCCTTCCTTCCTTTCTTCCTTCCTTCCTTCCTCCCTCCCTCCTTTCCTCCCTTCCTTCCCTTCCTTCCTTTTTTACTTTCCTTCTTTCTTTTTTTATTTTTTATCAAAAGTGCATTCAGAATGGGTTTGCTCTTTATCTCATGACATTCTTTGTGGCGCAACCCTTCCTAAACTCCTTCTCAGATCTTGTCTGAATCGAGTGGAACTGCTGGGCCCTATATGGCTCCACACAGTATTTATTTCAATTGCAAGCAGGTTTTTTTTTTTTTTTTTAAGATTTTACTTATTTATTTGACAGGGAGAGGGAGAGATCACAAGTAAGCAGAGGGGCAGGCAGAGAGAGAAGGGGAAGCAGGCTCCTGGCTGAGCAGAGAGCCTGATGCGGGGCTCGATCCCAGGACCCTGAGATCATGACCTGAGCCGAAGGCAGAGGCTTTAACCCACTGAGCCACCCAGGCGCCCCTTGTAAGCAGTTTTGTCAGTGAAGTATCATTAGCGAGGAGGAAGCCTCTTTGCCAGGGGACCCGAGCGGTGTCTGCTCACCCAGGCAGCGTGGCCCTTCCTGAGACTTTCACCCTACCTTTCAAAATATTGTGTTTACAAGCTTTTTGTATTCCTGGCCTCCCCCCTGTTTTCCTCCCAGGTCTCAAAAACCCATATGCTTCCCTCTGAATTTACTCTTTTGTTTTGCTCATTGTACTTCTCCTCACCTTGATACTTTGAGAGCTGTCTCTTCAGAATCTGCTGCTTGTTCCTTGCTGTCTACTCCACAACAGGCGTGGGTGCTCCAGGAGGTGAGGGGAGCCAGCCCATCTCATATTTTGGAGATAATTTTGAGATTTTTTCCCAAGAAGAGCTATTGAGGAAGGTCTCGAGACGGACCGTGTGGGTAAAGACCGGAAAGACAAAGCCTAGGGGCAGGAGGAGCACATTTCTTTAGGACTGCTATAACAAAGCCCCGCGGGCTGGGGGACTGAAAACAACAGAAATTTATTGCCTCAGTCCTGGAGGCTACAAGTCCAGGGTCAAGTTAGTAGGGCCCTGCTCTCTCTGAAACCTGTGAGGGAGGATCTTCCTTGCCTCTTCCAGCTTGTGCTGGTTCGCAGGCAGTATTCGGCATTCCATGTGGAGCCGTCCATCTCTGCAGTTCTCGGCCTTCCTTCCTTGTCACACCTTATTCTATTTGTGTGTCTCTGTGTCCACACGGCCATCATACAAGGAGACCAGGCGTATTGGAGTAAGGGCCAGCCCTACTCCAGTGTGACCTCATCTTAACCAGTGACACCTGCCATGACCCTAATTCCAAATCAGGTCACATTCTGAGATACTGGGGCCTGGGACCTTGACATATCTTTTGGGGGGAGTTAGGGGGACAAAATTCAACAAGGAGCAGGATCATTGGGAGATAAGTCAGTGGCTCACTTTGGTTGAGAAGTGGACTATGATTAGAGAATAATGGGAGATGAAAACAATCTAGCCACTAAAATCATTGAAGAGCAAAACTAGGGACTTGTTAGCTTAGTTTAACACAGAGAAGTTCTTTCTATCTCTCATTCCAGTCCAACACCTTACGTTTGCCACTGGTCAAAAGAATCATAGAGATCTACCATGCAGGTTAAGTCAATAATGTCTTCTCTATCTATTGGTCATTCCTTTGTTGATTAATCCAATAATATTTTTTGGGCATCATGTGCCAGGAACCATCCCAGGCAATGGGGATTCAGTGGCCACCAAGACAAATCTGAATTCTGCTCTTCTGGAAAAACAACTCAAAATGTGATCTTACTAGTCTTCACCTATGACCTTTTTTGTCAACATGTAATCATCTTTCAAAGGTAGAGAAATTAAAAATGGGCAGGTGGCAAAATGCAAAACAAAACAGGAAACCAATTAAAAAACAGAAAATAAGTAAACATAGTTGAGATAGGTAGCAAGCATGTGCAAAGCTCTTTCTATGCCAAAGCCGATGCCCTTAACATAATGTAAGGCATCAGATAACTAATTCCACCCAACTGCTAAGGCATGCTTGTCATTCCCACATTGAAAACAGAAGACCTTCCACTGACCCGCCTGAATGGTGACGGTATAACACATTGCCCAATACTCAGCCAACTACTGAAGTTAAAGAGGCAAAGTGGGAAATACACAGCTATTTCTTCTATGCATTAGGGATAATTGGACCATGCCCCAACAAGCACAATGAGTTGGAAGCAAGTCTTCAGTTCTAATCTGGCAGCATACTTGTTGATAAATTGCAAAATGTGTCCCGGTTTCCATGGAAAAAAGGAAGATACCGCAGACCTGTGATTCAGTGCAATTATGTTCACTACAGTTAATAGTTTCCATAAACTTACAGATGGTCTCTGGATTGGGCAATATTTGCAGAAATTGTATTCTATTACTATAAAATACTACATAGAACGTACTTTCAAAGGTATAATGTGCATGAGGCAGCACATCTCTTGTCATTCAGTGAGTGACCCTACCCTGGCAGGGAGTTTTTCGTTAAATAATATGTTTTCACGAAAGGTAGGGAAGAAGAAAGGAAAAAAAAGAGTAAGGTAGTGAATGTCATTTGGGATGTTCATGAACAGTCTGGCGTTCATCTCTTTGCAAGAACATAGAAGGATTGTACTTTTCTGCCCCCTTTGAAGTTAGGTTATGACCATGTACCTTACTTTGGCTGATGAAATTGGTTAGGAGTGGCTTGTCACTCCCGAGTGAAATCTTTCAGAACTAGTGCACGATTTGTAACTTTCTCCTTTATTGCTGCTTTAGAGATTGTGGAAGCAGGTGTCGAAATGGGTCCTCAGGATGGATCTCTGATGACTCTGCCAAGCAGAGCGTGGGTGGACTCACAGATTCATGGGATTAAGTCATTGAAGCTTAGGGGATTTTGTTACTGCCATATAACCTATCCTGTTCTGATTGATACCAACAGTAAATTCTTCTTGTCCACTCTTACTAACGGACTAGCCAACGCCTTTAGTGTTAATGGGTCAGAGTTCGTTGATGGATAAATGGTGACCCCTAAGAGGAATTCTTTAGGGGGTGCACCTGCCGGGGTAGATCTATCAGGAGGCCAAGATTGGGCTCCAGATAGATTATAAAGGCTTTAGTAGGAAGCTACTAAAACACATTTATTTTATTTTATCTTTATTTTATTTATTTATTTAAAGATTTTATTTATTTATTTGAGAGAGAGAGAGATTACAAGTAGGCAGAGAAGCAGGCAGAGAGAGAGGGGGAAGCAGGCTCCCCGCTGAGCAGAGAGCCCGATGCGGGACTCGATCCCAGGACCCTGAGATCACGACCTGAGCCAAAGGCAGAGGCTTTAACCCACTGAGCCCCAACACATTTATTTTAATTACTCAGTCGTAATAGATACTTTGGATAGCTATGGAATACTTCAATATGTTTTAGATTAATATGATTTTATCCTAGTCAATAGGCAGTGAAGTCCCAAGAATATTATGATGAACAAAGGGAAAAGGAAGGAAAAAGATGGAAAACCATGGTCGGACAGAATGCCACATTAATAGATGAATTGTAGCCATGGACTTAATGTCAGATTCATCCATTTCTCTCTATTCTCAACTCCCCTCACTAAGCCAATCTAATCACCCATTTCTGAATCAGAATTCCACTCTTACACTTCAACAGTGATTGTCATATCTACCTAAAATTACTTCTGGGGCAACGCGGGGTACAAATGGAAGAAGAGACTCTTTCTTTGCCCTAGGGAACTGTGAAGTTTGTTTTACCCCGAACTTTCTTTTTCCTTCCCTGCTTCCCAATTTCCTTTACCCCAAACCACTCTCTTGCAAGTGTGCTACGATGACTTTCTTCACATGGTTTCACTCACCTGCAAAGCCCTTCTTGCTGCTTTTTCCTGTTCAAATCTGACCATCCCTTAGGGCTCAACCGCCACCTCCAGGAAGCTCGGGAACCGCCTAATGTCTTTACTGACCTTCCTCTTTTCTAAATTCCTGTAGCAGTAACAGTCCTCAGTATATTTTTAGTGCTTGATTATACAATGGCTCACCCCTCTTTTGTGTGCACCTGTCTTGTCCGCCAGTCACTGAGGCTGTGTGCAACTCAAGACTTCTCTCTCTTTCAGCCCTTCTTTCTCCGTCTTAAGTCTCAGAAACACAAAATGAAACTGACCTTACTATTAAAAGAAAAAAGAGCTTGACAACTTAATGTAACCAAAATAATTCAAATATTATCTTTACTTATGATTGATAACATGCCCTTGCAAAAAATTATGGTCTATGTAAGATAACTATTACATGAAAACTATTTTACTGTTTAGAAGTTAAAAAAATAACAGGGGCGCCTGGGTGGCTCAGTGGGTTAAAGCCTCTGCCTTCAGCTCAGGTCATGATCTCAGGGTCCTGGGATTGAAACCCTCATCAGGCTCTCTGCTCTACGGGGAGCCTGCTTCCCCCTCTCCCTCTGCCTGCCTCTCTGCCTACTTGTGCTCTCTCTCTGTGTGTCAAATAAATAAATAAAATCTTAAAAAAAAAGTTAGAAAAGAACAAATTACATATTTAGGATAAAATATCACTAATAGGCTTCATTTTTACCTTCTTGATATTTTAATGAAATTGAGGTTCTTTGAATCATTTACAAAGCATGTCAATCAAAAAGAAATGGCAGGGACCTTCTGCCGATGTGTTATGTTTTTGATTATACTCAGCACAAATGTAGGCTCAATGCCTTTGATGCTTCTATATACTCATACACTCAGAGAATCAGAAATGGTAATTAGCATGTGATCAGTTATCAATAAATTCTTGCTGATTGTTCACCTTCACTATAAAGTGCTCTGATTTTTTTTTTGACCAAGCCTTTTGGACCTGAGCTCTGGCTTTCATATGCTAATATTCATATAATACATATTTATCCATGTATTTTAGGGATTTTTTAAGATTTTATTTATTTGAGAAAGAGAGAGCATGAGGGGGAAAAGGGAGAAAGGCAGAAGTAGAGGGAGAAGTAGGCTCCCTACTGCCCCACTGAGCAAGGCGCCCGATGCAGGACTCAATCCCAGGAGCGGGTGACTCTCAATTTTGGCTCAAGCCATGACCTCAGAGTCGTGGGATCAATGCCAAGTTGGAGCGCAGAGTCTGCTTGAGATTCTCCCTCTCCCTTAGCCCCTTCCCAACGACTCACAAATAAATAAATAAATTGTATATAAAAAAAAGAATCTACTTGAATGTTATTCTCTATTTTTAAGGTAATAGAAACAAAACGGTTTAATGTGATTGTGTCTGCCTGACCAGATTTTCTTGATGATGAAAACCATTTCTGGTTTTTGATTGCTAATGTCTTACCAACTCTTGCAAGCATAAATGGCACAAAATTCATCAGAGTCATGGTTTCTTTTAGGATGATGCTCAGCTGTGAACATTAAGATCAACAACAATGGGATCTTTTGATGAATGCAAACTTAAAGAAAACATAGCATATGAAAATTCTAATTTTGGCACATTTTTCACTTCCTGAGTCTTTTAAATTTCAATAAATATATACTAAATATTTATCTTCTGTGTATTTTAGAATGTCAAGTTTTCAAAAGGAGTTTGGCCTCTCTTTTTTTATTTTTTAAATTTTTTTAGAGAAAGAAAGAGCACGAGGGAGGGGGCAAAGAGAGAGGGAGAGTGAGAATCTTAAGCAGCCTCCATGGCCAATGCAGAGTCCAACATGGGGCTTAAGCTCAGGACCCGGAGCTCATGACCTAGATCATGACCTGAGCTGAAATCAAGAGTCTGATGCTTAACCGACTGAGCCATCCACGTGCCCCTAGAATGTCAGTTTTGACCTTAAAGTTCCCCCAATATTTGGAAGAACAGGGTGAGGGGCAAGAACTTTTTTTTCAAGAAAAGAAAATCCAACAAAAGCAAAAACAACAACCAATAACAATCAAGATGGGGCAATGACGTAGATTCAGAGCTAAGTTTATCTTGCTCTACACTGTATAACCTGTTTCTTATTGTGACATTCAGAATAGCAAGTGTACTTGTTAGAACATTTTTTTTTAACCAAGCACATCTTAACAAAGCCTGTTTTTCTCTTCACTCTCAGTTCTTGAGTTCTAAGTCTAAAGAAGAAACAAAATTAGGATTTGGCTTCTGTTTAAAATAAAGATATAATTACATAAACTATTGTTTCTTTCCTTGTGCAAGGTCCATGTCTTTTCTAAACATGAAAGCCCAAAAGACAAAGGTAATCCGCAAATTTGTCACACTGGCTGAAAACAAACCTGGCTCTGTATTGCCATCGTGTGGTCAATATGTATATTACACCTCCACTTCACCAGAGCCCTGCAGGGTGACTGCCACCTGAAATCTTACACAACCCAGGGACTGGTTTAAATAGTTCAAACCCACAGGCCTTTCTTTCTCTCTCTCTCTCTCTCTCTCTCTCTTTCTATCTCTATCTCTCCATCCATCTTCCTTCCTTCCTTCTTTCCTTCCTTTCTTCCTTCCTTCTTCCCTCCCTTCCTTCCTTTCTGATATATTTATTTATTTTAGAGAGAGATCACAATGGGGGGGAGGAGCAGAGGGAGAGGGAGAGGGAAACTTAAGTAGACTTTGCAGTGAGCATGGAGCCCAATCTGGGTTCCATCCCATGACCCTGAGATCAGGAGCTAAGTCAAAATCAAGAGTCAGAGGCTTAACCCACTGCAACCCCCAGGCCCCCCAGGCCTCATTTTTCATATAAAGAAGTTACATTTTATGAAGGCACAATGTATTCATTATGTTTTTACTTTCTGGATCCTTTATTCTTCAACCCAGTAACTGAAAAGATGGAGATTGATAAGAAAATTTTCAGTTTCTTGATTTCAAGTTCAGTGATCCTTTCCATAGCTATCTCATTCAAATAGTGCAAATTAGTTTCAGCCAATTGACTAATAGCTCCCTTTTCGTTTAATGAATACTGAGTACTGTATGTTTTAGTAGATAGAAAAGCCCCAGACTATAGCATTGTGTGTCAATTATACTTTAATAAAAATAAACAGATAATACATATATATGCACTTACATATATACGTACTGGGAGACCTGTGTGATAGATCTGCTTGGACGCCCACCTGAATATATCAGACTTCATGCAAGTCATTCAATATTTAAAAGCCTACTTCTGGAAAAATAACAGAACTCAACTGATGTCTTTTATGGGGAGGATAACTAGCTAAAAAAATCCTATTGTTATTTTGCTTCAATGTGTACTGCAAGATTCAGTACTTAATTTTCCTGTGTTATTTAACTTTCTAATTTTTCTCACGAGTCCTAATCCTATTTTTCCTACTGAAATTTAAATTATTTGATAGCAAGAATGATAGCAGACTCACTGGCCTATGGACTTTTTATTGTATTACATTACCTAAAATGCTAATAAGTCAGCATTTAATAGTTGATTGTTGCTTAATTTTCAGCAAGTCAAAATAACAATATGAAATTTTAAAACTTCTTCACATTTACTAATATAAAATTTGCAGCACCATTAATGTACTTGCTAATAAATTAACAACAACCACCACCAAAAATTGTTTCAATTGTGGGGCAGAAGTGAGCCATCACTACCCTCTTACTTGAGTCCATTGATTTTTTATACTGGTCTGTGGTTCATTTTATCAAGCACAGTGGAATCTCTTTAGGAGTGATAACTAAGAGTATACTGGGCTTTTATTATTTAATCCTATTTTGCTTTATGGCATGTGATTTGCCCTTGTATTTGAATCCATGTAATGATAAGCATCATTACACATGATTCTACCATTATGTCAATTTCTAAACCCACAAACACTTCCCCCAGAAATTTGTTACTTATAGAGTTAAGCCCATCCATTATCACCAAACAGCCTTTACAAAGGCGGGGGGGGGGGGCGGGGGTTGTCTCAAACTTAATCACATTTTTTCTTAATTTTTGGTTGGAAATATCTAACTTTTTAAGAACTTGAGGATGTGGGGTTTTTTTCATTAGATTTTATTCATTATATAGATTTCATAAAGACCCCAAAGTCAGGGTTCTGATTTCCCCGTCCTTCTTTTTTTGTGTGTATTTAGTATAATTCTGCTAGTTACTGTATTTGAAGGTGGTCAAATGAACTTCAAGATTATGCAAATTAGATAATATAGTCTAATATCTCTCTCTACCTGCTTATCTGCTTATGTGCAAGGATCCCACTAATGTGCTTAAGGAGTCGGATTAAAGACCATAGGTTGCCTAGAAGATTATGTCCTAGGTAAATACCACCAATTTGATTAGTGACATACAAATAAGCCACTGACCTATAAGAATTCTCTTCTTTTAAATATTTGCAAAAGAATGCAGTCATTGTTAAGCAAGGTATTCCTCTCAGGAGTGGGTTAACATATGTTCCAATTTTTAGCTTGCGTTAGTGAGAAAAAAAGAGCTAATTACACTTCTGCTGTTTGTTTATTGAACCTTATTTTCAAGTGAAAACAAGCAATATTGATTGTTATTTTTATACCCTTGTGTCTACTCACACTACTTCTTCTGTCTGGCATGCCCTTTCCACATCACTCATCCACAATAATGTATTATTGCCCTTATTCATTTACTATCCAAGGCCTTAAAGAACAATGACTGGGTCTTTTACACATTCTCTCACTTATCTATTCAATAAAGATTTTGCTATGTGCCAGCTCTGGGGAATACAGCCGTGATAAAAACAGACAAAAATGGGGCGCCTGGGTGGCTCAGTCGTTAAGGTCTGCCTTCGGCCCAGGTCATGATCCCAGGGTCCTGGGATCGAGCCCCGCATCGGGCTCTCTGCTCTGCAGGAAGCCTGCTTCTCCCGCTACCACTCCCTCTGCTTGTGTTCCCTCTCTCTCTGTGTTTCTCTCTGTCAAATAAATAAAATCTTTAAAAAAAAAAAAAGACAAAAATCCCTGCTTTCCTGGGAGTTATATAGAAATGATATAACAAACGAGTAAAATATATTGTTAGTTAGCAGTGCGTGTTAAAGACGTGGAGTAGAGAGTGTTAGAAGAATGAAGTTGCAATTTTTGATAAGGTGGCCAAGGAAAATTTGAATAACGCAACGATTGAGCAAAGATCTGAAAGAGGTGAGGGTAAACCGTATAGAAATCTGGGGATAGAGTGTTCCAGAAAGAGGGACGAGTAAGCACAAAGGTACTAAAATAGGAGGGTGCTGGGTTCTGTCTGGTTTGAAGAAGAATCGTAAGGGGGTCCACAAGGCTGGAGTAGAGGAAAAGGAATGATAATCTTGTTTATCCATAGGGTTTAACACTGTGTCTAAAACATATTAGGACTTAATATTTTTGATGAATTAATGAATATTTTGATGGTACTGTAAAGAAAGGCCAATTTTCACAAAATCTGATTTGTGCTAAATCCAGTTACTTTTTTAACAAAAATATTTTCTTTGCTTGTCCTGACTTTAGCTTTGTCATTGAAACAGTTCTGACTTTCATTAATTCAGATTTTAGGTCTGTTCAGGATGTCTTGTTACAGTATATCACAATCTTCTCTTTGCACTTCTTTTTGTTAAAGTACTTACAAGGAACTGTAACCTGCAGTGAATATAAACACTGGAAAACACCAGCAAATATTGTTGGGTACTATTCTCATAACCTTCAGATCTCTTAGTAAAGTTAGCAGCATTACTTAGAATCACTTAAAGAAATTGCCAGTTTAAGGACTTACTCTGCTTCCAAAACTTCTTAGAACATCACTCGTAGAATTTGTATAAAGTGTACTGTGCATATAATTTTATTACTATTTATTTTATTTGCAAGAATGATTCTCCATTAGCAGTAGGTGGGGCCATGAGCACATGTACACCAAGACAACCACCACTGGCAAGACCAATGAGCTCTTGACAACTTTTCTCCTGACTGCTCCTTCCCTGGCTCACTTTGGACTCCAAATAGCATTCCCAGTACTGCTTTTGACTTGCCAGCGGATCCTTTTGAATCAGTAACCTCTCCGTTGTTAATCTTTTATACTGATTGTTATACTTTCGTTCTAACTATAATGTTTTCTCCTGTCTTCCGGATTTCTTGGCTGATTTTTTCTTGAGATTCAGAAAAACATATTCGGTTCCCTGTAGTACCCAAGAAATGCTTGAATGGAAACACCAATTGTAGAAGATTTATTCCCTCAAAGTCGCCAGATCCTGATAGTTTTGGAGTTTTAATAGAATCTTCAAGATATCAAACCTTCTCAAGTGTTAACGTCCTTCAGCTGGAGACCTCCAGGAAGTTAGCTGTAGTAAACCCAGTTGTATTTCTTTCTTGTTGCAGCAAGGAAAAATACATACCACAAGGAGCTACAGGCTGCCTCAGTAGTAAGAAGGTGTTCAGAAAGACCCATTACAGGATTTGGGCTTTGGTTGGTGCTTGAGGGAGAGTCTAAGGTAGAAGGGATCTGCTTCCAATTGGATGTGGTCAGAAAGCCAGGGCAATTCCATGATTAGGCATCTCAATAAATCCTGCCTATAGGTAGGAGACTAAGAGAATGATAGGAGGCTAACATAAGACTAATAGGAGAATAAAGCTGTAATTTGTAAAGAAGTAGTAACCATTCATTTTGGCCAAGAGAAAGGGTGTTTGGTCTTTTGTAGGTCAGAGTGATCTTGTTTTTGTTTTTGTCTATGTTTAAACAAATTCATGAAGTGCTTTGCCTTGTCTTACTTTATCATGGTTTTACAATGACCTTGTCCAAGGTTGGGATTTCATGAGATTATTTCTAATAGGACAATAATATGGCTTAGCTGTGAGTGCAAGGCCAGCTTCCGAATGTCAGGGGCTCTTCTTGTCTTATTTTTTCGTGTGTTATTTTTAATCCTTTCATCCAAATATAACGTATATACAGAAAAGTAGAATTTTAAAAAAGATTTTATTTATTCGAGAGAAAGGGAGATAGTGAGAGAAAGCACAAGCAGGGTGGTGGGGGAAAGCAGGTTTCCTGCTGAGCATGAAGCCTGATGCGGGGGCTTGATCCCAGGACCCCAGCACATTCTAGAATCTCAAGGAATGTTTGTTGAATCCTGACCCAAGCTTTCACACGTCTTGCCTGTTCTTCTCTCACCTGTCTACCCTTTTCCCCTGTCCACCTGTACAAGGTCTAACCCCACACGGTCAATAACCACTCTTTAGAACAGTTTCTTTGTACCAATCGGATGGTGCTTATTACAACGTTTGGAGTACTAAACGAACATAGTGTCTTCGTTTTTGTTTTACAACACTTGGGACAGAAGTGAAAAGTTAATTATTACAATCATGCTACAGTTCTTGCGTAGTTT
>CM053618.1:33789091-33815056 GCA_028646535.1 Procyon lotor | reverse complement strand
GCGCTCCTATCGCTACACTATCAAATGGACGGCCTCCTTCCCTGCCCCGAAGGCCTATTCCGAGAACAATTTCCAGACTTCGGGAGTAGTAATTCCAGCGAAACGACTAGGGGACATCCCAACTACTGAGGACGTTTTCTCCAAGCAGCATCTCCCCAGTGCAACCCCGCGAGTCCCTTTGGGGAGGGAGCGCCACATAGGGCCACCTACGATCGTCCGCTCAGCGCCGAGCTTCCGCCTCGCCTCGCCCTCGCGCGCGTGCTCGGACGCGTACGCCGCCCCGCCCCGCCCCGCCCCGCGTGCACGCCGCCTCCGCTCCGCCCCGCCCCGCGCGTGCCCCGCCCCCTCCCCGTTCCGCCCCGCCCCGCCCCGTCCGCGCCGCCGGCAGCCCTCCCTTCCGGATCTCTCAGCTGCGCATCCCTAAGACCCCCCCCACCCCCCACCCACGCCGGTAGTGGGACCCGGGTCTAGCCCCAGCGCTCTGTTAGCCGGAGGCAGGCGGAGGAGACCGGCTCGGCCGGGGGCGAGCCGCCGGGAGTAGCGGAGCCCGCCCTGCACGCCCGGGAGAGAGGCGGGAGGGAGGCAGAGTTACGGGAGGCAGCGCGGAGTGAGCTCGGGTCCGACTCGAGGTCGGGCTCAGGACCGAGACTGGTGGGCCAGGCCCCGGGGCCGGCGTTACGCCCGATCCGAGGAACCCTGAGCGCACACAGAGGGACGGACCGAGCGGACACAGAGGGACGGACACATGGCCTCGCCATTCCTGCCCGCGGGGGCTACCACGGGCGACAGCGGCGGAGAGCTGAGCTCGGGGGATGACTCTGGTGATGTGGAATCCCTCCAGAGCCCCGAGACCGAGGCGTCCGGGAGCCTGACTGAGCTCTTTGAGAAGGCTGCAGCGCACCTCCAAGGCCTGGTTCAGGTGGCCAGCAGGGAGCAGCTCTTGTACCTGTATGCCAGGTACAAGCAGGTAAAGTCCTGGGGAAGGGGTGGATGCGGGAGAGCGACCAGAGGCCTTCTCTGCCCTCCAAAACCTAATAGTAACCGCGCTTGGCTCGTGGCTAGGTGTAATGAAGTTTGCGTGTGTGTGCGTGTATAATCATCTACTAAGGATTAGCATCCTTCTGAATATGGAAAGGGCCTGTCTGCTATCCCGGGAGTGATTTTGGCTGGACACCGAGTGGCAGTTCTCCATGGCTTCTCTGACTTGCACAGTGACCTTGCACTTCTTTTACCAGCTTCAGAACCTTTACAAAATGAGGATGATAAGATATATCATTCACTCTTGCTGAATTACCTCCTCGTATGGAGGTAATTATGGAAGTAATATGGTCATATGGAAGTAATGTTAAAGAAAATTCTGAGATCCAAGAGAATTATATGATCGTAATAAAAGGATGATGCAATACAAAATAAGGTATTAAAATTTTGTCGTTTTTTAAAAAATTCTTAATATAGTAGATTCATGTTTTGGCTGATTGGGCTTCTGACTCTTAGATATGATCATAAACATTTTAGAGCTAGTCAACACCAGGTGAAATAATCCGCTTCTTTTGCTGGAAAGGAAAAGGAAGCCCAAAGAGTAGATAACTTGCCTGGGGTCAAGACAAATCAGTCAGAACTGCAACTAGATTGTAGCTCCTGACTCTAAGGCTCTAGAACTTTATACTCGTAAAATTGTATACAAGACGTGTTTAATTTATCATTCAGAGTCAAAAGGTACCAGAAGGAGAAATAATTGCTCTATTATAATCAACCAGTACTCGCATAACATCTTTTATGTGCAAAACACTTGGGTGTTAGGCCTGCCGGGAGTGCAAAGAAGAAAAAGCATCATGGTATTTGCCTTCAAGAGACTTAGAAAGTTACTTGAGGAGTCTAGATTTAAACACATGAAAAATTGCTAACAATTGTTAAATAGCATTTTAGGAAAAGCTCAGCTCTTTGGAATACTGGAAGCAATGATGTTCTGGGGAATAGCCCATTTTATTTTACTAAAAAATTTTAACCTTTCTTTTGCTTCTTGGTATCTGTTTCCTCCTGTATTCTTTTTTAAAAAGAAATAGTTGTAGGGTCCTTCTGTATTCTTCAACTAAATATACTGAATAGAGATGAACCTTCTTTGAAGACTGATGAATTTCAGTTGTGAATATGGGTTAAAGTGACTTGAGGGACATAGCTGTAGATACAGAGGTACAAATTATAGTGTTGAATGAAAACTACCCCTGAATTGGCCCTGGAATTTGCTTTCTTGCAGAAGTTCTGTCTGTCTTTTTTCTCTTTGGTTATTTATCCTGTCCCAATAACATTAAAATGAGACTTTCAATTATTTAACAAGAAGAGTTTATAAAACATTGTGCTAGGACCTTTAACACGTCTGACTAAGAATTCTCTGGGCAGCATTAGACTGTTTCTCTCCAAATTCCCTAGAGAACATTCTTTTTCTTTCTAGGACATAACTTCATTTACTGATAATAGTGTCATCATTATTAATATCTGATTTCTGAGTTATCAGTGACCTATTGTCCCCTGTCAGCTGGTCACCATTCTGTCTCACTTATCCTCACTTCATCCAGATATTCTGGAAGAGGTATGTTCCTCACCCTTTCAATAACTCGATGTTAAGGTATTTAGAAACATTCTGTATCTGGAAATAAAATTCTTTTGTTATTAGAGAATAAGATTATGCTTACTTAGATATGACATTGGGACACAGTTTTGGTTTTTTTTTTTTGGGACACAGTTTTATCAGCTCAAAAATTTTTTCTTTTTGTTTTTGAGAGGGAGAGAGAATCCTAAGCAGGCTCTTTGCCCAGTGTGGAGCCTGAGGCAGGGGCTCCATCTCATGGCCCTGCCCTCCCCATCATGACCTGAGCTGAAATTGAGTTGGATACTTAACTGACTGAGCCACCCAGGCACTCCTCAGTATTTTATTTTAAACAGAATTCTGAGATAGTGTTAAAAATAGCATCTTTGGGGGCGCCTGGGTGGCTCACTTGTTAAGCGTCTGCCTTTGGCTCAGGTCATGATCTCAGGGTCCTGGGATCAAGCCCCACATCGGGCTCCCTGCTCGGCGGGAAGCCTGCTTCTCCCGCTACCATTCCCTCTGCTTGTGTTCCCTCTCTCGCTGTGTTTCTCTCTGTCAAATAAATAAAATCTTAAAAAAAAAAAATAGCATCTTTGGGACGCCTGGATGGCTCAGTTGGTTAAACATCTGCCTTTGGCTCAGGTCATGATCCTGGGGTCCTGGGATCGAGCCCTGCATCAGGCTCCCTGCTCAGTCGGGAGCTTGCTTTTCCTTCCTCTGCTGCTCCCCCTGCTTGTACTTGCTCTCTCTCTCTCCCTGTCAAATACATAAATAAAATTTTTAAAAATAGCATCTTTGATAACATAATAAAGTTGAAATTCCCATATAATTGATGCATGGTGGACCAGAATTTCTCATGAAAAAATTACATTTTGTATTCAGAGTAGCACTGTATTTTGGAGGCCAAATGAAATAAAATTGTCCCCAGGAAGAGAATAAAAATAAGCTGAGCTGTGAACTTTCTTTTCTTAGGCAGAGCCCTAAATTTACCTAACATCATAGCTCTTTTGGTCTCTGATAAGCCTATGGCTCCAAAATCATCTTTTAGTGAGGTTTCAAAAACATCACACCAACAAATAGTTTTTTGTTCCTCTGTGTTAGCTTACACTTTCCCAGCAAAAGATAACTATTTGACACCTGTGAAAACTCTAGGACAATGAATGATTCGGACCTCTGTTGGCTTCATTTTCCAGGAGCCTTCAGCACTAGCACATCGAGGAGACTCGGCGTGTTCTACTTCAGCCTGGCCGCACAGGACTCACTGGCATTTGCCATTACGCCCCTTTGTTAAAACATTCTGTTTGAAGGGCATTGGGTATATCGTATATATAGCAGAACAGAGTTTAGGTGTTTTGTTAAAGTGGCACATTTTAGAACTCTGCTTTATAGCTTATGATTCATTAATGATTTAGAAACTGTTGCTCATCGTGTCCTAAAATCCTGTAGTTTTATTTACCCAGTCTTTTCTGATCCAGAGCTATTGTTTGAATTTGGGAATGCAAAAGCTTCTGTGTCAGTTAGAATACAGGGTCAGCTGCTGAGCTTTTATTTTCATCACACATAATGGTCTGGAGGTGGGTGATGTAGGGCTGATACAGGGATTCTGCTTCATGAGATCATCCAGGGGCTTAGTCTTTTTCTGTCCTGTAGTTTGGCCAAGGCAGCAGTTCTCAAATTACAGTCTGGAGACCCTGAGATTCCCTGAGACTTTCTTAGGAGATCTATAAGATCAAATAATAATACTAGACATAATAATACGAGGACAGTATTTGCCTTTTTTCTCTTGGATAAAACTGCTGACGCATCAGCATGAATCAAGGCAGTGGCAAGCAAACTGGACTCGTAGTCATATATTTTACCACCATGTACTCAGAGTAAAAAAAAAGAAGCCAGTTTCACTTAAAAATGTCTTTGATAAAGCAGTAAAAATTATTGATTTCTATTAAATATTGACTCTTGAGTACAAGTCTTTTTAATATTGTGTGTGATGAAATGGGGAATACACACAAGGCAACTGAATTATGGTCGGCTATATTGAGGAGAAGCACTTGTGTAATTTTTGAGTTGCAAGCTGAGCTATCCACATTTTTCATGAAACATCATTTTTCCTTAATAAAACAACTCACAGATTAACTAAGCTTATTCAAATTTGAGTATTTGGCAGATGGTTTCTTCAAGGTGAATGAAGTGAACCTGTCACTTTAAGGAAAACAGCTGACAGTCTTTGTTGCCAGTGGTCACATTTGAACCTTCTAGCAAAAATTAGAGGTGTGGAAAATCTGTGTCTGGCGCATGAACTTGACATCTTCCTAATATTTAAGAACTTTTTTTGATAAGATTAGTGGTGATTTTAATGATTATAAATCTTCTGCTCTTGTATAATGTGTCAGCATTTGGAAGGAATGCGTAACTCAGTGAACCGTATTTTCCAAATATTGCGTGGAATCAAATTGTGTGTGAGTAAAAGATCCATTCAAATTGCAAGTCAGACCAATGGATTTTAATGTAGCAGTAGGTAAAATTCATTGATATGACAGCAGAATCCACATTGCATCCAATCTTAAAGAAATTGCCACTTGTTGAGTTTTGGTGTGGTATCAAAGAAGAAAATCCACAGTTATCTGAAAAGGCTACTAAACTACTTCTTTCTTTTGTAACAGCATATCTGTGTGAGCATTTTCTTCATATACTTCAACCAAAGCAACATATTGCTATAGATTGAATACAGAAGTAGATAGGAGAGGGGTGCCTGGGTGGCTCAGTGGGTTAAAGACTCTGCCTACGGCTCAGGTCATGATCTCAGGGTCCTGGGATCGAGCCCCGCATCGGGCTCTCTGCTCAGCGGGGAGCCTGCTTCCCCCTCTCCTGCCTGCCTCTCTGCCTGCTTGTGATCTCCCTCTCTCTGTGAAATAAATAAATAAAATCTTTAAAAAAAAAAAAGTAGATAAGAGAATACAACTGCCTTCTATTAAGGCAGACATTAAAGAGATCTGCAGAGTGTACAACAATGTTACTTTTCTCACTAAGTTTTTGTACTTTAGAATATACAGTTATTTTTCATAAAATTGTTATTTATATTAACTTGATGAATTTTTAATTTTTATTTTATTTTACTTTTTATTGAGTAGCAATAAACTTTATCGAGCATTAGTACAAAGTTCCGGGAGAAGGAGGGGACCCGAGAGGGTTGACCTGAGTTTATTATTTTTAAATGAGTTAATACATATTTTAAAATCTTCTAATTTTTAATGTGGTAAATATTGGTAGATATAACCCACATAAATGAAGCTCCTTGGGGGGGGTCCTCATTTTTTTTAAGATTTTTTAAAAAAATTTATTTATTTGTCAGAGAGAAAGAGAGCACAAGTAGGCAGAGAGAGAGAAGCAGGCTCCCTGCTGAGCAAGGAGCCCAATGTGGGACTCGATCCCAGGACCCAGGGGTCATGACCTGAGCCGAACGCAGCTGCTCAAATGACTGAGCCAGCTGGGCATTGGGGGGCTCTTCCTTTTTTAAGAGTGTAAAGGGATCATGAGACCAAAAAGTTTGAGAACTGTTCCCCTCAGATCCTCTTTCCGTGGCTGGAGATGGCTCACCATCACTACATGCATATTCTAGTTAGGGCTCAGGGAAAGGGAAGGACAAGTCCCCCAGCCCCCCACCCCCCTTTTTCTAAAGATTTTATTTATTCATTTGAGAGCAGGAGAGAGCACAAGCAGGGTGAAGGGCAGAGGGAGAAGCAGACTCCCCACTCAGCAGGGAGCCCCATGTAGGACTCAATCCAGGGACTCTGGGATCATGACCTGAGCTGAAGGCAGACACTTAACTGACTGAGCCACCCACGTGCACCCTCCTTCTTTTTAAGGAAGATGTTTATATCACTTTCACGCATATCCAGTCCCCTGAATCTGGGCCAAAATTGTATAGTCACTTATAAAGTTTAACTGGAGGACTGTGTATCTGGCTGAGACTTCTATTACTGTAGGAGAAATGGAGAACAGATATTAGTATTTGTTTCTGCCACTGGTTGGTGTCTGGATAAAAAACAAAAGTAGTGTAACTGCTGTTTTTATGATGTAGTTTCTCTCCATCTTTCTCTCTCTCTCTCTCTTTCTTCCTAAGATTTTATTTATTTGAGAGAAAAAGAGAGCACACAGCAGAGGGTGGGGAGAGGCAGAGGGAGAAGCAGACTCCCTGATGAGCAGGGAGCCCAACTCGAGGCTCAATCCCAGGACATTGAGAGCATGACCTGAGCCGAAGGCAGATGCTTAACCAACTGAGCCACCAGGTGCCCCTTCTCATGTTTCTAGCAATCTAGTAGTTAAAGTGATTCTGGAGATGCCAGAACTGAAGCCTAGATTCAGTGCGACATGTAAAACAGAGTGCAATAGAAAAGGAATATTGGACTTTGGAGTCAAAACTGTCCTAAATTCACATCCTGACTATTAATTCGGGATTTGCTAATGTGTGAACTCGGACAACCCTCCTCAGGTTCTCTGTGCTCATTTGTAAAATGAGTTTGTAATGGCAAACTTACAGGATTGTTGTATGGGTTATTTGCCATGGCGTGTAGGAAGCTTTGGTTTATAGTGATCAAGAAATGCAGTTTCTGCTCTCACACTGTTTCTTCCCTTGGTCTCCTCATAATAGGGCTGCTCCTGTATAAAGGAGCATTTTAATATTCATCAGAGGGCCATGTGATTAATTGCTAAGTGAATGATGGCGATGATACTTGTTATGAATTCAGAGGTGGATGAGATCATTGTAGACTGAAAGGATTTTTACAGTCTGAACCTTGAGTGGGACTGAAAGGTGTGAAAAGCTGAAGGAAGAGCGGAAGGCGTTTCAGGCGAGGGCAGTGACACGAGCGAAACTCAGAATAAAAATCCTTAAAGCAGGGGCACCTGGGTGGCTCAGTGGGTTAAGCCTCTGCCTTCCGCTCAGGTCGTGATCTCAGGGTTCTGGGATCGAGCCCCGCATCAGGCTCTCTGCTCAGCAGGGAGCCCGCTTCCCCCTCTCCCTCTGCCTGCCCCTCTGCCTACTTGTGATCTGTCTCTCTCTGTCAAATAAATAAATAAAATCTTTAAAAAAAAAAAATCCTTAAAGCAGTGAGTAGATCAGTCTGGTTAGCAAGTAGACCATCAGTTTGATTTTAGCAAAATTCAAGTGTATAAAAGTAGTAGTAGATGACTAGAGGGTCTCTGAGAAGTAGATGGGGGTTGGATTGTGGTATTAGGAAAAATAGGTATTTGGTTGAACACATGCCTAACATATTCATTCCACGTTCAAAAACCATTTTCTACTGTAGATTAGGCACGATATAAGGTGCAGTGAGTGAGTTAAGAGTGGTTTCCTAGAGGCTGTGTTCTGATCAAAAGAAGAGACTTGACAAAAAACTTTGTAACGGGCGAAAGTGGAAAGTGCTGTCAGAGGTCTACAGAGTGGATGCTGTGAGAGTTCATCAGGAGGGAAAGGACTTTTGGCCTTGGGAGTCGGGGGCTGCGTAGTGAATTCTGCACTTGTGTGAATTTCATTTATGTTTATTCACAATGAAAATATCATATAGTTTCACTGCAAATGTTATTTGAAGGTTACAAATTAAGTATTGACCACAAACAAGAAAAGATTATTGTGGAGTAGATAGAATTTATATTGTTGAAAAACCCTTGAAAGTTTTTTGCAAAGCTGTCAGCATCTATATTAATGTCAGTTAGTTTCATAATGGAATACTTTATAAAGAGTGTGCTTTATCCTGGTGTTCAGGAGAGATAAAATGCTGATAGTGTAATGAGAGTCAGCATAAAAAAACCAATATTATGAATTCTGATAAACTGTACTTTAAAACTTGTTTATTGCATGTTTGAAAATTCTTTTATGTGATAAATGATAATAAGGATTACATAATTTATATTTATAATTTGCCTTGTATATGTAATTTGTCTACTAGTTTAGGAATGTAAGTGTTTGTCACTCATATTTTTTTATGTATCACAGAATTAGACAGCAGTGGTTTTATGCAGTAATCCAAAGCAGCCTGTATTTAAAGTTTGTTCTTTTTGTTTGCTTTTGTAAAGAATGTTAAATGTTGTTATTCTATATACATGCAAATATTTTCTAACCTATAGTTACTGAGTATACATAATAAATTTGAAAAAAAAAGTTTCTCTGGCATTTCTTTGAAAAATAAGTTCTTGATATGTATTTTTCCCCTCCCTTCAATTAGGTCAAAGTTGGAAATTGCAATACTCCTAAACCAGGCTTCTTTGATTTTGAAGGAAAGCAAAAATGGTAAGAAATTCTTGGAATCTAATGAGGTTGTTGGAAATGGTTTAGGTGTTTAGGAATTAGAAAGTAATGAGCAAAAAGAAAAAAAGAAAGTAGTGAGCAGATTAAAGAATTATTTTTGTATTAATCTCTCTGCTGTAGACTGTGCTAACAACAGGCAGTTGGGAGAGAGATTAAAAGAATCCGCTTTTAGCTAAGTCTCCTAAAGGATTCTCATGCCATGATGTTGGTATACACATAGTTCAATGCGGACAAATGGACCTAGACTCCTTATGTACGACTAGCTTCTTCGACTAGCTTCTTAGAGAGTGATGGTAAGAGCTATTGCTTGAGATCTTCCTGTCCTGTCAGACAGCCCCGGAATGATCACCACTTCTGCCCTGGGGAGGAAGCTTTGAAAGGACAGGAGGATGGTAGGGGAGAAGAACAGGATAAATCCCCATTATTGTTCTTCTCCCCTGCCCCGATTTTATCTCCTTATCTCTAGTGCCCCACCCACACCGCAGTGAAGTGCTTACAATAACTGCTTGGGAAGAAAGGGGGGAAAAAACGATACTGAGTCCACTTCTTTCCTGAATCCATAAAAAGATCATTCCCCTTCCCAGTTTTTTTACTCCTAATTCAGAGGTTCCTCCTTACCATATGAGGTCTTATTTACTCTTTCCCTGTCTAAGTGAAAAAAAGAGAAATTGCATACAATAGAGACCCTTAGTTTTAGGAGGAAGAACTCTGGAAGCACCAACCTTGGAATTAAAAGTATAAAGGGTAGGGTTTAAAAAAATAAAAGAAATATGGTTGAAGAGAGAAAAGTGCCAGAAATGGATTGTAACTTTACATTCTAAAGCAGTGCTACTCAAAACGCAGTCCCCTGACAAGTCGCCTCTCTACGAAGTGTTTGTTACCCAGCAGCAAAGAGATGCACAGCTTGAACTTGAATGTAAATCAGTTATGTCATTAAGCCCACGTTTAGTTCAGCTGACGTTGTGTGTGTAGGACATTCTCAGTGAAGGAAGCAGTGCTTTGAGTTCCGTTCTGGCAGAAGCTTTCTTTGCTGAGGATAACAAATGGGTCTTTGACACCTTATTACTGTTGTGGAGAGTACCTGATGCAGCCTTTATTGTGAGTTTTTTGTTGTAATTTCTGAAATTTCATAACTTCATTATTTTTTCCACTATGCTTGTCTGTTTTTTCATTGTTTTTAACAATTTTGAGGTTTTGATTTTATAACCACTATAATAATTCAGGCAAGAATCATCAATGGATGCTGAAACCATTAGATGAAAAACTACTGAGGAGCATATACACAATCTGACCCTCAGTTTACTTTTTAATTACAGGGAAGACAGCAGGAGATACTGCTTTTACCAAGTCCTTAATCTTTGATGATGGGTGGGACAAACTGATGTCATGTGTCCCCAGTGTGATACATTGTGGAGGACTCGTCCCCTGTATATTGCTATTGCCAAAACCTTTAACCTGATTCTTAATACTAAAAAGGAATGTGCCATTTGGGTTAACTTCAATAGATAATGATAGATCGTTTTGGATATTCTTTAGGGAAGCATGGAAAGCACTTGGTGACTCAAGCCCCAGTCAAGCAATGCGGGAATATATCGCAGTAGTTAAGAAATTAGATCCCGGTTGGAATCCTCAGGTAAGATTTGATGATTGTAAATAATATTTTCCAAAAACGTATCATCTTCCTTTCAAATGAAGGTTTAAAATTAAGCCTAAGCTTAAGTAACATTCTTTTTTTTTTTTTTTTAAAGATTTTATTTATTTGGGAGAGAAAGAGAACATGGAGGGGTGGAGAGTCCGGAGAGGCTGAGGGAGAGTTATTGTAATATTTATTTATCTTAGAGTACTATTGCTTAAATGTTAGCCAGCTACTGATACTGAGAACTTCTCTGAATTTTGTAAAAATTCAGTTCATTTCAGAATTTGAAAGAGTTTAACATGGGGCACCCGGGTGGGTCAAGTTGGTTAAGCAGCTGCCTTCAGCTCATGTCATGATCCCAGGATCCTGGGATCGAGCCCCGCATCTGGCTCCCTGCTTGTCGGAAGGCCTGCTTCTCCCTCTCCCTCTGCCTGCTGCTCTGCCTACTCGTACTCTATCTCTCTGTCAAATAAATAGATAAGATCTTTAAAAAACGAAAAAAAGTTTAATGTGAGATAATCATTATCTTGAGAAATGGTAGGTTTCAATTGGATTTTTTTTTTTAATGAGCACTTCTGTGCAAGTACAAAATGTTCTTTCATGTGGATAAAATAAGCAACTATTTTATCCACAGAAAGATATGCTTTCTGCCATTGCATAATTTAAAGTACATTAGAGAAGATAAAATATACAAAATATGATTATAGTATAAAATAGTAGTGATGCAAGTGCTAGAGAATCCAGTGGAAAGAGAGATTACTTTGGACCTTGGAGGTATTGGGTATTATTCACTTCAATGTACCCTCTTTTTCTAGTATGCTTACTGGAGAACATCTAGAAAGACTTTAAGACAGGTGGGGTGGGTATTTTATTTCAAAAATTTTTTTAAAACATTGGTGACAGGTGTTTTAATGGGAAAAAGGCATTAGTACCATGTCAAAAATGCAAATTGAGCATTATTTTTCATTAAAAACATTTAGGCCAAACATTTCAGTGATGAATGAATATAGCAATTTTCAGATTTTTTGGTAATAATTAAATGATTTCATTGGTACGCATGTTTCACCAGCTTGAAGGAATTTTGTTCAGTAATCATGGACTCAGGGTGCCTGGGTGGCTCAGTGGGTTAAAGCCTCTGCCTTCAGCTCAGGTCATGATCTCGGGGTCCTGGGATTGAGCCCTGCATCAGGCTCTCTGCTCAGCAGGAAACCTGCTTCCCCCTCTTTCTCTGCCTGTCTCTGCCTACTTGTGATCTCTTTCTCTCTGTCAAATAAATAAATAAAATCTTAAAAAATAAAAAAGAATCTGTTTTGTTAGTATCTTTTATGAAACCAAGTTTGCATACAAATGTATATCATAGAAGTCCTAAGGACTTATCTGAAAGTAAGTGGTAAAAACAGGTGCCCCTTTGAGCTGAACTCAGCCTGAACACATATGCCACAATGTTTAAAAAAACAAAACAAAATTTGACTTTGAATGCGTTTTGGTGAGTACTTTACTCTTCAGTCTCTGTGGGTCTTAGTTTTTCCCTATTGATTTTACTTGATTGTTTCTGATGCCTATGTAGGCGTTTGAGTTTATAAGTTCTGATAAATGACAGAATTTATTATTTCTTACCTTAATTACCAAATAAAATTCTGTTAACCAGGACTCTTTTTTTTTTTTTTTAAGATTTAGTTATTTTTCCTAGAGAGAGAGCGAATGTGTGTGTGTATGCGGGAGCAGGAGGAGGGGCAGAGGGAGAGAATCTTCAAGCAGACTCCTCATCAAGCCTGGAGCCCAATTTCAGGCTTGATCTCACAACCAAAGCATGAGATCATGACCTGAGCTAAAACCAAGAGTGGATGCTCTACTGACTGAGCCACCCAGGTGCCCCTGTTAACTATAACTCTTAGAGATGGTTGCAGAGTCCATATGGTTAGGTAGTTCTTCCTTACAGATATTTAAACAGGCAGTAAGAATGCTTTTTTAAAAAATACGTAAATCTCACCTATTGAACATGAATTTGAGTAAAATAAGCAGAATCAAAGGCATTTTCAAATGAAGATCATTTTCTCAGGGGTGTGAGATCAACCCCTCGTGGGGCCCTGTGCTAGGCGTGGGGCCTGCTTAAGATTCTCTTTCCCTCTGCTTCCCCCCACCCCTTGTCTCCTACACGTGTATGCGCTCTCTTTCTCTTAAAAAATAATCGAAGATCATTCTTTAATACATTATTCACAAAATGTTTTGACGTCTGTAATCTAGTTGAAAGAAGAATTTTATGTTTTGTTTACATTTTTGTTTAATTTAAACATTCTGATCCGGTCCCCTTTGACTCAGCTTTTTTCCCCTTTCTTTCTGACTGGTATGAAGTAGTTCATAATTGCAATCTCAAGACATTTGATATTTCATTTATTATCTTTTAGGTTAGAGAATCATTTTCTTTTGATACTAGTTTCTGAAACCAATGAAATAATAACTCATTTCTGAATGTGCTAAGCTCTTTACATATGTTATCCTTTGAAATCTTCACAAGAATCTTAAGATTTTTTTTTTTTTAAGTAATCTCTGCATCCAATGTGGGGCTCAAACTTATGATCCCAATATCAGGAGTTGTGTGTCCTACTGATTGTGCCAGCCAAGCACCCCCACAAGAATCTTAATTAGATTAGAAACTATTATTGTCTACATTTACAGGGAATCTTCTTTTTTTTAAAAAATTTTTTTAGATTTATTTATTGGAAGGAGAGAGGGGGGGAGGGAGCACAAGCAAGGGGAGGGAAAAAGGAGGGGCAGAGGGAGAAGCAGACTCTCCACTGAGCAGGAAGCCTGATGTGGGGCTCCATCCCAGGATCCTGAGATCATGACCTAAGCCGAAGACAGATGCTTAGGCAGATGCTTAACCGACTGAGCCATCCAGGTGCCCCTATCGTCTGCATTTTAAAAATGAGGAGATTCAGACACAGAGCAGTTTAGTATCTTGCCCAAGATTAGCCAGCTAATAAATGATGGCGCTAGGATTTGGACTTACCTTTATAGGAATTCAGAGCCCCACTCTTAATCTCTTTGCTTTCTTTTCTGCGCTGGCATTTTATATGTATTTACACACATATACATTTGTATATATATAAAATATATGTATAGCATCCATCTAAACTTATGGGTGTGTATGTGTATGAAACAATTCAAGTAAAGGTAGTTACTATTTTAATCAAAGCTCACTAATTAATATATCTTCTTCTCGTACAGTTATCTTTTTTTTGTGGTGAGATTACCTGATATTTACTCTCTTAGCATATTTTCAGTATTCAATACAGCATTATTTATTGTAGTCCTCATGCCTGTATATTATTTTTTTATTTTTTATTTATTTTTTTTTATAGTAAGCTCCATGCCCGGTGTGGAGCTTGAACTTACGACCTGGAGATCAAGAGTCATGTGCTCCACCAATGAGCCAGTCAGGTGCCCCATCATGCCTGTATATTAGATCTCTAGATTTGTTCATCCTTACACAACTGCAGTTTCATACCCTTTGACCAACATCTCCCTATCTCCCGTTCCCCACCAGCCCCTGGTAATCACCTACTCTGTTTGCTGCTGCTGTGAGTTTGACTTTAATTTCATTAAATTCCACATCAAAGTGAGATCATATGATATTTGTCTGGTTTATTTCACTTAGCATAATGTGCTCTAGGTTCATCTGTGTTGTTATAAATTTCAGGATTTGCTTCTTTCTCATGGCTGAATAATATTCCATTGTTTATATATATATATATATATATATATATATATATATATATATACACCACATCTTCTTTATCCATTTATCCATAGATAGACACTTAGATTATTTCCTTATCTTGGTTATTGTGAATAATGCTGCAGTGAACATGAGACTGCAGATATCTCTTTAAGATCTTGATTTTGGGGGGCGCCTGGGTGGGTGTCTGCCTTTGGCTCAGGTCATCATCCCGGGGTCCTGGGATCAAGCTCCACATGGGGCTCCCTGCTGGGTGGGAAGCCTGCTTCTCTTTCTCCCATTCCTCCTGCTTGTGTTCCCTTTCTCGCTCTGTCTCTCTCTGTCAAATAAATAAAATTTTTTTTTTTTTTTAAAGATCCTGATTTTGGGGTACCTGGGTGGCTCAGTTGTTGGGCATCTGCCTTTGGCTCAGGTCATGATCCCGAAGTACTGGGATCAGGTCCCAAATCAGGCTCCCTGCTTTGCGGGGAGCCTGCTTCTCCCCCTCACCTCTCCCCCTGCTCGTGTTCCGTCTCTGGCTGTCTCTCTTTCAAATAAATAAAATCTTTAAAAAAAAAAAAGAAAAAGATCCTGATTTCATTTCCTTTAGATGTATACCCATAAGTGGCATTACTAGATCATATGAGAGTTCTATTTTTAATTTTTTTGGAAGATTTTATTTATTTGAGAGAGAGAAAGAGAGTGAATGCACGGTGTGTGCCCATGCATGGGAAGAGGGATGGGGCAGGGGGAGGGGGAGAGGTAGACTCCCTGCTGATCGTGGAGCCTGATGCAGGGCTGGATCCCAGAACCCTGAGATCATGACCTGAGCCGAAATCAGAGATGCTTAACTGACTGAGCCACCTGAGCGCCCCCTAGTTTTAAATTTTTGAGGAACCTCCATGCTGTTTCCCATAATGACTGTACCAATTTATATTCTAATTAACAGTGTATAGTAGTTCTTTTTTCTTAAAATCAGAAATTTTAACATTGGTTCAGTATTGTTGAATCCATGATCCATATTCATATTTATCATTTATTTAAAAAATCTTCATAGTTCCTTGGAACATTCTGATCTATTATCCAATCCAGGATCATGCTCTGTATTTAGGTGTTTCTTTAGTCTCCTTTAGTCTGGGACAGTTAATTAGCCTTTCTTTTTCTTTCTTGACTATGATAATTTTGAAGAATATGGGCTAGCTGGGCTTGTCTAATATTTCCTCATAATTAGATTCAGATTATACATTAAATAGATTATACATAGTTAGATTCAGATTATGCATTTTAGGAGAAATACCACAGAATTGTGTCCTTCTCAGTGCATTATACCAGGAGATACATAATGTGTATTTGTCCCAATGTTGGTTATGTTAACTTTGATCACTTTACTTAACATGGTGTCTGCCAGGTTTCTCTACTGTAAGATTCCTGTTTTTCCCTTTGTGATTAATAATTTATGGGGAGATACTTTGAGACTATGCAAATATCCTTTTCCTCATCAAATTTCACCCACTAGTTTTAATATCCACTGATGATTTTCCAACTCCATCATTCCTTCTACAATTATTATTTGGCATTCTACTATAAAAATGGGCTTTCCCTTCTCCCTTGTTTATTTATTCATTGTCAAGAACTATGAAAGATCTAGGATTGTACCCTACTTGCAAGCTAATAAGTTGGCCTGTTACTGTTTCTTAGATGCTGGCAGAGGTACAAGACTCCTGGGTCTGAGCCAAAGAACTTTATTATTCCTGGTATGGCAAACTGCATGAGATTCATTTGATTTGCATTGGTTTCTCGAATCCCCCAAGTCCCAGAGGGATGGTGCCGGTGGGCCTTGATGGATTCCTGCATATGCAGTGGGTTGTGTTACAGCGAAGGAGCACTGAGCTTTGGGGATTCACCACTTTTATAGCACGCAAAAGCAAGCCTGCTCTTTGTCGAGGGTTGGGAAGATATCCCTCGTCCCTGAGTTGCTTGCTGTACACACAACCCTGAGAAATGGCCCAGATAAAGAGTAGTCAGAGCCTGGCATACCAGAGGAGAATGTATAGAGATGCTCAGGGCCCATGGCTGATTGCTTCTCCCAACATTTATGTATTTACATTTGTATTGAATATACTCATGGATTTCTGTTTTATTGGTTGGGTTACAGTCCATTACTATCATTATTTGGTCATTGGGAACTCCTTCAAGATGGCTCCAATCTTCTTTTATTTATTTATTTTTTTAAAGATTTTATTTATTTATTTATTTATTTATTTATTTAATAGATCACAACTAGGCAGAGAGGCAGGCGGAGAGAGGGGGGAAGCAGGCTCCCCGCGAGCAGAGAGCCCAATGTGGGGCTCAATCCCAGAACCCTGAGATCATGACCTGAGCCGAAGGCAGAGGCTTTAACCCACTGAGCCACACAGGTGCCCCTCCAATCTTCTTTTGATACGTCTCCGTCAATCTTTGAGCCGTTGCTTACTTTTTGTCACAAAATGTTACAGGCTATATTAGTTTCCTAGAATTGCCTTAGCAAAGTATCACAGACTGGTACTCTGTAGTTTAAAACAACAAATTTATTCTCTCACAGTTCTGGAGGCTAGAGGTCCAAAATCAAGTGTTAGCAAAGCCATGTTCTCATTGAAGGCTGTAGGGAAGAATGCTCCCTTGACACTACCAGCTTCTGGTGGCCCCAGGTGTTCTTTGACTTGTGTCAGCGTAACTCCAGTTTCTTCCTCTGTCTTTACATGCCCTTCTTCCCAGCGGGTCTGTATCCAAATCTCTTTCCTTTTTCTTACATAGACACTAGTCATTGGATTGGGGCCCCACCTCAAACCTCATTTTATCTCTTCCCCACTCACATTTTTTGAGGTATAATTGACATAGAATATCATGTAAATTTAAGTTGTAAACCATGTTGGCAGATGTTGGCAAGATGGTGGCAGAGTACGAGGACCCTAGGCATGCCTCTTTCCACTAATACAACTAGATAACTATGTCCTAAATACCCCAGAACTGACCTGAAGACGGGCGCAACAAACTCAACAACTAAAGGCAGAGAAGCGGCCACATCCAAGAAGATAGGAAGTACAGAGACTCATTTTGGGAGAGAAACAAAATGTGGCTCCTATAATGGGGAGGAACCATGATTGTGGAGAGAGGCGAGATACAGACTAGCACATGGGGGAGCACATGGGGAAAACGAATCCCCATAGCAGTTGGCTTGGAAAGGGCTTCAAGAGGGGCTGAATTTCATGAACTCTTGCAACCATCAGGGCTTAACATCTGGACTTTTAAAGGTCAGTGGTCTTGGCTCAGGAGAGCCCATAGGCATTTGAGGCTGCTTTTAGGGAGAAGGCAGGACAAACACCCTGCAGATATATAGTGTAGACACAATGATTGGGAGAGCGCCTGGGGCACACAGTGGGAAGGTTATTTGCTCATCTCTGACTATTGTCCCAGAGAGAGTTCATGGAATGATCCCTCCAGGAACAAGGGAACTGGCAGGTGCCATTTCCCTCCTCTGCACTGCAGCATAAGCAGAGCCATCTGTGGGAACCAGTACAGTGCCAACACTTGCTACCTAACTTGCCTACACCAAGCCCTGCCCCCAGCGCTCAGGCGGAGTCGCTCTTCCCAGTCAGACTTGCCTTAGTCCGAGTATGGCAGGGCCCCTCCCCTAGGAGTCCAGCCCAAAACCCTGTCTGCACCACGTCTCCTGACTGGGAGTTTTTCAGGGCCTCAGTTCTGGTGGCAGTGGTGACAGGTGTCATTTCACAAGCAGACCGGAGCACACCTACTTAATACTCACCACATTCGGGCCAGGGACCAAACATTGCCCACAGTAGGCCAGGAGAGCCTCTGCAGACAACTGGCCTGAACGATAAAGTAGCCAGAATACAACAGCACAGCACATGCAGCACACTTTGGAGTCACTCCCTGTAACACCAGGTTCTGGGAAACACACTACAGGGCACTACAGGACCTCTTCATAAGGCCGCTCCATGGAACAGGAGACATAGCTGACTTTCTTACCACACAGAAACAGGCATAAAAACTTAGACAAAATAAGATGACAGAGGAATTTGTTCCAAATGAAAGAAGAGGACAAGGCCATGGGCAGAGATCTAAGTGAAATAGATAAAAGTAACATGCGTGATAGACAATTTAAAATCATGATCATAAAGATACCCATTGGACTTGAGAAAAGATTGGAAGACATGAGTGAGACCCTTAACACAGATAAGGAATAACATAGAAATAAAAGTTTGTGGGGCTCCTGTGTGGCTCTGTGGGTTAAGCCTCTACCTTTGCCTCAGGTCATGATCTCAGGGTCCTGGGATGAAGCCCCGCATCGAGCTCTGTGCTCAGCAGGGAGCCCATTTCCCTCACTCTCTCTGCCTGCCTCTCTGCCTACTTGTGATCTCTCTCTGTCAAATAAATAAATAAAATCTTAAAAAAAAAAGAATAGTTTGAATAAATGAAATGAGCAACATGCTTGATGGAATGAATAACAGACTGTAAGAAATTGAATGAATTAATGTCCTTAGAAGACAGAGCAATGGAAAGTAATCAAGCCAAACAAGAGAGAAAAGAGGATTACGCAGAAGGAGGATAGATTTAGGGAATTCAGTGACCCCATCAAAACATAATAGCATTCCTATTACAGGGGTCCCAGAAGAAGAAGAGAGAAAAGAGGGTAGAAAATTTATTTGAAGAAATAATAGCTAAAAACTTCCCTAATCTGGAGAAAGAAGCAGATATCCAGATCTAGGGGCACACAGAACCTCCAACAAAATCAACAAAAGCTGACTGATACCAAGGTATGTTGTAATTAAGATGGCAAAATGTGATAAAAAAATTTTTAAAGCAGTGAGACAAAGTCCTGTCTGAAAAGACAGCTACATACAAAGGAAACCAAATTAGGCTAACAGGGGACTTTTTAATTTTATTTATTTGACAGAGAACATGTGAGCACAAGCAGGGAGAGTGGCAGGGAGAGGGAGAGGGAGAAGCAGACTTCCCGTAGAGCAGGGAGACTAATGTGGAGCTCGATCCCAGGACTCTGGATCATGACCTGAGCCTAAGGCAGACACTAAACCGACTGAACCACCCAAGTTCCCCTAACAGGGGAATTGTAAAGCAGAAACCTTGCAAGCCAGAAGGTAGTGGCATGAAACATTGAAAGTGCCGAATGGGGAAACTCTGCACCTAAGAATACTCTATCTGGGAAGGCTGTCATTCATAATAGAAGGAGAGATAAAGTGTTTCCCAGAAAAAAAACTAAAGGAGTTCATGGCCACTAAGCCAGCCCTGCAAGAAATATTAAAGGGAACTCAGGAAAAGAGAGACCAAAAGTGACAGTATGAAAGTATGAAGCACAAAAGCAATAAAAATAAATGTTTCTATATAAAAGCAGTCAAGGAAATCACAAAAGGATGTAAAGTATGACATCATATACCTGAAATATGGGGAGGAGAGGAGTAAAGAATGGGTTCAAACTTAAATGACCATCATCTTAATATATAGACTGCTCTATGCAGAAGATGTTATATACAAACTTATTGGTAACCATTAATGGTAACCACAAATCAAAAACTACTGATAGATATGCAAAGAACAAAGAGAAAGAAAGTCAAACATATCACTAAAGAAAACCAGCAAACCGAGAAAGAGAAAGAGAAGAAAGGATCAGAGAAAAACTTCAGAAACTACCATAAAACAAGTAACAAAATGGCAATAAATACATATTTGTTGATAACTACTTTGAAAAATACCACAATCAAAAGACATAGGTGACAGAGTGGATAAAAACAGGACCCATCTAGGGGCGCCTGGGTGGCTCAGTCGTTAAGCGTCTGCCTTTGGCTCAGGTCATGATCCCAGGGTCCTGGGATCGAGCCCCGCATCAGGCTCCCTGCTCAGCAGGAAGCCTGCTTCTCCTGCTACCATTCCCTCTGCTTGTGTTCCCTCTCTCGCTGTGTTTCTCTCTGTGAAATAAATAAAAATCTTAAAAAAAAAAAAAAACAAAACAGGACCCATCTATATGCTGCCTACAGGAGACTCATTTCAGACACTGCGGACTGAAAGTGAGGAGATGGAGAAACATTTTCCATGCAAATGGATTTTAAAGCTGGAGGAACAGTATTTATAATGCACAAAATAAACTTTAAACAAAGTCTGTAAAAAGAGATGAAGAAGGACACTATATAATAGTAAAGGAGACAGTCCAACAAGAAGGTGTAACAATTATACATGCACCCAACATGGGAGCACCGAAATGCATAAAACAGTTAATAACAAACATAAAGGAACTAATTGATAGCGATACAATGATAGTACGGGACTTTAATACTCCACTTACATCAAAGGACAAACCATCCAAATAGGAAATCAATAAGAAAACAGTGGCTTTGATTGATACACTGAACCAGATGGATTTAACAGATATATTCAGAACATTCCATGCCAAATCAGGAGAATACACATTCTTTTCAAGTGCATATAGTACATTCTCCAGAACAGATAACCTATTAGACCAGACTATTTTGAGACCAGACAAGTCTCAAAAAATTCGGTAGGAGTGAAGTCATATCATGCATCTTTTCTGACCACAACGCTATGAAATTAGAAATCAAACACAGGAAAAAAACCCTATAAATACATGGAAGTTAAATAACATGTTCCTGAACAATGTATGGACCAATTAGGAGAAATAAAAAAAATACCAAGAAACAAATGAAAATGAAAACATAATAGTCCAAAATCTTTGGGATGCACCAAAGTAGATCCAAGAGGGAAGTTTATAGTAATACAGGCCTACTCCAAGAAGCAAGATAAAACTCAAATAAATAATCTTACACCAAAAGGAGCTAGAAAAGGCAACAAATAAAGCCCAAAATGCTGAAGGAAGGAAATAATAAAGATTAGAGCAGAAATAAATGATGTAGGAACTAAACAAACAAACAGATAAATGAAACCAGGAACTAGTTCTTTGTAAAGATAAAATTCATAAACCTCTAGCCAGACTCATCAAAAAACAAAGAGGAAGGACTGAAATAAAATTGCAAACGTAAAAGGAGAAATAACAACCAACACCACAGAAATACAGTGGTAACAGAATATTATGAAAAACTATGCCAACAAACTGGACAACCTAGAGGGAATGGGTAAATTCCTAGAAACATAACCTACCAAAACTGAAGCAGAAAGAAATGGAAATTTTGATTACCAGCAAGGAGATTGAATCAGTATGCAAAGAAATTCCGAGTGAACAGAAGTCAGGACAGGATGGCCTCATTCTGTCAAATATATATAAATAAATGTGGGTGTGTATATACATATTTACTTATTTATAGATTTTACTTTTTTGAGAGAGCACACATGTGCATGATGGGGGGCGGGCCAGAGGGAGAAGCAGGCTCCCCTTTGAGCAGGGAGCCCAACATGGGGCTCCATCCCAAAACCCTGGGATCATGAAGACAGGCACTTAATTGACTGATCCACCCAGGTGCCCCTCTATCAAACATTTAAAGAGGAATTACTACCTATTCTTACTATACTGTTCCAAAAAATAGAAGAAAGTAGCTTCCAAATTCATTCTGTGAGGCCAGCATTTCCCTAATACCAAAACTGATAACGACACCGCAAAAAAAAGAGAATTACAAGCCAGTATTTTTAATGAATACAGATGCAGAAATCCTCAACAAAATACTGGCAAAAAGAATCCAACAATATATTTAAATCATTCACTGCGATCAAGTGGGATTTACTCCCAGTATGCAAGGGTGGTTCCATATTTGCACATCAGTCAACGTGATACATCACATCAATAAGAGAAAGGATAAAAACCCTATGTTCATTTTGGAAGACACAGAAAAAGCATTTGATGAAGTACATGATAAAAGCCCTCAACAAAGTAGGGAATATACTTCAACATTATTAAGGCTGTATTTAAAAAACCCACAGTGAACATCATAATGGGGGGAAACTTGAGAGCTTTTCTCCTGAGAGCAGAAACAGTACAAGGTTGTCCACTCTCACTTTTATTCTACATAGTAGTGAAAGTCCTAGCCATAGCAATTAGGCAACAGAAAGAAATAGAAGGCATCCAGATTTGTAAGGAAGAGGAAAAACTTACATTATTTGCAAATCACATGATACTCTATATCGAAAAATCCTAAGGACTCCACAAAAAAACTTGAATTCAGAACTAAAAAATGAATTCAGTAAAGTCATAGGATACAAAAATCAATGTGCAAAAACCTGTTGCATTTCTCTATACTAATAATGAAGCATCAGAAAGAAATTAGGAAAACAGTCTTATTTATAATTGCCCCTAAAATAGGAATAAACCTAACCAAAGAAATGAAAGACCTGTGCTCTGAAAACTATAAAATACTGGTGAAAGAAATTGAAGACACAAGGAAATGGAAAGACACCCCATGCTAATGGACTGGAAGAACAAATATTGTTAAAATGTCTATTCTACCCAAATCAATCTATACGTTTAATGCAGTCCCCATTGAAACACCAACAGCATTTTTCACAGAGCTAGAACAACAACAAAAGAAATCCTGCATTTTATGTGGAACCACAAAAGACCCCAAATTGCCAAAGCCGTTTTGAAAATGGAAGGCAAAGCTGGAGGTGTTATAATTCCAGGGTTCAGGTTAAATTATAAAGCTATAGTCATCAAAATAGTATGGTGCCAGCATAAAAATAGACACATTAATGGGAACAGAATAAAACCCCCAGAAATCCACAATTATATGATCAATTAATCTTTGACAAAGCAGGAAAGAATATCTAATGGGAAAAAGACAGTCACTTCAATAAATGGTGTTGGGAAAACTGGACAGCTACATGCAAAAGAATGAAACTGAATCATTGTCTTGCACTGTACCCAAAAATAAATTCAGAATGGATTACAGACCTAAATGTGAGACTTGGAACCATAAAAATACTAGAAGAGAACACAGGCAGTAATTTCTCTGACATTGACAGCAGCAACATTTTTCTAGATATGTCTCCTGAGGGAAAGGAAATAAAAGCAAAAATAAGTGCTTGGGTTTATATCAAAATAAAAAGCTTCTACAGAGTGAAGGAAACAATCAACAAAACTAAAAAGCAGCCTACAGAATGAGAGAAGATATTTGTAAGTGACATCCTGTAAAGTATTAGTATCCAAAATATACGAAGAACTTCTACAACTCAACACCCCCAAAATAAATAATCCAATTAAAAAATGGGCAGAAGAAATGAACATTTTCTCCAAAGAAGACACCCAGGTGTCCAACAGACACGTGAAAAGATGCTCAACATCATTCATCATCAGGAAAATGCAAATCAAAACTATAGTACCTCACAAGTGTCAGAATGGCTAAAATAAAAAACACAAGAAACAACAAATATTAGTAAGAATGTGGAGAAAAAGGAACCCTCTTGTACTCTTGGTAGGAATTAAAGCTTTGTAGTCACTGTGGAAAACAGTATGGAGGTTCCTTAAAAAAAATTAATAGTAGAACTACCCTATAATGCAGTAATTACACTACTGGATATTTACCCCAAAAATACAAAAACAGTGATTCGGAAGGATACACGCACCCTTATATTTATAGCAACATTATTTATAATAGCCAGGATATGGAAGCAGCCCCAGTGTTCATCAATAGATGAATAGATAAAAAAGATATGGAATGTATAGAGAAAGGAATCTTTTTCAACCATAAAAAGAATGAAATCTTGCCATTTGCAATGATGTGAATGGAGCTATAGAGTATAATGCTAGTGAAATAAGTCAGAGAAAGACAAATACCTATGATTTCACTCATGTGGAATTTGAGAAACAAAATAAGTGAGCAAAGGAATAAAAAAGAGACAAATCAAGACGAACTCTAAACAAACTGAAGGTTGTCAGAGGGGAGGAGGATGGTGGGATGGGTGAAATCAGTGATGGGGATTTAGGAGCGCACTTGTCATAATGAGCACTGGGTGATGTATGGAATATTGTACACCTGAAACTAATATAATACTGTGTGCTAACTATACTGGAATTTTTTTTAAAAATGTAAAACATATTAATTTGGTTTGATGCACTTATATTTTGAAAATGATTACCACCATAGCTACACCTTCATAGCATCACATAATTACTATTTCTTTTTGTGGTGAGAACAGTAAGATCTACTATCTGTGCAACTTTCGAGTATATAATGTGATATTATTATATTTTCTTATTAGAGAGGGAGGGGCAGAAGAGGAAGGAGAGAGAGAATCTCAGGTAGGCTCCACGCCGAGTGCAGAGCCTGATCCCACAACCCTGAGGTCATGACCTGAGTCGAAATCAAGAGTTGGACACTTAACTGACTGAGCTACTCAGGTGTCCCAGTATGATATTAACTATAATCGCCATGCTGTACATTAGATCCCCAAAACTTATGTCTTTTAACTGAAGGTTTGTTCCCTTTGACCAACATTTTCCCATCTCTCCCAACCCCCAAGTTCTCCATTCCACTCTGCTTCTGTGAGTTTGGTTTTCTTTGATTGCGCATATAAGTGATACTTGTCTTCTTTCTCTGATTTTTTTTACTTAGCATGATACTCTCAAGGTCCATTCATGTTGCTGTAAGTGGCAGAATTTCCTTTCTAATGGCTGAATAATATTCCGTTGTGTACATATATCACATCTTCTTTATCTGTTGACAGACACTCAGGTTGTTTCCATATCTTGGCTATTATGAATAATTCTTCAATGAATGTGGGAGTGCAGATATCTCTTCAAGATCCCGTTTTCATTTTCTTTGGATGTAAAACTAGATGTGGGATGGCTGGGTCATATGGGAGTTCTATTTTTAGTTTTTGAGGAACCTTTAAACTGTTTTCCATAGTGGCTGTACCAGTTTACATCCACCAACGGTACACAAGTGTTCTCCTTTTTCCACATTCTTGCCAGGACTTGCCAGCTGTCTTTTAGATACCTATTCCAACAGGTGTGAGGTGATATCTCATAATGGTTGTGATTTGCATTCCCCTGATGATTAGTGATGTCAAGAACCTTTTTGTGTACTTGTTGGCTGTTTGTATGTCTTCTCTGGGAAAATGTCTATTCAGTTTTGCTGCCCATTTTTACATTGGACTGTTTGGGGTTTTGCTCTTGAGTTGTGTGAATTGTCTATATATTTTAGGTATCATCCCCTTGTCAGAAATATGATCTGCAAATATTTTCTCCTGTCCTGTAGGTTGCCTTTTCATATTGAATTGTTTTTGCTGTGTGTAAACTTTTTAGTTTGTGCTTTTGGTGTCAAATCCAAAAAAAATCATTGCCAGGACCAATGTCAAGGAGCTTTTTTCCTGTGGTTTCTTCTAGGAGTTCTACAGTTTCCTTTTTTTTTTTTTTTTAAGATTTTATCTATTTATTTGCCTTAGAAAGTGTGTGCATGCAAAAGCAGAGGGAGCGGTAGGCAGAGGGAGAAGCAGTCAGAAGAAGACGCGGTTCCCTTCTGAGCAAGGAGCTCGATGCAGGACTCTATCCCAGGACTCTGGGATCATGACTTGAGCTGAAGCCACACACAACTGACTGAGCCACTCAGGCATCCCAAGGGTTTTATAGTTTCAAGTCCTATGCTTAAATCTTTACTCCATTTCAAGTTAATTTTTGTTATGAGTGTAACTTAAGATAGGGGTCCCATTTCATTCTTCTGCATGTGGTTATCCAGTTTCCTCAGCACCAT
>CM053618.1:33770145-33788591 GCA_028646535.1 Procyon lotor | reverse complement strand
TGGGGCTAGGACATGGACATATCTTTTGGGGGCACACAATTTAATTCACTACACAGGCTTATCTTTTTTTTTTTTTTTTTTTAAAGATTTTATTTATTTGACAGAGAGAAGCACAGCGAGAGAGGGTAGCGGGAGAAGCAGGCTTCCTGCTGAGCAGGGAGCCCAATGCGGGGCTCGATCCCAGGGCCCTGGGATCATGACCTGAGCCGAAGGCAGATGCTTAACGACTGAGCCACCCAGGCGCCCCTATCTTTTTTTTTTTAAAGTAAGCTTGATGTGCAACATGGGGCTTGAACTCATGACCCCGAGATCAAGAGTCACATGCTCAGGACACCTGGGGGACTCAGTCTGTTAGGCGTCTGCCTTTGGCTTGGGGTCCTGGGATCTACCCCCTCGTTGGACTCCCTGCTCAGTGGGGAGTCTGCTTCTCCCTCTCCCTCTGTTCATTCCCAGCTCATGCTTGCTCTCCCTCTCTGCTAAATACGTAAAATCTTTAAAAAAAAAAAAAAAAAAGAACCTGCAAGGAGGCCTGAATGGGTATATGGCAATGGAGGGGTGTGCAGAGAAACAGGAAAAAGTAGAGTAGGGCTATCTTTATAAGGATGATGGCTTTTACTCCAAATAAGGGGAACGGACTCATTGACTAAAACTTGTAAAAAAAAATTAGGTATTTTTCTTGTTTTGTCCAGAAAATAATACATATATATTTAAATTCAGTTAGCCAACATATAGTACATCATAAGTCTCAGATGTAGTGTTCAACAATTTATCAGTTCTGTGATACCCAGTGCTCATCATATTGAGCCCTCCTTAATGCCCATATGTGCCCTCCTTAATGCCCATCACCTAGTGCCCCCATCTCCCCCACCTCCCAAAATAATAAGCTTTAAAAGACTTGTTTATTTATTTTAGAGAGAGAATGAGTACACACATGAGTGGGGAGAGGGACAGAGGAGGAGAGGGAGAGAATCTCAAGCAGACATCCCACTGAGCATGGAGCCACACTGGGACTGAATCCAAGGACCTTGAGGTCATGACCTGAGCCTAAATAAGGAGCTAGGCGCTTAACCAAATGAGCCACCCAGGCTCAATATTAAAATAATATTTGAATTAAAGTAATATAGGCATATGGAAATAAAAATTCAAACAGTATGGAAGACGAAAATGAAACTATAAAGTTCTTTGCCCACGTGTCATATACTCATTCAGTTATATTTCCCAGAAGTATCTATCCACTTGTGACTGTAATTATGCATGACTACCTTCATAACACTAAACTCTAAATTATTTCTTTTTAAAAAGTGGTCCTTATAAGTTGAACATTTATTTGTCTGACATATAGATGAAGGTTAATCTGGATAGTTCTGCAGTTGTATTTCTGTTTCCCCTTACCTTGTCTATTCTAGCAAAGCCTGTAGTGGCCACCAGAGGGAGCAAAGTTCATTATAAATAAGATTGTGATTCCATTCTTAGAAATTTCTAAGGCTTTCAGTATGTTTCAGTGGTATTATTAAAACCTCGGTTCTCACTGGCCGTTTAGTCTCTCGCCCTTTTTTTTTAACCCTTAGATTTTTGAAACGTTTATGTTTACTTGGGTTTTTTTTTTTTAAGATTTTATTTATTTATTTGACACAGAGAGAAGAGATCACAAGCAGGCAGAGAGGCAGGCAGAGAGAGAGGGGGAAGCAGGCTCCCTGCTGAACAGAGGGGCTCCATCCCAGGACCCTGAGATCATGACCTGAGCTGAAGGCAGAGGCTTAACCCACTGAGCCACCCAGGCGCCCCTACTTGGGATCTTATTAATAAATGTATTTCTCTTCACTTTTCTAGTCTGATGACTTTTGGACTAGCATCTGTTGTATTATATTTGTGTATTGTCCAAGAGGATAAATTGCACAGGTGGGAGAACTAACACGTTCTTTTGTTCTGATAGATAAATAAGTGGTTATCTAGCTGTCCGGTAACCATCTAGCCTCTTGTAAAACTTGCTACTATTCATCTGTGGTTTTTATAGCATTATTCTACTTCTCAATTAATTGAACATTAGAGTACATAAATTCATACTTACCTACAAAGGTAATCATAACTTTTGAAATTTATATTTGAAAAAATTACTAGGCAGGTATGTCCATTTTTGCCAAAAATTTATCTTCTTTCATCTTGTCATCCAGATTTAATTTTTGTTAACTATCTATCTATAGTATCTACAATATAGTACCTAATAGATACTATAGTATCTACAATAGATACTATAGTATCTACAATACTATTTGTATTGTATTGGATTTCCTTTCTTTAGTTGCTTTATGCTAGAGAATCATGCTTTAAGCTACAGTTTCTCATATATTAAAACTCTCATCTCAGAACCTCATCTACCCTTTATACTCGATAGTACTACATCAAAGCCTGGGACCATATTGGGTTCATCTTTGTATCCTGGCCGTCCTGCCTATGGCCGTGATGCCATAGGAAGGAACCTCGTAAATACTTTTTAGATTATTTTAATTTCTTTCTCAAATAACATTAATGTCTGTACATTTGTTTTTTAGGATGTATTTCTAATCCTTTTCTGGCTCCTCTTGTTTCTTCAAGTTCTAGGGCATAACTTATACTCAGTTTTGGGGGATTGCTTTATATATTTATATATATGTATATGTGTGTATATATATATTTAAAAGATTGTATTTGAGAGAGAAGGTGAGAGTGTGCACGAGTTGGAGTGAGGGACAGAGGGAGAGGGAGAAGCAGACTCCCTGCTGAGCCGGGAGCCCAACACTGGGCTCGACCCCAGGACCCTGAGATCATGGCCTGAGTGAAGGCAGATGCTTAACCAACTGAGCCACCCAGCCACCCTGGGGGATTACTTTATTTAATTCAGCAGCATTTATAGTGCATGAGATATGCATGTTGTTATTTTAACTCCTGAAAAAAAAAACGAACTACCTTGAAATAAATAGAAAACTCAACGTTTATGGTTAAGAATTAACAATGTTGCTGAAGAGATTAAAATATGCCCACACAGGTAAGTGAATTTTTTTTTTTTTTAAGATTTATTCATTTATTTGAGAGAGAAAGAGCATGAGCATGGGGAGGAGCAGAGGGAGAGGGAGAAGTAGAGTCCCCACTGAGCAGGACCCTGGGATCATGACTCGAGCCGAAGGCAGATGCCTAACCGGCTGGGCCACTCAGGTGTCCCAGGAAGAGTGAATTTTGAATTAAGGTGTGAACGTGGTAAAGGCCACTTTTGAGTTGATAGGAATATCATAAAGCACAAAGTCTGTATGATTAAATATTGTTTTGCCCAAGGATTCAGCCTACTGTTCTTGTAGTTTTTAACTATAACCTATATTGATTATAAATTTATTTTTTTAGCCCTAATCTTTTCTGTGTCTCTGATTTGAGCTTTTTAGCCACAGGTCATAAAAAAAGAAAAGAAAGGAAAAGAAAGAAAAAAAAAAAAAAAGAAAAATGCCTACAGAGACAGCACCATTAACATAAAAGAAGGAAGTGGGTTGAAACTTATACATAGTTGTGGGATTGTGATTTACAGAGGTGTGCAGGCTTTATTTAAACAGGTTTTTGCTGTGAGTGCCAGATGGGATATGAAATCTAGGTTTTTATGTGACACCCTTTGATTTTTAAATAAAGCTTAAGAAAAAAGTAAGCACAATGTGAACATCTACAGGCCACATTCCACTTGAGGGGCTCTACATTTTTTACTTTATTTTAATTTCACATGTTGAAATCCTTGCTGAGCATTTCTTCTTTGGTGTTACAGTAGGGCTAACTCAGTGAATCCAAGGTAGAACTCATTAACTAGCCACTCACCTGCCTTCAACTCTTTTCTTCTCTGTTGTTCCCCATCTTTATTAATGGTATTGCCATATGCCTAGTTAATTCCCATGAAAAGCCTAGGAGTAACCCTGCGTTTTCCCTTACTACTTCTTAGTGGCCCATTATCAGGTCTCACTAATTTTACCTTTTAAATAGCTCTAAATATTTCCCATCTAGCATTCTCTTTCCTAGTTTATGCTCATCCTTTAAGACTAAGTTCAGTGTATTTTCACCTCTAGGAATCTTTTCCTCATTCCTTAAACCTTACTGAGATAGACAAAGACCCTGTTCTCTGTGGCCCGTACTTTCATTGTACTTAGCTCTTTGCATTTAAATTTTCTTTCTCTCCTACAGTACTGTAAATTTACCCAAACTTAAGATTATATTTTACTTATATTTATATTCCCTGTACCAGGACAGTAGCTGAAGTAGAAGAGGGTCAGTAAATGTTGAACTGAAATGATCTGGGAGTTGTGTCATGTGTGGTGCCGGCGAAGGGTTGATTTTCCTTTATAAAGCTTTCCCGGTCGTAACAGTGCCAAGTTAGTAGGAGATCGAGTTAAGGCCTTGTATACATTGAATTCTGAATGCAGTGTCTTTATTCCTCTTTTGTACGGCTTATGTCCATGTTTTCTCAGATGTGTTATAGATGGATTAATTGAATTAGATTTTAATTGGGTTAAGTACTATATTCTTTATGCAGGAACGTGAAAGTTAATGCCTAATCAACTGTACAGGGGAGTTTGTGGTGAGCTGGAGAGGAGGAGAAACCTTAAGAGGTTGAAATATATTTGAAAAAGGCATTTATCTAGGATAAGCTTGTTTTTAAAAGCATTATGCAGTGCAGGAGAATCTCGCTTCAAAAACAAGGAAGGAGGGACATCTGGGTGGCTCGGTCAGTTAAGGGTCTGCTTTTGGCTCAGGTCATGATCCCAGGGTCCTGGGCTCCTTGTTCAGCTGGGAGCCTGCTTCTCCTTCTGCCTGTCACCTCCTCAGCTTATGTGCTCGCGCTCTCTCGCGCTCTCTCTCTCTCTTCCTGGCAAGTAAATTAATAAGCCCACCCTCCCCACCCCACCCCCCCCAAAAAAGGGCAGGAAAATCTAAAATTTGTGGCTGGACTATGTTGTGATTTAGAGAAAGTGAATTGTCTTTTAATTTAGTGGACTGTAGAGGGCAGTGTTTGACAGTTTAAAATTAACAGTGAGTTCCTGTGAAGGTAAATACACTGACATTGTGCTTATTTTGTGTTTTTGTTTCTCTTATAGAAAGAGAACCCAGTAACTGTAAGGTTAGAAATTTAAAAATTTTTTTAGCTGTATTTAATATATATCAAAATGTAATGTTTTCATGAAAGGTAAAGATAGAGTTTCAACAGGGTATGTGCTGTTAAGTGCTGCGAAGTGTGTAAGCCCAACGATTCACAGACATGTACCCTGGGGCAAATAATACATTATATGTTAATAAAAATTAAAAAAAAAAAAAGTAGAACAACACACACACACACACACACACACAAAAAGATAGAGTTTCAATAAAGAACATCTTATCTTTACATCCAAAAATGTTGTAGCCTTGGAATAATAGATAAGAACTAAAAATGAGAAAAGATTTTTTTGTCCAATTTATTCATATAAGAAAAATAAACCATATAAATTTCATTTGGTAATTAAATTTATTAGAAAATTAATATCTTATGTAACTAAAATTTTCTTTTATAGAAGAATTCTTAAGATTTTCCTCTGTGCAATAGAATAGGGTGTATTTCTTTGTGAATAAAGCACTTACACATTTGAGTAGACTAATTCAATTATGATATTACTTACATGAAATTGTCTAGACTAGCTCCTTTTGGAGTGAGTTATTATTTCAGGTTTAATTAAAAAGCAACTTATGTGTATTAATTAGGAATTAGTAATTAAAATTGCACTTTATCTGGTTTCCAGATTATGAAAACATGATTTTTTCTACTAAAAAACCATTTGTTCTAAAAGGCAAACTCTATTGTAACACATTTTGTTATTAGGAACAGATATTGAATATATTTTGGGTCAAATTTGTTTCTATATACAGGTAATTTCTGATACAGAAAAGCATGATGTATTAATAAAACCATAAAATGGTCTGCCCTACTGATTTTATAAAGGGTTGCACAGAATGCAGCTATAGAATTCTAAATGCTTGTGTGCGTGTGTGTATGTGTGTGTGTTTGTGTGGGTTTGCATTTGCCAATTTAATCTAGTGGTCCCTATTTGTGGTTAAAAAATGTATAATATTTTGGTTAGTTTTGGGGGAATTGACAAATAGGATAACCATCTGATGTATTCATTGGGTATTTTCACATTCCTTCGTGCATTTACTTGTCCTCTCTTATTATATTCTCCAATTGAAGAAAGGAGGCAGTATGTGTCTATATGCCTGTATGTGTGTGTATGCAGAAACTTTGAGTGACACGTTCATTCTTCATTAAAAAAATAATTTAGTAACTTAAATGAAACATGTGAATGCTTTTAGGACACACATTCTATCTTTAAATAGCACCATAGTTTTGCATCATAGATCTCATATAAAATTACCTTGGGATAAACTTCTAATGTTTTTATTGATATTAGTGGGATTGGATTGCATTGGAACCAGATTCAGAAATATAATGAGTATTAGTTTTGGTATTTCTTCTTGCAGTACCTGGACATAATAAATAAATGTTGTCATCATCTACAGTTTTCCAATTTCTCCTTACGTTCAGTATTTCATATATTTGGAAAAGACTTTAGTGGAATTCCTAGTCATCTATACTTTTAAATTAAATAAAACGGAAATATATTTAGGGAAGAGAAGTTTTAGGGATTTTTTTGTTTTTGTTTTTTTAATGAGATAATATCCCACTTACTCTTTTTAACATATAATTAAGTTTTACCATAGCATTTTCCCATCATACAGTAGTTATATATATATATATATAATATATAATAATATGCATAATATATAAAAATATAATTATAAATATTTTGATCAAGTGAATCTAGAACTTCTATTTTGGTGGTGATGGTTTGTTACTTTGTTGCGTGTATGTATACATGTCTTATATAATTTCATACTACATGCTATCATTTAGCATTCAATATCAGTAATTATATCAAAGGAGTTTGATGGTATTACTAAGAAATGAGATACATTAAAGGCTCAAAAATAGCAACGTTTTGTTTACATATGGTGTTAACATTGCATCCCAAATAACTATTTGTATTACCTACTTAAAAAAAAAAAAACAACTTGGAACTGTCCCCTATTTAAAGTTTTTTTAAAATTCTGAACATTGTTTTTTATTAAATATTAAATTATTTATTTATTTATTAAATAAATATTAAAATTTTTACTATTTTATTAAATATTTTTATTAAATATTTTTATTTAAATTAAATATTAAAATTCAATTAATTTTATTAGATTAATTATTAATAAATTATTAAATTAATTTTAATTAATTTAATTACTTAATTAAAATAAATTAAATATTAAAAAATTTTAAAACTAGAAGGGTAATCTTTTTAAATTTAATTTTAATTCCAGTGGGGTTAAGGTATAGTGTTTTATTAATTTCAGGTGTACAATGTAGTGATTCAACCGTTCCATATATTACTCAGTGCTTATCAAGATAAGTGTATTTCTAATCCCTTTCACCTACTTCATGCATCTCCTCTGGTAATCTAGATGGGTAGATTTTAAGGTTGGTTTTCCTTCTCATCCTCCCAAATTTGGATCATGTGCAGAAGTTTTATATACTGAGAGGTTGAATTTTTAAAATATCTAATATTTGTACAATAGCTGACTAAATAATTTTTATTACTTTTAATCTTTGTATTCTTTTTACATATTAATTTTTATAGTTCACAGAGCGTTTCTCTTGTATATCATTTATTCTGTGGAATTATTATTCTGGAATAATTACGCTGGTACTGTACTAGATTTCTGTACTTGCAAGTCCTATAGTCTTTGTTTTCTTTTCAGATCTATTTGTGTTGTAAAACTAGGGGTGACTATGTTAATTTGTCCTTTGAGATTCAGTTTAGCTAAGATTTATTGAGCCTTTTCAGGCTGCATTACTTAGCATAAACTAATGCTGTAATCCTGCCGAAATCTTATAATAATAATGATTAATTATATGTCATCTTCTGAAATTTTTGAAGAATTGACGCACTTTGGAATGTGATTTTCTCAGTAAACTCAAGATCATTTAGTTTCTATCTCCTTCCTCTAGCATTTCTGTAATCAGTGTAAAATCATGAAATCATCCAGTTCAATTACTGTGTCATTGGGTATGACTTTAAAAAAACTAAAATAGAAGATTTTATGATTTTTACAATTACTGATCATACACACACACCCATACATATACCCACACACACCTTTGTGTTTATATTATTTCCCAGGGAAATTTAAATGGAGATGTTTCCTGTTGGACCAACAACTAACCTCTTCTGGTTTTATCCAGAGTTTCCAGGGATGCCCAATGGGGTGCTTCAGTGGAGTCTGCACTAGGTCATGATGCTGATAAACCTTCTGATACAGAGTCATTCCTGTCTATCAGGAAGGTGTGAGCATTCTTTCCTAGTGTAGCTTTTTGCCAGCTGTCACCTTACCATATGAATCAACCCTGGGTAATGAAGTAATGGAAGAGTTAACATATTTTGTATACAAACAACCCTAGCAGAGCATATGTTAACTTAAAGGAAGGATTAGATACTAGTTGGAACCCCTCAGATCAGAATTTGTCCTATTTTTATATAAGTTCCTAAAATTTCAGTACATCAGATATAATTAAGTACATAACTTTCGTACTTGGAGATATAAACGTTTTTCTGTGTTTACAGGTGTGTGTGCGTGCCATGTGCACATGTGAAGGAAAATTGGTACGAACCTTTGCTGAGGCTGAAAACCATGTATTGTGAATAATTTGCTATACCAACCAAACTGCTTCTTTCTTTGATCATTTTTATGCTTAGAAAAAAATCTGCAGCCTTTAATTACCTTATACTGGTTGGAAAAGAATGAAGTGTCAATTATCTCTTTCCTTCCAAGATGACAGATTAATTTTTAATTATTTGTATCATTTAAGAACAAGAAAATATCAATTGCAAAATGAGCAGGACAGTAGTCTTAAGTTGCAAATTTCTGTTTAAGTTATTTTCACAGGTTAATGCAAAAAGCTCTGAAATTTGGGAAAACTTAGAATATACTTCCTTCAGTTAACACTTGTAAGAAATGGGTTTAACAAAAAATTGAATCTTATAATTAAGTATCTTTATCCATCTCCACACAATGGTAGTTGGTTTTAATGCTGCCTCAATCATATACTTAAAAATCAATTCAACTTATCTTTATATATTCTTATAAGTATATTTTATATTGAGCACAAGCAACATGACCTCTTAATGCCTGGATATGGTAAGATGTTATAGATGTAGCGTTTGTTTGTATGAAAATAGTAAAAGCTGTGTTGCTGCCTTTTCTAGGCCCTTTTTTGTTTTGTTTTAATTTCTGTATACTGGTGTTCTTCATCATCTGTGTAAATATAGAATCATAAGAAGCTTGAGATCTTCTAGGTGTTTAAAATATTGTAATATATACCGTAGTTTAAGTGTATGCTGTTTTACAGATAGCCCTCATTTCAGGGAGAGTCCTGTATTTAAATAATTCATACCATTGCTATTCTAAGAAGTGCTTTTGCAATCCAACATCTGAAAGGTGATTGACTTTTTCCCCCATAGCTCCATAATTTATAAGAAAACATAAAATGAAAAGACTAGACCAAGATGATTTTGGTACATGGTTATAATTTTAATATCAGTACAGAGAATAAAGACTAAGTCTGTTCAGAATAGACTAGTTAACTAACTGAGCAACTTGAATTTTATAAAACTCCTTTTCATTGTTTGCGTTTTTGCATTTAATTTGTAGCTGGTGGGTGTCTTTGATTTTATGTCTTTTGAGAAATTTATGATCAGGCACTTTATTTATGACATTGTAGTCTCAGCTTGGGCAATTGATTGAAATACAATATAGGGAAATTTAGTATTTTTTAAAAGCTTAAATTGGGAAAATGAAGCAACAGTGCTAATGTGGAGTTGTTTTGGAGCAAGGTAAGAAGGGAATGGTAGGTTATTTTCTTTATACTTCTATTGGTCTTTTATTGCTACAATTTTATTTATAATATTTGATATGATTTACTTTTGGAGCTTTGTAGTATATTGTTATGTTTTAAAGTTGTGAAGGAAGATGATAATTCATTGAGATTATATATGTAGAAAAGTGTTTGTAAACTCTAGAGTGTGATGCAAATATAAATTATTATTTATGCCAGCTATAATATTTAACAGAGACAAGAATTACATTAATATGCTACCAAAAAATAAATGTGACACAGTGTTAGTGTTGCTGGGGAAATTAGTGAAAATGTAGCACATGGTAGGCTATGTTGAATAGATGACTGGGTTGAAATTATGGAGGAATTATTCAGAGGGAAAAGTTAATTCATTTCCTTTTTGTGACTGCAAACCTTGACTCATATAGGACTGGTTTAGTTAAGTCTAAGTCATATTCCTTTTATGCGGAATTGGAAAATACAGTTTTTCTCCATATATATCCGATCTGTCAGCTGTGTGAATTAAATTTTATTAACCAAGTTGAAAATAAATACTTTCATTTTAAAGAAAATATTGCAAAGACAAAAGATGTGTGTGATCTGAAGAGAAGCAATAGATGAATGGATAAGGAAGATAAGGTGTGTGCGCGCACGCGCGCACACACACACACACACACACACACACACACACACACACACAGAAATACTATGCAGCCTTGAAAAAGAATGAGATCTTCCCATTTGCAACAATGTAAATGGATCTAGAAGTATTATGTTAAGTGAAATAAGCTAGAGAAAGATAAGTACCATATGATTTTACTTATATGGGGAATCTAAAAAACAAGATGAACAAAACAGAAACAAACTCATACAGAGAACAAATCAGTGGTTGCCAGAAAGGAGGGCAATGGGGGATATGAAAGAGGTGAAAGGGATTAAGAGGTACAGACTTCCAGTTACACAATAAATAAGTCATGGGAATGTAAAGTACAGATTAAGGAATGTAGTAGTATTGTAATAATGTATGGTGACAGATGGTGTCTACACTTAGGGTGGGCATTGAGTAATGTATAGGATTATCATTATTATGTTGCATTATTATGTTGTAATAACTAATGTACAACATTATGTTGTAATAATTATTATTGTTATGTTGTACACCTGAAACTAACATTATATGTCAACTATAGTGTAAAAAAAAGAAAATATTACAAAGGCTTGGATTTGAAACTCTGCCTAAAAACTTTATTTTCAGTCTCACTATAGAGTCACCCTCTTCTGGAGACAGTGCTGTTTATTTACATTGCAGTGCATGAGAAATAAGACTTCCAGCTATTTGACACAATTTCTAACTTGAGAGCAAAAGTATTACTAACTTTTGGGTTTATAGTCAAAGCTACCATATGTTTGTTGGTCTTTCAATTTTTAGAGTATGGCAGAGGTGAAAAGGGAGAAAGTGGGGTGATGGATTGGCCCTTGGATACAATGCAGAAGTAAATTTAAAAAAAAAAAACCAAAACACAAAAATCCAACCAGGATAATTCTTGAAAGGGAAAATGATCATAAGAGGAAACAGAGATATTATCACGAATTGGGGTCTGAATTTCTTGGTACTTGTGCTTGTATGGAAGAAGTTTCTGTATTGGAGATAGTTATCTCATGGTCAGAACCCTACAGAGATGAAAGGATATTTGAACTGGACACTGGCAATGAAGTGTGGTTGAGAAGCAGTGATGGTGGCAACCTGGGTTGTTGTCCTGACTGGTAACTGAAGCATTCTGGCCATAGGACAAGCTCAAGGACATATGGAAACTGAATGGAAATGCAAACTTGTCTTACATGCCAAGGTTTTCCTAAACGATGCAAAATTTAATTATGGAAACTGGGGATAAGGAAGTTGTGTTCTTGCCTTGTCCCCTTTTGTTACAGCTAGGGACAGAATAACCCACAAAGATTTTTTATGGTGCTGTATTTAAGCTAGCTGATAGTGTAGCTGCAGTCTTAAGTGTCTGATTTATAGGTAACCTGAACTAATTTTAGGGAATAGGGTAGCCCTGAGAGTAACAGAATCCTACAGTCTAATTATAGTCTCATAATGGAAGTGTGAGAAATGGCACCTGAAATTTATAAGAATAAGCCATCCCCAGAAGAAATACAAATGTCAATAAATAGTGAAAGATGCTCAACCTCACTAATAATCAAGAAATGTAGGATAAAATAATGCACGCTACTTTTCTGTTGATAGATTGAATTAGAAGGCTCTTTGGCAGGGCATGAAGCAGTCAGCACAGGCATGCACTTTTAGTGAGTATAAATTGGCAGCAGTTTTCTAGGAGATGGTTTCGTCACCTCCTAAAACCACCCGCCTGCCTACTTAACCTTCTTTGGTCTGAGGACCACCTGATTCAGCGGCACCTCCTACCCAACCAGACTCAAAGAGGCTTTGATTCCTTCTGCTTTCCTGGGTGCAGGCGACAGGGTGGGATATGTGTGGCTGAAACTCGTCCTCAGCAGCTGTTTGCAGGGTTATGTAGCAAGTCAAGAAGTTCAAGGGGGCAAAATCTGACCAAGGAGAGACAGGAAATGGGAAGGAATGGACAGTTAGATTGCTTTTCGTTTCTTACTTCCTTTTATCCCTTTTCCAAGACAGGATGTGCATTTAGCCTGACAGGACATCCTCTCTTACCTGAGTCCGTGAAGCCAGCTCAGTAACAGCATCGTGTTTTATTTGCTTTTCTCCCTTCCCAGTCTCATCTCCTCTTTCCTTCTCCATCGTATCCTGGGATTTTACCTCCTAAGAATTCCTTAGTTTGAATGCCTTAGGTTGTGTTCTTTAGGCCAAGAAGCTAATAATCCACTTCTGAGACTCAATTTCATAAAAATACCTGCAGTTTCTAGAAGATACAAGTTTGTGGATGTACATTGCAGCGTTGTTTGCCTTACTGAAAAGTTGGAAACAATATAAATTATCATCAGTACAGAAATGGCTAAATAATGCTATGTAAGGGGATACTATACAGCAATAAAAAGACTGATACGGAAAGATGTCCATGATGTGTGAGATAAAGTACAGGTCAGTTTGATCAGTATGTTCAGTTTGATCACGTTTGGGAAAATTAAGCCCGAAATGAATCAGGCACAGGCATAATATTGAAAGAAACGATGTGAGATTGGGGAAAAAAGTAAGGAAAGAAAAAGATTTTAACTTTTCCTTGATATACTTATGCAAAACTGAATTTTTTCCACATGGAACATGTAATAAAACACTGGAAGAAGAATTTGCCACTTAAATTATTTAGACACTGGGATAATTATTAGGAGATAGAAAACATATCTGCTTAGTTCATCAGATATTAATGTTTGGGGATCATGTAGAAACTGACTTTTAAACTCTATTATGTAGGGGTGTGTATGCATGTGTGTGTTTGCTTAATATAAACTGGGACATTTTTCTAAATGCCTTGAAGATAATATCTTACTGGTCACAACAACTCTATGAGCTAGGTGCTAATATTCCTTTTGTTTTACAGGTGAGGAATGCAAGGTGTAGAAAACTTAAAAAAAGGAAAACCCACTAAAGCAGAACCTTGCTTGATGTAATGTAGATTGTAGATTTAACTGTGGTGGTTAAGAAATTAATCCTGTTTTGCCTGACTCCGGAGTCTGAAGTTTTAGCTAAATTGTTTCTATCTAATTCATAGCACCAATGATCACAATCCACATATGATCTGATTGTAAAGTTGCCTACAAACTACTTGACATAGATAGCCAAGTTTTATAGTCTTTGCTGGGTAGGAGCAGATTCTTTTTTTTTTTAAATCTAAGTGGAAATAGCTTTATTTTTTCTGGTTGTAAAAAATTTTACAGAAGCGGGGTGCCTGGATGGCTCAGCGAGTTAAAGCCTCTGCCTTCAGCTCAGGTCATGATCTGAGTCCTGGGATCTAGCTCCACATCGGGCTCTTGGCTCGGCAGGGAACCTGCTTCCCCCTCCCTCTCTGCCTGCCTCTCTGCTTACTTGTGATCTCTCTCTCTCTCTCTCTCTCTCTCTCTGTCAAACAAATAAATAAAATCTTTAAAAAATTTTCCAGAAGCTTGGAGACAACACAGAAATTTTTGGATGAAAATAAAAATTGTCTTAAAGATAACTATTGTTAATATATGGCATTTGTTTTTGAAATTTTTATATGTTCGTTCACATACACATATAGTTAGAATTTTAAAATTTTTATTTTTTATTTTTTTTTTAGATTTTATTTACTTGATAGAGATCACAAGTAGGCAGAGAGGCAGGCAGAGAGAGAGGGAAGCAGACTCCCCGCTGAGCAGAGAGCCCGATGCGGGGCTTGATCCCAGGACCCCGAGATCATGACCTGAGCCGAAGACAGAGGCTTTAACCTGCTGAGCCACCCAGGTGCCCCTAAAATTTTTATTTTTTTCCCAAATGGGATCATACTACTCAAATGAGTTTTAAAAATCTACTTTACTTGCCAATTACAGTCATCTTTCCGCATGTGTGTGCATGTGTGTATGTGTGTGTGTGTGTGTGTGTGTGTGTGTGTATCTGTAAATTTCTAATGACTGCATAGTATTATGTAGATAAATCCTAATTAATTTAGCCAATAATCTATAACAATGACTGTTCAGCTGTTTCCTTTCTTTTATTTTACTCTTATAGATAATGCTGCTGCAGCAAATATTTTTCTACTTATATTTTTATACACTTATCTAATTATTTCTTTAGAATGAATTCCTAGAAGTCAGTAGCCAAGTTTTATAGTTTCAATCCTTGATTAATGTCTTAGATTCATTGAAGAATGCATTATTTGTCTAGGAAGAAATACAGTCTCATGTTTTAGTCACTTGTGACTTTTCATTAATGGTTAATAATTATTGAGTACTCACCATGCATATTGAGTACCCGCTGTGAACATGGCTCCACATTACAAGGTGTTATTTTCCTCTCGGGAAATCTGTGACTACAAACTGTGAGGCAGAGTTGCTTAAGAGTAAAGAATGGAAGCAATTGATGAGAATATTATTCCATAGGATTTGGAGGAAAAAGAATGAAATATAGCTTTAAAATCTATGTAGATTATACTTTTCCTTTAGCTAGCATATATCTACTTGCATTATAATTGACTGTTAATACTTGTCTCTTCCATTCTCTAAACTTTAAGTTCCAAGAGGTAAAGAAAACATGTATCTATTTAGGTCACCATTGTACTCCCAGTTAGAAGTAACTGTAAGTTGAATTAATGAATAAGTGAGAAATAATACATTTATACAGTGAAGTATGATACCTATTTCCTAGGTTATTTGTAGAATTGTAGCTACTAAGCTTTTTGAACTTATATTATGATGTTGCTAAATATAGTTTTAAAGCTCTATAGGTGAAACCAGCATTCTCAATTCTTTTAATTAAACCATTCCATTTTATATGTCCATACCCTTTCATAAAGTGAGATGGTGAACCACTATTCTGTATCCACATTATGCAGCCTAATTATAAACTCAGGGTCAGACCAATACTGGGAGGCAGCAGACTAATAAATCACTATTACAAATGATATGCCCCAAAGGAGTGTTTACTGGTTACTTTAGCCAACTTATAAATGAATAGCTTCAGACCACAAGTAATTAGATAGGGTCTAGAGTAAAGAATCCTATAAAAAGAATGACAAGTTTCTTGGTATTTGAGAGTGTTTTACCTCCTTTATGCTGATTTTTATTCTAAGTTATCACGGATATTCTCTATATAGATTTTTCAACTTTAACTTATAAATAGTGAAAGCTAGATAATCTTTACTATAACTACTAGAAAATACAAGTAAATCACTTAGAAGCAGCAAGTTTTCTAGACTAATTAGTTTTTCTTTTTTTTTTAAGCTTATTTATTTGACAGTAGGCAGAGAGGCAGGCAGAGAGAGAGGGACGCAGGCTCCCTGCTGAGCAGAGAGCCCGATGCGGGGCTCGATCCCAGGACCCTGAGCCGAAGGCAGAGGCTTTAACCCACTGAGCCACCCAGGCGCCCCTCTATGAAAGTTTTTTTAAATCTCAAAGTAATATAAGTACTTTGAAAATAAATTACTCCAAATTTATTAATTGCTGTGGTGGTTACAGCCCTGTTTTGAGAGACTGCTTTCAAATCACATGTGTAGTAAATATTTTTATAGAAAAATGGTCAAAAATAGTCACAGGAAATCCCTCTTGAATATGCTATATTTACATTTCAATTTTATGTTGTTGGTTCGTTACTTTAAAATTGAATATAATTAGAATAAATAACATGCTAATGGCTTCATTTTACATTTTGAGTCAAAGCTTACTAAATTAAACCTTTACCCTCAAAATAACATTTTTTTTTTTTAAAGATTTTATTTATTTGACAGAGAGAAACACAGCTAGAGAGGGAACACAAGCAGAGGGAGTGGTAGCCGGAGAAGCAGGCTTCCTGCTGAGCAAGGAGCCCAACGAGGGGCTCAATCCCAGGACTCTGGGATCATGACCTGAGCTGAAGGCAGCCGCTTAACGACTGAGCCACCCAGGCGCCCCTCAAAATAACATCTTGAGTAAACACATGCAGTTTACCACATTTAAATGTTTTCTTGAGATCATGTGTGTTTGATTTTTTCCTTTTAAAATTTAAGAGTGTTGTATAAATGCAACTAGATTTGTGTTGTATAAATACAACTACAAGCATCCCTCATTTAATAGAGTTCTGAAGAAGAGCAATTCACAAATTAAATAACAAATTGGCTTAAATTTTTCCTTTTCCCCATGGAACTTGAGGATCTTAGCATTGCATATATATTATCAGATGGAGTATCATAGTCCTCTTACTGTGTATGTTATAGTTAAACTAAAATGAATGAGTGAGAACACTCTTTTAAAATGTACTAATGGCTATTAGTGAGATCCTAGTCCCTAGTGAACAGACCTTTATATTGGGAATGGAATAGTCACAAAGGACCAGTCTTCTCATTTGCTCATCATCGTCAGGATATTTGGGGCTGAACTGTTCATCAGCTGTGAGTCCTAGCTAATTCAAGCTGAGTCTCCGCAGTGAAACTAGGACTGAACATTTTAATCTCTGGCTTTATGAGCTGCCATTGCCTCACAGCCGGGATATCCTTAACAAACTGTAGGGATATATTGGGGCAAAATATTAGGAAATGGAACAGTAAGTTATAGTTATAATGGAGAAAGTACAAGTTAAATTATTGACCGTGGTTTCAAAATTAAAAATGTTTAAGGCAGGGTTGCCTGGGTGGCTCAGTTGGTTGAGCACAGACTCTTGGTTTCAGCTTAGGTAGTGATCTCAGGGTCCCACTCTGTGCTCGGTGGGCAGTCTGCTTCTCTTTCTCTTCCTCTCCCTCCACGTGCCACTGCCCTCCCACCCCCCGGCCTCACGCTCTCTCAAATAAATAAATAAATCTCTCTCTTTTTTTAAAGATGTATTTATTTATTTGACAGAGAGAGAGAGAGAGACGGCGAGAGAGGGAACACAAACAGGGGGAGTGGGAGAGGGAGAAGCAGGCTTCCAGCTGAGCAGGGAGCCCGAGATGCAGGGCTCGATCCCAGGACCCTGGGATCATGACCTGAGCTGAAGGCACACCCTTAACGACTGAGCCACCCAGGTGCCCTGAAATAAATAAATCTTAACAAAAAACCAAAAAACATTTAAGGCAAACTTGAGCGAAATTGCTAAAATACTGGAGATTTCTTTTGAAAAACTGGAACATTTTAAGCTCTCTGTTATACTACCAAATTGTCTGATAAGGTTGTCACTTTCAGTATATTAACACTATAAGTGATTTCAGGATTTATAATATGAATTATTTATAGTGATTTATACTACTGAGGTCCTGAAAAAATCATTACCTTTATTAGGATATTTGAAACTGTATGTTTTAAAATTTGGTGTGTTCTAGGTGTGATTGTATTACATATAGAGAAGAACAATTTTATACTGGGACATATGTTTGTCTTTATAATGAAGATTGACAGGAAAATGACAGAAATTTGTTTTATACTAAAGTTCTGAGGGACCATTAACTCAAATATAAGTTATTAATTCCTAATTTTCAAGTCCACTGTAACCTATCTCTGGCATTGTGAATCTAGACTAATCTCTCAACTTTATGTACTGTAAATTTGAGTCCCGTCTGACATGCCTTCTCATCGTCCCTTGAGTAACAGTTCATTTAGTATGCCTTTCTTTACTCATACTGTTTTCTGAAATGCCTTCTGTACTGTTTCTACCTATTTTTGTTTTTAGCCCTAATCAATAAGTACTTTTTAGCCCTCCACAAGCCTCTAGTTTACACTAATTTTCCCCTTTCTGTAAATGTTACATTTATTGTTATAGTGTACATTTTAATATTTGATCTTATTTGTCTTATGTTTTTTCTTATCTGGGGCAACATATCTGCTTCTTATGTGGCAGTGTATCTTAAATCCCTGGTAATAACTA
>CM053618.1:33662488-33769645 GCA_028646535.1 Procyon lotor | reverse complement strand
AAGCCTCTGCCTTCCACTCAGGTCATGATCTCAGGGTCCTGGGATCGAGCCCTGTATCGGCTCTCTGCTCAGCAGGGAGCCTGCTTCCCCCTCTCTCTCTGCCTGCCTCTCTGCCTATTTGTGATCTCTCTCTGTGTGTGAAATAAATAAATAAATAAAATCTTTAAATAAAAAAAGAGTGACATACACCAGCAATGAACACCCTAAAATGGAAAGTAAGGAAACAATTCCAACTATAATAGCATCCAAAAGAATAAATAACTGGGAATAATTTTAACCAAGGATGGGAAAGATTTTACACTGAAAACCAAAAACCATTGTAAAACAAATTAGCAAAGACCTAAATAAATGGGGAGATATCCCATGTTCACAGCTTATAAGATTTTATAGTGTTAAGATGGCAGTACTACCCAAAATGACTAGCAGAATCAGTGCAATCTTTATCAAAATTCTAACTTCCATTTTTGCAGAAATAAAAGAGCCAATTCTCAAATTTGTGTGGAATTGCAGAGGGCTCCTAATGAATAAAATAGTATTGAAAATGAACAAATTGGAGGATTCACACTTGAATTTCAAAACTGGAAACAAAGCTACAGTAATTAAAATAGTGTGGTATTGGCATAAGGATAAACATAGGGACCAGTGGAATAGAATTGAGTGTATAAATAAGCCCTCATATTTATGATCAATTGATATTCAATAAGGATTCCAAGACCATTCAGTGGAGAAGGAATAATCTCTTAAGTAAATGATGCCTGAGACAACTGGATGTCCATATGCAAAAGCATGAAGATACATCCCTTTCTCACACTATATACAAAAGTTAACTGAAAAAGGATCATTGATCTAAGTAATGAGTTAAAACTCCTTAAAGTAAACATAGGGATATATCCCCATGATTTTGGATTTCCCATGGGTTCTTAGATACGACAGCAAAAACACAAAGAAAAAAATAGGTAAGTAGAACTTGATTGATATTTAAAACTTTACTGCTTCAAAAGTACTCAAGAACCTGAAAAGACATCTTACAAAATGCGAGGAAGTATTGGCAAATCACATATCTGATAAAGATCTAGTATCCAGAATACTTAAATAACTTTACAACTCAACAACAAAAGATAACAACTGATAAATGGGCAAAGGACTTTTATAGACATTTCTTCAAAAAGAAGAGCCCACAATCACATGAAATTAGTTATTAGGGAAATGCACATCAAAACAACAGGATAACTACTTCACATATACTAAGATGACCGTAATAAAAAGACAGATAATAACAAGTGTTGGCAAGTATGTGGAGATACTAAAAGGATCTTACACTGCTAGTGGGAATATAAAATTTATATATTTTACCTGATATCACTAAAGATGAACTCTTCAAAATGTTTAGTACTCGAAAGGATCCAAGGCAGATTTTCTTTGGTCTTGCCCCTGGATGGGTGGTGAATATGGCAGATAAGAAAATCCTAAAACCTACAGACGAAAATCTCCTCAAGTATTACAGCTCATGAATTCCCTTCCAAGAAAGCAGACTTGTAAAAGAGTTCTGGAAGAAAATGGACTAAAACATGCATATTTCTCATCATCTTGTCTTGATTTGTGATTCTTTAGATGTTGATGTTAATTTTCCTTGTAGCCCTATTTCCATTTTTATCTAAAATTGAAATAAAAAAATGGAATAAGCAAAAAAAAAAATAGTTTTGGTAGTTTCTCAAAAACTGAAAACAGATCGGTGGTTGCCAGGCTTTTGGGGAGAAGGAACAACGGAGCGACTTCACTGGTTTTAAGATTTTCTTTTGGGACGATGAAAATGTTTGGAGAATAAATAGAGGTAATCGTTGTACAGCATTGTGAATGTACTAAATGCCACTTGACTGTACACTTAAAATGGTTACTTTTGTTATGTGAATCTAATGTTAATACAAAAAAGGTGAGGGTAAAATAAACACTTTCACACAAATAAAAGATAATTCATTGCTGATTGATCTGCACTGTAATAAATATTAAAGGAACTTCTTTAGGTAAAAGAAAAAACATCAGATGGAAATTTGGACCTACGTAAGAGAGTAAAGAGAAACTGGAAGTGCTAAATAATAGGGGTGAATATAAAAGACCTTTTTCATTTTAAACATAGTTTAAATGTCATTCTAAACATAGTTTAAAATGAAAAATGGTTTCATTTAACAATGTATTTGGAATACATTTAACATGTATACATACATATACATATGTATACATACATATAATGTAACAAAAATACATTTAACAATGAATTTGGTTCATAATAACCAAATTTCCAGTTTCAGCTCTACATGTAAAGAATAAGAAGTCATCACTTCTGTCCTCAATAGTAACAAAATTCTGACCAAACTGAAAATCAAGACTATTCTTAGATCATTCTGAGATTTGAGGTTATAGGGAAACTACCACTTCCCAAACTGGACAGACAGGCGATACAGAGAATCACAACTGAGATCAGCTTACTAGGAAGCAGAAGCTGCTTGAGCCATAAACTGGCTTAAATGATAATAGGTGAATTGCTGGAGGCTGAGTGGACAGGCTTGAGAGTTAAAAACTCATGGGGGCCCAGTCTTAGGAGAGTCCCCTATTTCTATTTGTTTTGCCTCCCAGAGCCCCACCGTACTCTTATGATGAAGATTGGAGAAAAACCTTGTGTTTTGAGCCAGGGGAGGTTGAATATAATTAACACTACTGAACTATATACTTAAAAATGGTTACAGTGGTAAAATGTGTGTGTGTGTGTGTGTGTGTGTATAACAATTAAAAATTTTAAAAAGAAATGAGCAAAAAAAAAAAGAAATGAACTATCAAGCCAGAAAAGACATGGAGGAAACTTACATACATATTGCTATGAAAGAAACCAGTCTGAAAGGTTATATATATTGTATGATCCAACTATATGATATTCTGGGAAAGATAAAACTATGGAGACCATGCAAAGATCAGTATTTGCCAGGGCTTGGGTGGGACTGAGGGATGAGTAGGTGAAATACCAGATTTTTAGGGCAGGGAAACTATTCTAAATGATACCGTAATGGTGGATAGGTGTTAAACATTTGTCAAAACTCATATATAACCATATATAACACTTTAATAATGTGTACCACAGTAACCACAGTAATGCAAATGTTAATAATAGGGGAAAATTGGGGGGGAGGTAAGCATATGGAAACTTTGTATACTTTCCACTCAGTTTTCTATAAACTGAAACTGCTGTAAAAAATAAAGGCTGTTAATTAAATAAGAAAGAAAAAGAGCTGTATTCATCCCTTTCCAAAATACATATAACTCTGAATTACTAGTTTGTGTTTTCACAGCAAATAATTGCCAAGCAGATCACAGGTATTTCTTCTACATTGCCTATTTCACTCACATTAAGACTTTCAGTGAATGACACCAACAGAAAGTTAGTTTCATGAACAGCCTTGTGTTCTTGCCTCTAGTCTTGCCCTCTAAAATATATTAATTAGCCTTCAGCGAAGAACACTTACGTTTTCTAACATTCTAAGCATATCCTCACCACAGGGCCTTTGTATTCACTGTTTTGCAAGGCTCACTTCTTTACTTGCTTTATGTCTTTATTCAGATGACCTCTTTGAGTCCTAAAATTGCCATTCTCTTCCCCACATTTTTTCCATAACACTGATCACTTTTTAATATTAGAAAACTTATTTCTCTCTCTCTCAGACATTACATGATTTCAGTGTGTTAATTTGTATCCTGCAGCTTTGCTGTATTTGTTCATTAGTTCTATCAGTTTCTTGTATGTCTATATGTGTGTATGTAGAGGTGATCTTTAGGTATAAGATCATGTCATCTGTGAACGGAGATTGTTTTATTTCTTCCTTTCCAATTTGGATACCTTTTTTTTTTTTTCCTTGCCTCATTGGTCTGGCTAGGACTTTCAACACTGTTTTGAATAGAAGTGTTAGGAGTAGGCATCTTTTTTTTTTTTTTTATCATGAAAGGGTGTTGAATTTTGTCAAATACTTCTTTCTGTACTAATTGAGATGATCACATAGTTTTCTTCATTTTGTTAATGTGGTGTGTTTCACTCATCAGTTCTCATGTGTTGAACCATACCATCCTTAAGCTCACAGGAATAAGTCCCACTTGGTCATGGTATATAATCCTTTTAATGTACTGCTGTATTCAATTTGCTAGTATTTAGTTGAGGATTTTTTCACCAGTATTCTTCAGATATTGCTCTACAGTTTTCTCCTAGTTTCTGTGTCTACCTTTGGTATTGAGATAATGCTGACCTCATAAAATGAGGTTAGGAATGTTGCCTCCTCTTCCGATTTGGAAGAGTTTAAGAAAGGAGGGAAAAATGAAACAAGATGAAACCAGAGAGGAGGGGCCCTTGGGTGGCTCAGTGGGTTAAAGCCTCTGTCTTCGGCTCAGGTCATGATCTCAGGGTCCTGGGATGGAGCCCCACATCAGGCTCTCTGCTCAGCAGGGAGTCTGCTTCCCCCTCTCTCTCTCTGCCTGCCTCTCTGCCTACTTGTGATCTCTCTCTCTGTCAAATAAATAAATAAAATCTTTAAAAAAAAGAAAGAAAGAAAGAAAAAAAGAAACCAGAGAGGAAGACAAATCATAAGAGACTCTTAATCTCAGGAAACAAACTGAGGGTTGCTGGGTGGGAGGGGAGCAGAGGGTAAGGGGTGGCTGTGTGAGGGACCTTGGGGACAGTATGTACTATGGTGAGAAAAAAATAAATTTGATTTTATTCTAGTTTACTAAAATATATATGTATATACACACACACACACAGGGAATTTAAAAAGATATTTAAAAGAATTTTTAAAAATTTTAAAAATCCTTTTAAGAACTTTAAAAAAAAAGTAATTCTTTAAATGTTTGGTAAAATTCTTTAGTGAAGTCTTCTGGTTCTGGGCTTTTTTGAGGGGAGGGACCTGATTCAATCTCTTTAATGGTTATAGGTTTCTTCAGATTTTTTAATTTATAACTTTATCATGGTAGGTTATATATGTCTAGTAATTTGTGCATAATTGTTCATAGTAGTCTCTTAAAATCCTTTTTAAATTTTGTCTTATCAGTTGCAAAGGCTCCTTTTTAATTAATGATTTTAGTTATTTACTGTCATTTTTCTTAGTTAATATAGAACAGCTCATTTCTTTTTATCAGAGAATAATATTGTGTTGTACAGATGTTCCACAGTTTATTCATTCACCTGTTGAAGGACATCTTGGTTTCTTCTAGGTTTCACCAGTTATAAAAAACAACAACACTGCTTTAAACTTTGATGGTTTGTGGATATGAATTTTCAGTTTTGGGGCGTAAATACTTAGAAGCAAGATTGCTGGATCATATATATGTAATATTATGTTTAGTTTTAGAAGAACTGCCAAGCCATCTTCCAAAGCAGTCGTTCCATTTTGCATTTCCTCCAGCAATAAATGAGAGTTCCTGGTGGTTCACGTTTTTACCAGCATTGGGTGTTATCGGTCTTTTGTATTGTAGTCATTCTGAGAGTTGTTTATTAATATCTCATCATTGTTTTAATTTGCACTTCCCTAACAATGTATGATGTTGGACATCTTTTCATTTGCTTGTTTGCCATCTGTGTATCTTCTTTGGTAAGTTGTCTATTCAGATCTTTTGCTAATCTTAATTTTCTGCTTTTTGAGAATATTGAGGGTCAGGGCCTATTGCATATTTGATTTTGGAAAGTCTTCCAATAACAATTTGCTTCTTTTTTCATTTATTATTATTATTTTTAAAGATTTTTGTTTATTTGACAGAGAGATCACAAGCAGGCAGAGAGGCAGGCAGAGAGAGAGGGGGAAGCAGGCTCCTCGCTGACCAGAGAGCCTGATGTGGGACTCGATCCCAGGACCCCGAGATCATGACCCGAGCCGAAGGCAGAGGCTTTAACCCACTGAGCCAGCCAGGCGCCCCTTTTTTCATTTATTTTAGATTATAACCTCCTTTCCTCTCTCTTCTACCTTCTGTCCTTCCTTCTTGCCACCTAAAAAATTCATTTTTATTTGCTATTTATTTATTTAACTTATTTTTCTTTATGGTTGAGTTTGAAGTTTTACTACAGTTTAGTTTTTTTCTTATTTGGAAGCTTTAGTTTTATAACTAGACATGATTTTCACGATCACATTTACATCTGGTATTTATAAGTCATATTTCGTTTTCATTTTTCTACATTGAGCATCAATATTTTCCACAGTGAACAGAGCTGACATCGTATCATCAGCTAAGGGAATAGTGGACTTTAGGTGGCTCGAGAGCTCAGTAGTGAAATGACTTTGGTTTGCTAGTGGTTACTCATTCCATTAGTCTGATGACCTGAGGGTCATCTTGCCTTTTGGATCCCATCATGAAGTTGTTACTAGGGCCTTAGAAAAATGGTGGACCTCAAATCTTTAGTATTTCTTAGAAAAGTAGTATTTTGTAACTACTTGGAATACACAGTGCCTTAATCCCTGTGTCTTTTTTTTTCACCTTCTTTCCTCCTACAGTCACCAGAGAAGAAAGGAAAAGAAGCAAATACTGGTTTTGGTGGGCCTGTTGTTAGTTCTCTGTATCATGAAGAAATCATCAGGTAATTCTCTTCTAGTTTTTTTTTTTTTTTTTAAGATTTTATTTATTTATTTGACAGAAGGAGGGAGATCACAAGTAGGCAGAGAGGCAGGCAGAGAGAGGGGGAAGCAGGCTCCCTGCTGAGCAGAGAGCCCCATGTGGGGCTCCGATCCCAAGACCCTGAAATCATGACCTGAGCCGAAGGCAGAGGCTTTAACCCACTGAGCCACCCAGGCGCCCCTCTTCTAGTTTTTGATAATAGAGATACATACATCTAAATGTGTGTATACATGTGTATGTGTGCATATTTTTAATTCTGAAAACTTCCATCTGCGAAGAACTTTTTCTTAGTGTGAAACTAATTTGGTGGTATCTCTAGTAATATAATAAATAGCAGGAAATAATTTTTTAGGTATATTATCTTTGAAATCATAAGTGTCTGAATCAGTGCCAGATAGTAACCTTTCCCACTATGTAAGTAGTTGGTAGGGCAAGGTTTTGTGTCTCACACAATCTAAAGCTGTGGGGTTTTGTTGTTGTTCCTCAGAATACCTTATTTCTCTGTGTGTGTGTGTGTGTGAGTGTGTGTGTATATGTCTTTAGGTTTAGTCACAGTACTGATAAAAATGCCATTATTATTTTTTTTAAGTATGGCTGCATTCTGAACTGAAGTCTATAAGGGAAAGTGTTGATTCAGTCCCATGAAGCTTATACAATTCCTAAAAATATTTATATTCTTTTTTAGGAAAAAAGTTTTAAATTTTTTGTTGTCATTGTGAAATTAGCATTATTTCTTTTAAAGATTAAAAATCATGTTGAGTATAAAATGGTACACTAAAGAGAATATTATGGAGGATTCTCAAAAAATTAAACAAAGAATTACTATATGGCCCAGCAATTTAGCTTCTGGTTTTATATAGGAAGGAATTGAAAACAGGATCTCAAAGACCTGTTTGCACACCCCTGTTCATAGCAGCACTATTCATAATGGCCAGGAGGTGGAAGCCACCAAAATGTCCATTAACAGAAGAATGTGGTATATATATGTGTAATAGAATCTTATTCAGCCTTAAAAAGGAAGGAAATTCTGACATAGTCTCTAGAACATAGACAACCCTTAAGGACATTATGCTAAGTGAAATAAGCCATTCATAAAAAGATAAATACAGTATGATTCCTCTTATGTGGAGGTATGAAGAGTAGTCAGATTCACAGAAACAAAAATTAGAATGGCAGCTGTCAGGAGGTGGAGGAAGTGGGAAAGGGGGAGTTGTTATTTAATGGGTGTAGAGATTTTGTTTTGCAAGATAAAAATTTCTGGGGATTTGTTCAACAATGTGAATGTACTTAATATTACTGAACTGTACACTTAGAAATGGTTAAGCTGGTAAATTTTATGTTATGTGGGGTTTTCTTTAACCATAATTTAAAAAATTCTTAATGATCACTTGTATTATTTAACAAGGATCTTACATTTTATATGTTATATATAAAATTTCTTGGATAATTTTTTTCTTTCAGCACTGTGTGAAAATCAGGAAAAGGATTTTGTTCTGCTTTAAAGTCATGTGACACATTCTAAGATTTTTTAGTCTTGGCCTTATTTTTTTAAGTCATCTAAATTTTAGTCTTCTTAGATATTCTGGAACATATTATTAAGATATGAAACAGTAGGAAACATGAATGTGAACCATTGAAAGCCTTTTAACTATTACAAACATTAATTTTGTCATTACTAATAACAGATCAGAAATAGCAGCACTTAGTCATTTTCTTATATTCGAGAAATAGTTTTGTAATTAAACTGAATTCCACTATAATAAACTAGATCATGATAAAAATTACTCTAAACAGAAATGTTGGATTATTTCAATAAAAGATCATATGTGATCCCTATTGTTTCTAAAGTATAAGAATGCAGTTACAACAATGAATATAGGCTATTTGTTGAAGTTTATGTAATCAAATTTTGTTTGTACTAAGGCGAAATATACCTGGTGTTTTATTTTTCCAAAAGGAAGTTGTGCCTTAACTGATGTTAATTGCAGTTTCTTGGCAGAATTATGTTCAACTGAGGTGAAAGTGACAGGTTTTAGAGTTTTAGAAATGTTAAATGGTAAACTTGGTGAAAGGAAAATGTCTCTTCTGTAGAACCAATGTTTTTGGTTCTACAAAAAAAGAACACTAGGAAGCATTTTGTATTTACTTACTTACTTTAGAGACTAGGGGGTGGGGGGAGAGAGAGAGAGCACAAGCAGGAGGGGCAGAAGGAAGGGGAGAGAATCCCAAGCTGACTACACATGCTCAGCATGGAACCCGACAGGGGCTCGATCTCCTGACTCTAAGATCGTGACCTGAACTGAAATTAAAAGTCGGATGCTTACCCAGGAGTCCCCTAAAAAAGTATTTTGAAGACCTGTTTTGGATATTTTAAGATATACAATCTTCTGGGGCGCCTGGGTAGCTCAGTTGTTAAGCGTCTGCCTTCGGCTCAGGTCATGATCCCAGGGTCCTGGGATCGAGCCCTGCATCGGGCTCCCTGCTCGGCGGGAAGCCTGCTTCTCCCGCTACCATTCACTCTGCTTGTGTTCCCTCTCTCGCTGTGTTTCTCTGTCAAAAAAAAAAAGACAGTCTTCTAAAATTTTTATATTTTCAAGGATCAGGAAAATCAGTATCTAATAAAGTCATTTAATAAGGTTTGGACTCTATTGTTCTGGCAGCTTTCCTGACTAATGTGCCTTGTAGGTGATAAGTTAAGGCCCATTTTTATTTTATTGTAAATGTTCTTTTTTTTTTTTTAAAGATTTTATTTACTTAGAGAGAAAGAGCACAAGCACAGGGGGTGCAGAGGGAGAGGCAGAAGCAGGCTCTCTGCTGAGCAGGGAGCCCGATGTGGGACTTGATCCCAGCACCCTAGAATCATGACCAAAGGCCGGCGCTTAACCGACTGAGCCACCCAGGCGTCCCTATTGTAAATGTTCTTGAGCCAGGGGCCACTGGGGCCAATTCTGAGCCTGTTTTGGTCCTTATTTCTACTCTGTCACAGAAAGTGACAATGTAATGTCATAGTTACAGATCTCTGTTAATATTCTAGAGCCCTGACACCGATTTTTTCAAGATTTTATTTATTTTGTGTGGGGAGGTGCAGGAGAGGGACAGACTCCATGATAAGACCAGAGCCCAACATGGGACTTGATGCAGGGCTGGATCTTATGACCCTGAGATCATGACCTGAGCAGAAATCAGGAGTTGGCTGCTTAACTGACTGAGCCACCCAGGTGCCCCCCGACACCAGTTTTTCATCATGAAGCTGGTTAATTGTTCTGTAGGGAGATACAGCGTGAGGCTGATTAAGTATAAAACACTATGAAGCCAAATGCCAGCATTCAAATGTTGGTTCCACCACTTACTAGCTCTGTGACTTTAGACAAGTTACTTTATTTGCACAATGGAGATAATTATATTACCTTTCTCATGTGACACATGGGTTACATGAGTATGTATACACAGGCATCTTAGTATAGCATCTGGTACAAAATAAGTTACTATGCAACTGTTAAGTTTTATTAGTATTGTTATTCAGCACAGAACCCCACAGGAGGGACCCAAGGCAAAGGGCTTTTGTTAGGGGCTGAAGTCACATTTTGGTTTGGTTATAGAATTAGGTACGCGTTGTTTGGTTTTGTAAGAGAAAATGGAAAATAAGAAAGGAAGAGCCAGTACTATTAGAATCCATGTTTGGAACTGTAGAAACGAGAGGGACAAATCTTTTAACTCACAGTTGCTCTAGTCTCAAGATCAGATGTGTTTCCTTTATACTGTAGATGGGCAGAAAAAGCTCTGATTAATAAGCATAGGGCTTTGCAAAGAGTCAAATGCTTCTGCAGTACAGACACTGACTCACTTAACAAGAAATCACTTTTGGTGACTTGTATGCTGAGAAGGTTTTATCTAGAAGTTGGCGCATAAACTGAGAAATTAGGGCAAGAATTCAAAGTACAATAAATGAAGCATGTACAGTGTCCGTTCTAGCCTGCAGTAAGATTTGGTTTTCCCTGTTCTAGTTGTAGTTTGATGCTATGTAATCTATCAGAATTTTATTAATCCCACTTAGACAGGCAGCCATCTGGACCTTCTCTAAGCAAGACCAGACCAGTATACAACTAAGATGATTGATGGGCTCTGGAATTGATTAGTTGTTCCGTGAGACAAATGAACTGTTTTGGCAGAAAATACCAGAGGTCACTGCTGTGGTCAGACACAAAAGCCTGTAGAATTTTAAAGAGATGCTTTCATCATTGGCTTAGAAAGTAAAAAATTTTTAAACAGCATTGGATTTTGAAAATATTTTAGAAATATCTTTTGATTGGCTGCTCTTTCGTTCCGATTATAAAGTGGCATACTATAAGTATAAACTACAGTGAAGGTGATTATGCTTTGATTTTGTATTTTTGGTAAAAATATGAACTGGAATGAAAGTGTGAAAACTTATCCCTTACACATAAATTGTTCTCTAAAATGTTCCTGAGAGAGGTGTAATCGGAGAAAAAGCTACAACATAGTTTTATTTTTAAGTGATTTATAAAATCAGGTGGTATAAAATTCCGTTCAGTTATTTATTCAAAGCTTCACATTGTTAGAGAGCAATCTGGACAAATCCACGTAAGACTCCAGAGTTTCAAGAGTATACATATACGTATACATATACATATACAAAATAGACATATTTTATATTTTAAAATGTGAATATTTGGATTTTTTTGCTTTCAGTTGACTAAGTCGTTCTGGGATGCTACCGTACCTCTGATACCACTGTCCTCAGCACCAGAGATTATCCTGCTTCCCTACATCTGTTTGGCTGGTAGTAGGGAAATCCTTCTCTATTTCACTGTGTTGCCCGTGATCAACATTGTGTTAACACTTCGGTGATAGGTGATAAATTGGATGACATATGTCTTGTTACAATCCGGTTATTCTTTGAGGACTACACAAGTGTGCATAGGCAAGTGGGCAACTCCCCCTTGAGAATCTGACTGCTCAGAATGAACTTGAGTTATGGATTTATTCAGCCTGTAAAACCTCAGCTGGCATAAATAATTGAGAAAGCAAAGGTTTTTCTGTGGTGCATACCTCAGGGACTCAGGGCTCCCTTCCTCCTCTCTACCTCCCTTTCTTATGAAAATGATCCCAGTTGCACTCCTAGATAATAACACACCAAGCAATTAAAAGCCATGGGTGGCTGGAGAGAGGAGAAAAGGTTTAGTTAATGAGCTTTTCCTCTTCCAGTGCCCAGGAGAGCCTTAGGAATGACAAGGCGATTAAAGCGGAAGAGATAATTATAGATTATGTGAAAATGGGTCCCTTGGGACAAGCAGGTCTTGCCATAAACAGTAACTGTTATAAGAGTCTCCTGGCTCTCGCGTTCACCCTATTCTGTCGTGCTTTATTTCGCTCCTGTGTGCTCAGTGTCATGGTGGAACCAAGCGGCTAGGTAGACCCACCTGTTCGTAATCAACAGCCCTTTCTGAACCGGAGGTCCTTCCTCGACAAAAACCGTCACCTTCTCCTCCTCTCTCCTTTTCTTCTTTCATTTGCTTCCTCCTCTTCCTTTTCCTCACTTTTTGGTCTCTTTTCTGTCTGCCCCTCTAATCTTACAGGTACATTGTGTCTGTGAAATGCTAGACATTTGGACTCCTTTGCAAAGGTTTGAGTGCATGTGTGTGCGTGCACATGTACAGATACATAAAGTTATGGATATACTCTATCCATTATAATAAAAGATATATATATCATATATAATATAAGTAAATGTTTTCCTCTGTTGAAATGCTTTACAGACATAATTTAAAGGAAGATATTTTAAAAGTAGCAAAGATGCTAGAATTGCAAGTCATCTTCTTAATTCTCATTTAATTATCATCAGCTGTTCTTTCAGTACTGAGAGCAAGCAGTTTTGGTTCATTTCATTGCCTTTCAATTTATGAGAACTTAGCTGATTGCATTGTATATGGTAATAAATGCTTGGTGTTAGTCGAAGTTAGAATCCATGTGAAAAAGGCATTATAACATTAATTACATGGGTTTATTTATAAATTTTACCCAATATAAAATGTTATATATATATTAGGTAAGTATTTTACCAGTATTTTATGTAAAGAAAGCCATTCCTGAGTCTCTTATGTCACATTAGTCTACTCTCTCTCTCCCCCTCCTTCCTTAATATATCAGAAGTCCTGTTTCTTCATATTCCAGAATAATCCAAATTCATCTAGTTTTCATCATCACCACTATCATGCCTTTGGCAATACTGTCAATACTCTTAAACAATCATCGTCTCTTGGCCAGGACACTACAGAATGGATTCCTTCTTCCTTTGCTGTCTCCTCCTGGATTTATAACTCATATCATCACGTCACTCTCCTGCTTAAAGCCCTTTAATGGTTTCTCATAGCACTTAGGTTAAATCTAAAATTCCTTAACATGTCTTACAGGGTCCCCCATCATCTGATCTAATGCCATTTTCCTTTTCCCCCTTATTGACGCTGTTCCATCCACATTGGCTTATTTTTATTCCCTTAAAGGTCTAATTAATAGTTGTTAGATGAATTGATTGATAGTGTTATGTAAGGGTATATGAGAAATGACCCATCATACAACATATGTTGAAATCTTAAGGTAATAATACCAACTAACAACTATTGACCTTTAATTATAAGCTAGTTACCATATTGCATGTGTTATATGTATTATTTCACTCAATCTTCAGAATGATCCTATGAGATGTAGGTAGTAATATCCCTATTTTACAGATGAGGAAACTGAGACTTAGAGAGGTGAGGTTACTTGCCCAAGGCCCCATGACTAGTACTCTACTGTTGCTCTACTATACTGCTCCTGAGATGATTGAGGAATCCTTGTGGTCTGCAATTAGTGAAAATAATTTTGATAGTTGTTATTATATGAACATAGTGACTATCTTCCATTTAAACTTTTAAATTCCTTTTCCATTTAGTAAATTTTTTTTTTTTAAATGTGCTTTACTGGTCGGATTACAAACTATAATCTTTCATTTATCAGTATACTGATGGTGATGCTGCTTTTGAATTAATTTATTGATTTTAGACTTACCTTAAGTTTGAGAATGTAACTCAGCTCTATAGAGCCTGTTAGCCAAGGGATTCTATAGATTTTTCTGATGTGGCCACTGGTTTTCCAGGGATTGATTGGAATTGAAATGTATTCTTTTGTACAGGCGTTTAAAGTATCAGAAATTTTCAATCAACTGTTTTTAGAATTAAGCAGGTTTTAAAAGGTGAAAATGCATTTTTAGTAACTAGTATCTATGAATGGCTAGATAACTTTTCCAGGACATCAAGTTACATACAAGAAATACTTGGGGCGCTGTTCTTTCCTTTGTCATTGCTTCCTTGCAAAAATATAAGAAAAATACACTAACAGCATATTAACAACATAAATAAGATAATAAATAGAACTTCTCATTTGAGGCTTTTCAGAATTTTCTAGGGGCACCCGGGTGGCTCAGTCGATTGAGCATATGTCTTCCTTTGGCTCAAGTCATAATCTCAGGGTCCTGGGATCTAGCCCTGCTTTGGGCTCTCTGCTCATCCGGGAGTGTCCTTCCTTTGCTCCTCCCCTCCCCACTCATTTCTCTCTCTCTCAAATAAATAAAATGTTTAAAAAAATAAAAATATTTTCTAGACCTAGAATTAAGTATGCTATATGTGTAACCCAGTCGAAAATAGTTATGATTTGGTAGAGAAAACATTGCCATTACTGCGTAACAGGAAGAGGGAAAGCTAACTGGTTATGTGCTATAACTGAAACCCATTGGAGAAATAGTAGCACTCTGAGTGGGAAGATTATGACCCAATATCTATAAATTCTTTCAGTCATGCACCAGTCCATTTGGGAGTGTGTATTTTGAACCGACATTATTACTTCATTGGCTCTAAAACACCCCTGGTTTTAGAATACCATCATTTAAATACCATTAAGAAAAAAATGCACTAATTAATTGTAAGATGTTACAGATTATAAGATTCATCAGAAATATTAAAACATGAAAAAATTATATTTTAGAATCAAGGAAATATGGTAACTTAACAATTTCTAAAGGTCTTTTTGCCATTTAGGATTATAAGAATTATTTTAAGAACAACGCTACAAACAGCAACAACAACAAAAGCATTTTCTTAAGTGCCTCGATCTGAATGCTAAGCTTCTTGGGCATAGTTATTGCTCCGGTATTGTTTGCCTCCTCAAGGGCATATGACCAAGATATCTCTGAAAAGAGGTACTATTTACAAGATTTTACCTGGAGGTCATAGTATAGATTCTCATTTATGGTGTTTATAAGATTGAGACTCAAAAACAGTGTTTTACAAGGTGAAATTTAACATCCAAAACTTTAATTAGATATTAATTGAAAGTGAGGATTTTTGATGTGCTGAGTATGACAGCTCTGACTATTTAATTCTTGAGTTAGGAGCTGACTTTACCTATTTGCTTCTCCCAGATAAGCCTTATACCAGTTTTGCTAAAAACCTCTGAGTAAGAACTGATTTGTCCTCTTCAGGAGAGAAGCAACTATAAGCAAAATTAAAATATGCTTGTATAGTGTTTTTTATATTTGTAAGTTAAAACATGCTTTTTTAAAAAATACAGGGTGTATCTTAATTTCTGTGTAGACATTTTATCTTAGCTCCTAAAGATTGATAGTTTAGTCATATCAAAGGTTATGTGTGTGTGTGTGTAATATAAAGATACATTTACATATAAAATGTATATAAAGCTTTCATAAAAAAGAATCAGCATTAGACGTTGGGCTTTGTATTTGTCATGCAATGATAGAATGTTGGTAATCTAGTCAAATGAGATCAGTGAGGTGACACCATTATTTTCTGACATTGTATTTGGACAGAATAGCAAGTCTTTACCTTTCAGATTGACAACTTCTTTTTATTTTTTTTAGATTTCTTTATTATTTTAGGGAGAGAGAGAGTTTGGGAGGTAGAGGCAGAGGAAGAGGGAAAGAATCTTAAGCAGACTCCATGCTGAGCATAGAGCCCGACATGGGGCTCCATCTCACAACCTGAGCTGAAACCAGGAGTTGGGTGTGTAACTGACTGCTCCACCCAGATGCACCCCCCCCCAAATTAACAGCTTATGACCACACGTTTGTCAAATAAATTAGGAACTTAAATTCCTGCAAAGAAGTAGTATTCAGCAATAATACTCCTGAATTTTGTAAGAGCAAACAGGCTTTCATTTTAGAAAGACTGGCTCCTAAGGAGCTTCACAGTGTCTTTTCTGTGAATTTATGTTCATTCTTCAATCTCAAAGATCCAGAAAAAGATACATACTCCAGGGACAGAGTAGCAATAATAAAACTCATTTGAAGCTGACATATAAACTAAAATATCCAAGGCTATATCTTTACAGTGAGACGAGTGCTTAGGTGCCCTGCATACTCTCTGAGTATTGAAGAACCCAGACAGACAGATTAATAGTTAGATGATTATTTGTGAATATGTAAATAGAAGGTGAACCATTTTCTGAGAGTTGCTTTAGCCAAGGTCCTATTTGAGGCCTCTTAGACAAGGTGTCTCCAGTAGAGAGATACCTCAGAATGCTCTTTTTTTTTTTGGCTTCAAATTAATTGTTTCTTTTGGTCAGAGATCATAATTGACCTCACTGACTTTTCCCCTACTATGGTTCATTGCTAATCATACCTCCTACTTGAGGATAGTGGCCTTTCAGGGCTTTTTGTTTTAGATATGCTGAGGTTAGTGTCTGAATTAAGTAGCTCTTTGGATCTGGATGTGGTATCTCTCTAACTCATCTGCGGGCTCCCTACCATAGCCAGGTCCCTCAAGCACTTCTTTTTGTTGATGTTTCCTTTTCTTTCTATTCTTAGGAATATTCTTCTTTCTGTTCTTTAGTAACCCAGCTGGGTGGTCAGTTCATTCTTCAAAGCTGGCCTATAGTGTCAGCTCTTCTGTAGTGCTTTTATTTGATCATCCTTAGTTGATTAGCTCACTCCTTATTTTGGGTCTCTACTTTATAGAATTTTGGGCTAGATTGACACTCAAAGCAACATTTTGCTATTGTAGTCTCTAAGAGAATTTTGGAAGACTATGTTCTCCTTTATAATCTGATGATAACTTCTAAAATTCTTATTTAAAAGTTTAAGTATATTGCAGAGAGCATAATTTCTGGTATTTTACAAATAATCATGTTTTAAAATAAATCTTTTAGATGAATCTAAATATTATCAATGATAATCCATTTTTTAAAAATGAGAGAAACTGGGAAAATGGTACGCAAGGTCTCTCTTTGTATTATTTCTTATAGTTGCATGTGAATCTTTAGTTGTCTCAAAATAAAAAGTTTAACTAAAATAAAATCCTGATCTTGATTTAAAAATACATGAACAAGGGGTGTCTGGATGGTGTAGTTGGTTAAACATCTGACTCTTGGTTTCTGCTCAGGTTGTGATCTCAGGGTCATGAGACTGAATTCCTTGTTGGGCTCCATGTGCAGCGCGAAGTCCGCTTGAGTTTCTCTCTCCCTCTTTCCCTCCCCCACTCAGGCTCACTCTTCTCTAAATAAATAAATCTTTAAAAAAAAATACATGAACAAAGTCTTCAACAGAAAATTTTCATCAATTCTTTTTCTCCTTTTCTTCTACCTCTCCCACACAATTTTATTTTAAAGTAATACTTTTTTTTTAAAGATTGTATTTATTTATTTGACAGAAAGAGATCACAAATAGGCAGAGAGGCAGGCAAAGGGAGGGGGGAAGCAGGCTTCCCACTGAGCAGAGAGCCTGATGCAGGGCTTGATCCCAGGACCCTGAGATCATGACTGAGCCGAAGGCAGAGGCTTTAACCCACTGAGCCACCCAGGTGCCCCATAAAGTAATACATTTTTGTGTAATCTTAGCATACAATCATAATTCTCTGTAACAAAAATATGTATTAAGTTGGACTTTTTAAAATTTAATTTTCTGCAACCCAAAACTTAATGCATTATATCTTTTACCATTTGAGTTAGCATTGTAATTCTTTGTATACAGCTGATCAACATACATCATAAATATTGTTAAATAATTATTAAACATAAGTAAAATTTAATTGAAAATGTATTTTAATGAGATGAATGAGGCTTTTAAAAATAGTTTAACAGATGAATATTATTTTTCATTAAAATGAGACAGAGTATAGCATCAAGTCTGTTTTTTGTTTTATTTCAGCTCTTCCATCCTGTAATGTTAGCTATAGAATGTTTCCTAACACCAGTTTTTCACGAGAATTGTCCCTTTATTTGGTACCAAGGAAAGTTTTATATCTTAGAGTAGTCAACCTAGGATTGATTTTCCCCCCCAAACCTTTCCCAGTATATAGTTAAACAGAGCATTTCTAAGCAAAAGAGTAACAGGTTTAATTAATAGTCATTTGCCAAGTCTTAGCAAAGTCTTTTTTTAATATTTCCTAGAAATATAGCATAATAAGAAGAGAGGCATAATTCCTTTCTGATACAACCTAGGAGGGGAGTGATCAGAGCAGAGGGAAATTTAAAAAGGACAATGGTGATGAGATAGTTACCACAGGAGTCTCTCCAAGTAGATCAGTTAAGGGAAAAATGCATTTGTTTGCAAGTTGAGCTGAAAATTGATTCACTTAAAATTTTAATTTTTTTTTCTAGCTTAAGTTTTTATACCTCCATATCCCTTTAAAGGTCTTTTTGTGTACCCCCATGAGGAATAAGTGATATGTGTTTGTGTTTGTGTAGGTATTGGCTTAATCTACTTTGTGTTTTCCTTCATTCAGTAAATAATTTTTCTTTGTAAAAAAAAAAAAAGAATTTTTCATTGTCTGTTTACTGGCATACTATTTTTTTCTGATTGAGTTTAATAAATATATATTGAAATATTTATTGAATGTATCTCTTGAATTGTTACATATCTGAGCTAGTCCCATAAATGCATTTTTTTTAATTCTAGAAGGGAGATGAAATAGTAACTAACGGACTCTAGGTTGCTTACTATGAAACCTGTTTGAAATACTCTTTTGATAGGAAAATGCAATTTTTGTTGAAAGTGGTACAGATAATTTTTTTTTTTTTAAGATTTTATTTATTTGACAGAGAGAAACACAGCGAGAGAGGGAACACAAGCAGAAGGAATGGTAGTGGGAGAAGCAGGCTTCCCACAGAGCAGGGACCCCAATGCGGGGCTCGATCCCAGAACCCTGGGATCATGACCTGAGCCGAGGGCAGACACTTAACGACTGAGCCACTCAGGCGCCCCGGTGCAGATATTATTTTTAGGAGTATGCAAGGATCTGTTCTTCCTGTGATTGGTGAATAATAACCATACTTAAATGTCCCTCTTCTCTTCCATAAGGGCATGTCCTCATATTTCAAAGGAATTTCAAAGAAAACCAGTGATTCCCCCCGCCTTCGGATATACAATTGTATTTTCTGTCAATTTCAGAAAATTTGGAGTAGAGAGACAGAGAGAAACTTTCTGTCTTTTGCGAGGGATAATGTGGGATATCTTTAAAGGTAGTATCTTGGCCATAACTCTTGCTTATCCATAGAGACTGGATATGGTAATTTTATCACTCAAATTGAGCAAAGAGAGGGAAAAAGATAACTAACTGACTGAGAATCATAAGAGAAAGGAAGATAAAGTGAGAAGATGTGAAAGAGCATTTACATTTGTTTAGGCTCTACTGTATTTGGTAATGGTTGAACTCATTTGCACATGTTTTATTTAAGGTAAGTATGGTTATAGAGGGAGGGATTGCCTGCAGAGTGCTGTATTGACAGGGAAATGTGGGCAGGAAAAGAGAACTGTATTTGTAAATTGTACATGATCTTGTTGGAGACAAGAAAAGAGATGTGGAAAGATGTTGCTCCAGATGTTTCTCCATTTTGGACACTAGGTGGTGACATTGTATAAAGACAGCTTGGTTGCTGGCAAGTAATAGGTTCAGTCTTGGAGTGGGGATAACTATTAGCAACTAAGCCCAAGAGTATCACCTAATTTTTTTTTTTGTCTTAGTCATTTAGCTTTGTGGCACATTTGTGGTGATTTTTCTCAATTTCTTTTTGATATTTAATTTACATTGTATATTGTATCTATAAGCATTTTATAAGTCCTTTATGTGCCTAACGGATTTAGTGATAAACAGCAGATGATGAACTGGTATTCAGATGAAAAAAATGCCACTGCCCTCCAAAACATTCATATGCCCAAACAAAAATAATTTATATAAGTGATGCATAATAAGCATTGAAAGTATAAAATATATTAAATAAAAATTTAAATAATTTTGTATTGTATTTACTCTTTTACTGGCTAAGGCCATTTGGGGTTCGGGAAGAAAGACCTCGTTGATTGAGAAAGATCCTCCCCATCTATGAATAACCCTTACACAATACTGGGTATGGGTAACCTGCATCCCGGGGATCCTCCTTACCTTCCTTTCTGTGCCTCACCAGCAATTCTCCATTGTTTTCAAGTTCGAAACAACTGGGGAGTAGTGCATTTCTGTTATGATTCCAAATGGTACAGTCCTTCATTCCTTTCTCTCGGAGTTAGAGTTGCTGTCTCCTGAATTAGAGGGGCCTTTCTTACTGGATTGGATGAAAATAATGGGTCCCTGTTATTCCCAAGTCAGAATTTTTAATACACTTTCACAGGAATACTGTTTTTTGTGAGAGTTAAGTATAGCTAAAGTGGTATTACATTCAGACTTAATTTTAAAGGTCATACTTTTCCATTCTGGGTTCTTGGCCTCAGACTTCTCTGTTTTCTTTCAGAGTAAGTGATCTGGAAGAGCATTTTTCTCTTCTGCAAAATGGACCTTTTTATATTTCTTTTCTTATTGCTTTTAAACCTGTTTCTTCCTGGAAGTCTACCTCATTTTCTCCAGCTGAGCTCTGTACTCTTATAGGCCTTTAAAAAAGTCCATCTTTACCTTATGTTAATCGTATATAGATTTTTCATCCATACTCTACATGTATTGAACATAAAGTTTCTTGTTTATCCTTATACTCTACATGTATTGAACATAAAGTTTCTTGTTTATCCTTATGTCATCAACAGGATCTTGCCCAGTGTCTTGCATGTAGTAGGTGTTCAATTAAATACATCACATGCATAAGGAAAGCTTAGATGATTAATACCAAAGTAGGGTGTTTTAAGTTAATTACCTCTGAGTGAAAATAGCTTTTTATAGGGTATAAAGTATTTAAATTGGCTTTTAGGATAGAAGGGCTCCTAAGGCCAGTTGCTTTCATTCTGGTGAATGGAACCTATGGCCCCACAGGTTATAAAACATACGAGTATAATTTTTGGAACTCAAATTTCATTCTTTTATTCCTGTCCAGCAAATGTAGTCCACATATAGAACGATTTCATTGATGACAATCCAAATTACTGATCCTTTTGGGAATTAGTGATTTTTTGAGACTCCTCATTGAAGCTCCCATACCCCCACATACACAAACACACTAAGAAAAATGCACACATGTTCACACAATTCTGTGTACTATTTTTGAGAACTCATAGACTTTATGTTAAGAACTTCTGCATTAGATTTTAGAATAGACTAGCTGACTAGCCAAGCTGTAGCTTGATATGATAGAAAAATGTACTATATACAAAATCAGTTGATCTCAGTGAGTTCCAGCTCTTGTTCTACCCGTGATAAATGTGATGCCATTTGGCAGGTCATATAATCTCTCTTTACTTGTTTCTTTGTGAAGTTGTTGGATAAGAGTGAATTAATTTAGTCCACCAATATACTTAGAAGAGTGCTGGGTATAACATGCTTCCCAGTTTTTGTTCCTAGTCTTTGTTTCTAATACTTCATGAAAGATTTCTGAATTTTGTGATGCTCTTTCTTTCCTTTAAGAAAATTGCTTTCTGGGGCACCTGGGTGGCTCAGTGGGTTAAAGCCTCTGCCTTCGGCTCAGGTCATGATCTCAGGGTCCTGGGATCGAGCCCCACATCAGGCTCTCTGCTCAGCAGGGAGCCTGCTTCCCTCTCTCTCTCTCTCTGCCTGCCTCTCTGTCTACTTGTGATCTCTCTCTCTGTCAAATAAATAAATAAAGTCTTTAAAAAAAAAAAAAGACAATTGCTTTCTGTCTTTAAGAAAATTACATTAGTGTATATGTGTATGTATGTATATATTTGTTTGTATACACACACACACTTCAAACTTGGGTAGCAACCAACTGGTTATGTTATCCTGTAAGACAGGTGGTAAGCTGTGCACTGATCTTTTGAGACCTCTGTGTAGACAATAGCAAATAACCTCATTACTGCAGTGCTGCTATTGAAAATTCTGAGTCAGGAAATCTGTGCTTATCAGCGTGTGGAAGGAACTGGGGAGAAGAGGGGGACTGAGAAAATCTACTCGGTGTTGTATCAGTACTACTATACTAGTGCTAGTGTAACTTGTTAAAGCAGATGAAGCTTTTCCCTATTGTAGTTGCTAAGAACTTTCGTCTTTAGAGAATGGATATATTATGTCTTAGGGAAAATCCATTATTTTTCATGTAAAATTCTTTATGAAAACAAATTCCATTGATGTTTGTCAGCAGTAAACAGGTTGTGTTAAAAATGTCTAACTTTTATGTATTACCGAGTAAGAAACACTTTTTATTTTTACTCTAATTAGGGAAGAAGACAAAAACATATTTGATTACTGCAGGGAAAACAACATTGACCATGTAACCAAAGTCATCAAATCGAAAAATGTGGATGTGAATATGAAAGATGAAGAGGTATGGAAAACATGCCTTGTTAATTATTTTCTTATGCTTTGTTATTCTACCCCAACACTTTTTTTCAAATGGCCTATGAACTACAACTCAAAGTATAGTATGATGAAGATTGTGTCAGAACATCTATATGAGATGTGTTACCCACTTAAGATACTTTCTATGTATGTATCCATCCATCTGCTGATGTTGTGTAAGTTAATAGTTGAAACTTGCTGTTGTCGAATAACTTGTTTTCTTCACAATAAAGGGAGAAACTGTGAAGCCTATAGGTAATTTAAAAATATTTATAAGTAGTTTTGGTGTCTTCTGTCATTTTACTTTAAGTAGGTATATTGGCCTTTGCTCAGTAAATATATTTCTAGAAAACTGTGTCAGAATTTCGATAAATCCATTCTTTTTTTTTTTTTTTAAGAGAGGAAGAGAGAAAGATAGGGTGGGAATGAGAGGAGCAGAGGGAGAGACTCTCAAGCAGGCTCCACACCCAACTCAGAGCCTGAGGTGGGGCTTGATCTCACAACCCTGAGATCATGACCTGAGCTGAAATCAAGAGTCGGCCCAACTGAGCCTCCTAGGCACCCCGGTAAATCCATTCATTTAAATGTGGGCCTGCTATGTAAACGGATTCTATACTAAATAATTTTGTAAAATGTATTGCTTTTTTTTTTTTTTAAGATTATTTATTTATTTGACAGACAGAGAGAGAGATCACAAGTAGGCAGAGAGGCAGGCAGAGAGAGAGGCGAAGCAGCCTCCCCGCTGATCAGAGAGCCTGATGCAGGGCTCGATCCCAGGACTTTGAGATCATGACCTGAGCAGAAGGCAGAAGCTTTAACCCACTGAGCCACCCAGGTGCCCCGAAATGTATTGTTTTTTAATTTATTTGTTTTGTGAATAAAACTGTTCACATACTGAGTTTAAACTGTCCTGGATTATAGTTGTTAAATAGGGAGCAAAATTTACTAATTGAGTTTTACTCATTTTGCTCATTCTTTAATAATGAAAGATAAAATGACTGCAAGGTAGCAATTTTTAGGAAGAAGATATACAGTGATCATAGATAATGTATGGAGTAGATAAATAATGTACATATTGACAGCTCTTTATACAGGTTAGCCCTTAATATTATCTGATTGTTAGGCAGTGTCTTTCCTATAATAAGTTATCAGTGATATCAGGAAAGATTATAATTCTGTAGTATAGGGGGACCAGTAATAGTGTTTGTTCTTCCCTAAGTATTGAAACAAATAGCTAAGAAAGATTTAGCTAAAGAAAAGTAGAAGCCAGATTGGAAAATAATAAAACCAGGTCTTTTGATCCAACTAGGGTGTTTTTCTTCCTTTCAGGATTAGAATACATTTTTTTTTTTTTTTTCGGTAAATCAGATGTTACTGCCTCCCTCGATTTTGTGTTTTTTATTTTTGTACTTGGGAGTTAAGATTTTTATAAAATTAATACATGTAGGTAGTTCAAAAAATCAGTACTATAAGTCTTCTAACAAAAAAGTATTCCCTTACGTGTATCCTCACATTGATTCTAGCTCCCTTGAGGCAAAAACTTTCAGTTCTTTTCATTGTTTCTTTTGCAATTTACCTGTAAATTACCTGCATAGCATATGTGTATCTCTTGATTTTCCAGCTTTAGCCATTGTTGATTTTCTTTTCTGCTATATTAGGATCTAACTGTTTTACTCGTATTCCTTTCTCCCCTTCCCACCCTCCACAGTTATATCACAACAGTTAGTTTCATTTTCTGATTGAATCTCTACAGAATCGATGTTCAAATATTATTATTATTCTATAATTATAATGTAGGAATAAAGTAGTTATGTTATTATTTCCGTGTAAATTATGCTCATGGCTGAGCTTTGGGTGGTACTGTGTGTACTAGTCAGCCTTTGCGGGCAGCCACATTTCAGTGGCTAATAACTGCATCTATTCCTTGCTCATATTTCAGAAGGGTTTTGTATCAGTCATGCTCTGCTGTGTTAGCTAGCGTTGTTTGGGCTCAGTTCATCTCAATTTCATGTATCTTCTCATTCTCATTCTGAGATCCAATCTCAACGGATAGACACTGTCCAGGGCAGAACTAAGGGCAGACAGAATCAGACCCACAAATACATTTAAAGCTTTTGCGTAGATACGGCATGTGTCACATCTGCTCACATTCCTTTGGCCAAAACCAGTCACGAAGCCAAACTCCAAGTCTGGATGGTAGGAAACCTTTTCTGATGACAGGGAAGCAATGCACAGGTGGGAAGGAAACAAATAATTGTATAATTATAAATAGTAAAATCTACATGCCATAGTACAACATTCTGTTTTTCTGAAGGCTAATCGTTGCTTCTTTTTTTGTTTTTATGTCTTCTATGTTTCTATCACTAATTCTTTCCTCAAATTGCCCAGTGGGGGTCGTCTCTGTGCAGTCACGCACATCAGGTAATCAATCCCATACTGTCTTAGTGCTATCCTTTCTGGAACTCTCCTTTCTTTTTCTCTTATCTCAGCTGGGTGCTCCCTGGGCCTATTGTATAGATGGCCTCCTGGGATTATGCTTTACCACTGTCTTGGGAATTCTCTTCCTTTCTCTCCTGGAGTCTTCTGTTTCCTGGATCCCAAGTCTTTTATTGTTTACTTCCTTGTTCAGATGAAGTGTCTCTTCCAGTAGCTTCCTTTTTTATTTGTTTCCCGGTTTTGATGGAGCATTTTCTCTAGTAGCCTCCTGAGAAAGGTAAATGTTTTGAGATCTTCCGTGTTAAAAATGTTTCAATTAGAGTTTTGGAATATGGAATATGGGCATATGGAATCTGGCCAATAAATGTTTGACAAACTAATGAATGATTGAATGAATGAGTAAGTAGGAGCAGTATATTATAGGGGTGCCTGGGTGGTGCAGTCGGTTGAGTGTTTGACTCTTGCTTTCAGCTCAGGTTGTGATCTTGGGGTCATGAGATCAAGCCCCACGTTGGGCTCCATCTCAGTGAAGAGGCTGCTTGAGATTCTCTCTCTCTCTCTTCCTGCCCCTCCCACTTCTGCTCTCTCTTTCTCTCTCTCTCTGTCTCTCTGATATAAATAAATTTTTTTTTTTTTAAAGATTCTATTTATTTGACACAGAGAGAGAGCGAGACAGTGAGAGAGGTAACACAGGCAGGTGGAGTGGAAGAGGGAGAAGCAGGCTTCCTACAGAGCAAGGAGCCCAATGCGGGGCTTGATCCCAGAACCCCAGGATCATTACCTGAGCTGAAGGCAGACACTTAACAACTGAGCCACCCAGGCGCCCCTAAATAAATAAATCTTTAAAAAGAAAAAGAAGCAGTGTAATTGTGGTGAGCTAGACTATATAGGTTCAAACTTTGCACTGTCACTTCCTAGGTATTATGACCTTTGTCAAGTTTATTCAGTATCTCAGTTTCTGTATGTATAAAATGAAGATTATCATAGTACCTGTGTCAGCATTGTTATGAGGATTATCAGTTACTATATATAAAGCACTTAAACAATAGCTGACACACACATAACAAGCACTCAATAAATTTTAGCTATTTTGATTATTTTTAATAAATAATACGAATGTGATAATATAAAGAAATGAATGACAATCACTAAGCTCTTTTTTAAGATTTCACTCATCTATTTTAGGGAAAGAGAGAGTGTATGCATGTGTGGAGGGAGAGGGGCAGTGGGGGAGGGAGAGGGATAAGCAGACTTCCCACTGGGAGCCCAGCGCAAGGCTCAAGCCCCACGATCCCAAGACTGTGACCCCAGACAAAATCAAGAATCAGACACCCAACCAACTAAGCCACCCAGGTGCCCTGACCCTTTTTTTTAAAGGTTTAATTTTTTTAGAGAAGTTTTAAGTTTACAGTAAAATGGAGAGGAACGTGCAAAGACTTCTTTCCCATATACGCCCTTCCCCCTATGTGTGTATAGCTGACCTATTATTAACATCATTCACCAGAATGGTACATTTTTTACCAAGGATGAACCTACATTGATACATCACAATCACCCAAAGTCCATAGTGTACCTTAGGATTGACTCTTGGTGTGGATTTGGACAAACGTAGAATGATATCTATCCATCATTTTAGTATCATACAGAGTATTTTCACTGCCCTTAAAATCCTATGTGCTCTGCCTAGTTATATTCCCTGCTCTGCTTCAACCATAGATCTTTTTATTAGCATATTTACCCCCAAACATTTACTTTTACTCTATATGTATCATTATATTTAAAGTGGGTTTCTTATAGACACAGTATAGTGGGGTCATGTTTTTAATCCACTGAGACAGTCTGTCTTTTAACTAGTGTATTTAGACCACTGACTTTTTTTTTTTTTTTTAAGATTTTATTTATTTATTTGACAGAGAGAGAGAGAGAGAGATCACAAGTTGGCAGAGAGGCAGGCAGAGAGAGGTGGGGGAGCAGGCTCCCTGCTGAGCAGAGAGCCCGATGCGGGGCTCAATCCCAGGACCCTGAGATCATGACCTGAGCAGAAGGCAGAGGCTTTAACCCGCTGAGCCACTCAGGTGCCCCTAGACCACTGACTTTCAGTGATTATTGATACAGTTGGATTAGTATCTACCATTTTTGTTACTATTTTCTATTTGTTACTCTTGTTCTTTGTTCCTATTTTTGTCTTCTCTTTTTCCACTTTTTGTGGTTTTAATTGAGGATTTAATATGATTCCATTTTCTCTCCTTTTTTAGCTTATCAGTTACACCTCTTTCTTTTTAAGCCATTTTTTTAGTGGTTGCGCTGGAGTTTGCAATATACATTTATAACTAACCCAAGTCTGTTTCTATTATCATGATAACATGATACCATTTCATGAATAGCTTATCTTATAATAAGATAATAATGAAGTAATTTTTTTTAAGATTTTATTTATTTATTTGACACAGAGACACACAGCAAGAGAGGGAACACAAGCGGGGGGGGTAGGAGAGGGAGAAGAGGGCTTTCCGCTGAGCAGGGAGCCCAATGTGGGGCTCGATCCCAGGACCACGGGATCATGACCCGAGCCGAAGGTAGACACTTAACGACTGAGCCACCTAGGCACCCCAATAATAAAATAATCTTAATTTATCCCTCCTGTTCCTTGTATCTTTGTTGTCACTTATTTCACTTACATATAAGCATACATAATTGAGCACAATGTTGCTGTTATTTTGAACAAACTATGATCTGTTAGATCAATGAAAAATAAGAAAAACAAAAAAGTTTTTATTTTGCCCTCACTTATTCCTTCTTCTCTGTTCTTCTTTTGTTTATGTAGATTCAAGTTTCTGACATGTATTATTTTTCTTCTCTCTGAAGAACTTCTTTTAACATTTTTTGCAAGTTCTACTAGCAACAGATTTCCTCAATCTTTGTTTGAGAAAGTCTCTCTCTCTCTCTCTCTCTTTCCCCAAAATTTTATTTATTTGAGAGAATGCACGAGCGAGAGAGAGAGTGTATGAGTGGGGGAAGAAGGCAAAGGGAGAAGCAGGCTTCTCCCCTTCCCCACTGAGTAGGGAGCTTGATGCAGAACTGGAACCCAGGACCCTGGGACCATGACCTGAGCCGAAGGCAGACGCTTAACTAACCGAGCCCCCAGGCGCCCCATGTCCTCCCTTCTCTTATGGATCCAACAAGAATAGTTGATTTTTCAACCCGTTCAGCATTTTGCTTATTGTTAGGAAGGAGTGGCAACTTGTAAGCTCCATACATGGAATTGGAAATTGCAAGTCCACTTAACTTTTCAAGGTCACTTTTACCCTGGAACATATTGTGTGTATAACTAGACATTCCCTATTAGAATTTTCCATCTTTCAAATAATAATACTTCATATGGTGTGTACTTAGTTTATAGAGTACTTTCACTTACTATCTTCCCAACAACCCTGTAAGGTAAATGCTGTCCTCATTTTACAGACAGGAACTAATTCAGAGACGGGCATTTGCACGTCTGAGCACTTACTATATACTACAAATACTTACTAAGTATTTGCACTTACTCAAATACATGTAACTGCTAAGTGGAAATGCAGGTCTGAGAGAGCGTTCTTTTTGCCATTGGATTTAAGAAGGATATGTAATTTCCAGTTGGTCCTGCTAGTGTTCTTCTCTGATTTGCAACGTTTTATAAAAGAAATTGGAAACTTACCAAATCTACCACATGTCCTTTAAGAAGATCACTGGACGGCAGTGATAGGAATAAACCTTCTAGAACACAAATAGCTTACACTGACACAGTTTTTTTGTTTTGTTTTGTTTTGGTTTTTACAAAGATACAAGAAACTTGCACAATGTCGTGCTTCTGTCGTTCAGTCACTCTGATGTAGTGTGGCTTCCCAGGTCCTCCAGTTTGTTAGCCATGCAGCTACCTTTACCCCCAGCCCGCCAGAACATTGTGTTTCCAGGAACAGATGAAGTGCTTACACATTCATAGACTGAGACGCCAGGAATTCAGTTGGGTTCTCTCATTGCTCCAAGCAGATTTCTGCCCTCTCAGCCATGACATCTCAGGCTGGGCCTTGAATACTGATGGCAAGCCTTTTATTATTAAACAGGGATTTGTATGAATTAATTTAAGAACATGAGGGAAATGAGAGCTTAAAATTAGAATCAAACTTAACATCCTAAATAAAATAAATGGTATTGCTTCATGACTTTTAAAGCTCTAGCAAATAAAACAACAACTTGGTAAGCCTTGATGATGGACTAAAATTATGAAATGTCAGAATTAAATTGCTAGCTAAATATTTTAACCCCTTTATGAAAAAAAAAGACATTTCCCTACTATAATAAGTTGGGTGACAATTGCAGTTTTGAAAGGACATCCAGTTCTTTGTGTCTGTCTAGCTGATATTTGAGCTTGAGAGATTTCATTACTGATTGCCTAGGATTCTTTGGGATGGTATATGACTTTATTTAAAATGTTCATCCAGCAAGTTCAACCCAATTTCAGTCTTGCCCTTAGATGACTAAAAATTACATTTATTGCACTTAAAATTTGCTGTAAGCACATAAAGAAATTTAATTATAGTCATAAAATAAGTCATAGTCATAGAAATTTAATTTATAGTCATAAATGATATGCTTGCATTTCCACATATTGAAATAAACACAATCATATATTGCTGGAAATGTATATATTTGGATCTATAACTATCATGGCACATGAACATATATATAAAATGCTTTTAAATAATTCATATTTTGTAATGAAATTATTTTATTATGAGTAAGTATAGTTCCTGGTATATTTTATTTATTCAAGTTGTAATTACTACTAATGTAGTAAGACACGTATTTCTTTTTCTTTTTTTAAGACACGTATTTCTTTTTTTTTTTTTTTTTTTCGAGCACTAAGACACGTATTTCTAATTGGAGAAAATTACATTGTGTTTCCAGCTGATATTGTAATTAGACATTGTATTTCACATAACAGAAAAAAGTTAAAAAAATAAAGAACCAGTTTTGTGGCTATACTTACTATACCGTTCTCCATGTTTGTTGATTCTTTCAAATGCTTTGAAGGAAGTTACATTTCTCTTCATCCCTTTCCTTTCTTGCTTTGCTTTAAATTTGTAGCTCATGTTAGAATATAATGTACATATTTTTGCCTTGAGAAACTGCTGAAAAATGTGGTGAAACTAATAGTGTTAACCTAACAAAAGGTTTAAGAATCAGAATCACCATACTGAGGCTAACTTTATGCTTTTATTTGATTTGAGAAAGGAAAAAAATGTATGTGCTTAAATAAATTTCTACAGTTGAATATATGTTATTCAGTTGTGTATTTGATTAAAATAGTAATTTGAAGGAACTCATTCAATCACACTAATAATTGGGAAATGCATTCTAAACTGTCACATTATTCTCATTTGCATTAATGTAGGCAGCACCATTTCAAAATCACACCTAACTTTATATCAGAAGCTCATATTTAATACAAAATCAGAAGATAGTAAAAGTAGTTTAAATCTTATGAGCTTTGGCAACTTTTAATTTTTTATTGTCGTAAATATACATCACATAAAATTTACCATTTTAGCCATTTTGAGCTGAGTAGTTCTGTGGCACTTAATACATTTACTTTGTTGTGCAACTATCACCACCTTCCATCTATAGAATTTTTTCATCTTCCCCAAACAAAAGTCTGTACTCATTAAATACTAACTTCTCATATCCTCCTTCATCTCCACCGCCCCCCCCAGCAACCACCATTCTGCCTTCTATCTCCATGAATGTAACTACTTTAGGTATCTTATGTAAATGGAATCACAAGTATTTGTCTTTGTGACTGACTTAACTCCACTTAGCATAACGTCTTCAGGTTCATCTATGTTATTACATCTGTCAGAATTTCCTTCCTTTTTAAAACTAATATTACATTGTGCGTATGTACCACATTTCATTTATCTGTCTTTGGACACTTGAGTTGCTTTCATATTTTGGCTATTGTGAATAATTTGCTATGAATGTGGGTGTACAAATTTTTGTTTGATTTTTTCCAACACTTTACTATGAAAAATTTTAAGCATACAGCAAAGTTGAAAGAATTTTACACTGAACATCTATATCCCTACCACCTAGATTCTACCACTAATGTTTTACTGTTCTTGCTTTATCAACATCTATCCCTCTTTCTGTCCATCAGTCAGTCCTATTTTAGATGCATTTCAGATTATTTTGTGGACAACACATTTCCCAGCATCATATCACTTACCAGAATTCAGTATTAGTTTGTTTTTTCTTTTGAGATAGCATTTGTATACAGTGAAATGCACAAATCTTTTTTTTTTTTTTTTTTAAGATTTTATTTATTTATTTGACAGAGAGAGAGATCACAAGTAGGCAGAAGCAGGCAGAGAGAGCGGGGGGAAGCAGGCTTCCTGCTGAGCAGAGAGCCCGATGTGGGGCTCGATCCCAGGACCTTGAGATCATGACCCGAGCCAAAGGCAGAGGCTTTAACCCACTGAGCCACCCAGGCGCCCCGAAATGCACAAGTCTTAACTACACATTCAGTTAATATACCTATGTAAGTGAAACTCCTGTCAGGATACAGAACATTACTGTCACCACAGAAAATTCCATCATGCTTCTTTGCAGCTGGTTTGTTCTTCTAATTCCACAAAGGTGGAAATTGTTCTTATAATTTTTCTACCATGGTTTGGTTTTGTACGTTCTACTTTATGTAAATGGAATCATAATATGTACTTTCTGTGTAAGTTTTCTTCCATTTAGCGTTATGTTTTTGAGATTCATTCACTTTGTTCTGTAAATCAGTTCTTCCCTTTTTTATATTACTGAGTAATATCCCATCATATAAATATATCATTATTTATCCATCGCCTTGTGATGGACACCTGAGCTGTTTTCATGGCATCTTATTATTAATTATTTTATACAGGATAAGGTAATAACTCCCTTGCTTATTTCTTCATCCTTAAGTCACTATTATGGCTTAGTAACTCCTTGTGAGGAGATTTTTTTAAGGAGTAAATTTAAAATGCTTCTCAGTTCCTTGATAACTCAGCAACATCATTTCTCTTTACCCTATATCTTAACCAGTGAAAGAGATCAAGTAGTTGCTGATTTAAATGTGTACCACACATATTGGTATGTGGTATTCTCTTTAGTGCTAGTAAATAAATACGCTAGTAAATAAAGTATCCTACAAGGAGCCACTGCCTTCCCTGCTACCGTAAACTGACTTCATACCTTAAACTGCCTCCCGGTCCTAATACTGTCTTTAAGTTTATGAAACAACATTGTCAGTTCACTGTTGAGAGGGAGGTGTAAGTAGGAGGCATTGTGTAGTTTCTGGTGCTGAAGGTGAAGGAGTTGTCACTGTAGCCAGCTGCTAGAGCAGCAGCAGCAGCAAAGGGTAGAAATTAAGGATGGGTAGAGGAGACGGAGACATACATGGAAGGTTATCAGTAGCTGAAGTCAGTCTCCATCACAACTGTCCATTTAAACCCAGTTTTTTTTACAGAGAGAAATTCAAGTCAGTCTGTTTGCAGTATTTCTTTTGCACAGAAGAGCAAGATGACAACTCTTACAAAGTTAAACATACTAATTTTGCTATGTTTTTGTCTACTGTACTGATGGTGTATGTTTTGTATGTGTTCTCAAAATACCGTACGAACATCAAGGCTCATTTTATAACGCATTCTCTTTTCATTTAATGTGTGGTATCAGGAGAAAATCTAGTTTAAAAAAAATTCTACAGGTATAAGGACAAACAAGTAAGGATATCAAAGGAGCATTTAAAATATTAAGACCTGCTCTGTGTATTCCAGAAGGTATGAAAGTAATACCACTTAATAGGTTAGCTGCCACCCTGAACTTTCAAAGCACTTAAGAGTCATTCATCTGTCCGAGGTAGGACAGTATGTGCACTCTTGGTTAACAGATGAGAAGAACTACTTTTTACCCCCTGTGTTTCACCGTATTTGAATTCCAGAATTTATCCAGAGCTCTCCAAATAGTGCTTCTTAGTGTTCTTGTGGCCAAAGATTCCTTTTAATAATGGCTCTCCCCCTAATCTCCTAAATACTTGTAGGATATTTTTTCAGGAGAGTTGTTAAAACTAGAAACAAAACTGTCAGCTTTTGTGGCACAGTAAAATTACATTTAACTTGAAAATTTGTAGGAGATTATATCATTCATAGAAAATAAAGCAATTTATAAAAAGTAGGTGAACTACTTTATGAATTTGGATAGTCTTTAAGAACTAGAGCTTTAATGTGTACCTAATTAATGATTTTTCTTTTAGAGGAGAGATTACGAAACCCTGTATCTGAAATAATGTAATAATTGCATTGTATTGGTCAAGATATGTTTGTGGTTAACAAAAAGAAAAGAAAGAAAACACAGGTGTTTACCTCCTGATTTTGTCCTGAATGGTTATGAGGAAAGCATCTCTGTAAATTACTGATTATGTTATTACTTGAATTAGTAATCTTAAATTGGAGTATGTTCACAGGAACTTTATAATTTGAAGTAAAGAGTTATCACATTCAGACACCTGGTTGCGCTGGCCTTTCTTCACTTAAGTATAGAATATTTTGAAAGCAAAATTCCAAAGCCTGGTTTATTTTATCTGTGTTTATTTACAATTATGTTTAATCTTGCTCTTGTTTTGAGCTTCTTAATACTGTGTAAAAATATTAATCATTAGGTGGTCTTAATGTAGATATCTTCAGCACTACCAAAGAAAGTCATTGTCAGAGAATTCATTCTAATTCAAGGTTAATTAGTGTACCATTAAAATAATCTGTTACAAAAATTAATTACATCACAGGTCAAAAAACGTATTAAAAAGCGTAGTGTAAATGTCTGAGACCACATCATCCTCCTTAAAACATTGCTAGACTAGTGCTACTGTTCTGGAAAATATATCTAAAGTAGAAATCACTACTGAGGTCCAGTCATAGGTGTTTCCCCTAAAGTAAATTTTTGGCACCACATATGGGAAATTTAAAATATAACTCCCATTAACAGTAAAATGTGTTGCTTGTCCGCTTTCCCATCGCCACAGCTAAGGATTTATATTTTAGCATTAATCGATATAACCCTATTGGGTTAAACCGAAGGAGAAATCAGGAAACTGGTTGAGAAGTAGAAATTATCTGTACATTTTGAAGTAAAAGTACTAGATATATTAATATTATGTTTTCTTACTTAACTATTAGGTACTTCGGTAGGTGGCCCATGTAAGTATATCACACATCATTTTAACTATGTAGTAATTCTTATTAATAGTTTAACTTAATAGTCATAAAATATACACTTAATATTAGAATGATACTCTATTTAAAGTAGAGACTTTAAAATCCTGATTCTTTTAATGTGAAATCTGTGAAACAGTTAAATAGAACTCTAGAATATTTTATACATTGGTATTTTCCCCAAGAATCTATTACGATATCTGAATGTCCATATGAAGGGTTTTGGAATTTGTGCCTTAGTAACAGCAGGTCAACACACATTAGAGCTACAGGAATTTTAACATGGGAAACTCTTTTCTCTACTCAACAACACATTTTTTACTTGGGTTTTAGAACTGTCTCCATTAAAAGATATTCTTAGCGGGCTCTGAACAAAATAGTTTTGCTGCTATAACAAATTGTAATGAATTTGCCCACATTTAAAAATTTTCTGCTTTTCTTCCTCTTTGGATTTTGTGTAAGCCTGTAGGAAAACATATTCACAAGTAAATCAATTGAGCAAATGGAAGAAAAAGAGAAGAATAATTTGTAGGGAAGAAATTGTCTTTGTTTCTTTCTTGTTTTTTTCAAAAATAAATTAAAAATGGTTTAATTAGTCGAACTACTAGGTGCATGAAGAGAGCCTGAAAGGTAACGAATATAAAGTGGGTTTAGAAAAGCTTTCTTGAAAAGTGCTTTTTACTTTAAAACCATCTTTGTGTCCCTACTTGTATCTTCTTAAATCTTTTCTAAAATTACATAAAGTAGGGATTTCAACTTAATGTAGAAAAACATTCCATTCTTTAAAAATGACAACATCACTTCTACCCTCAAAAAGTAGGCTTAAACTATATACCACTCATTTCTTCAGAAAAGCCCTTAGCTTCTGGGGTATTTTTTTTATTCTTGGGACCAAGTGAGCTTCTTTAATTAACTAAATCAAGATTTTCTGAAAGTGGAGAATAGAATTAACATGTTGATAGTAACTGTAAGTCTTTGGTAGACATTGGTTAAATGCTTCATATTTAGTACTTTAACTCCTAAACAATTAATCATCTATTCTGTTTTGCAAGTGTAACATTTGAAGATAGACACTAGCAGACTGTATTAGTGTTTTTTTTAGATATTTCATAGTGTAAATTTGGGATATTATTGGGCAATGCTGTTTCAAACTGACTTAATTCTCTTACATTGTAAGGAATATATGAGTTAACTTAGATACACTGATTGTGATTTTTACGTAAGGATAAGTACTCGCATTTTATCCATAAGATTTCTTTCACCAGGGGCACCTGGGTGGCTCAGTTGTTAAGCGTCTGCCTTCAGCTCAGGTCACGATCCCAGGGTCTGCTCTACAGGAAGCCTGCTTCTCCTTCTCTCACTCCCCCTGCTTGTGTTCTCTCTCTCTGTCAAATAAATAAATAAAATCTTAAAAAAAAAAAAAAAAAAAAGATTTCTTTCACCAGAAGTGAACATAATAATTTAAGAAAACTATATTTTACATTTATAAAGTACTTTAAAATTAACAATACATTATCTTAATGTTCATTCATTCAACAGATACTATTAGTATTACTGCCGTTAGTATTATCCTTTTCTTCACTCTGTAGGAAAGGAAATGGATCAGTCTAAAGTAAGTCACTGGGCTGTGCATAATGGATTCCAGAAGTAGAACTCAGGATTTCCAATTGATTTAGAAAAATCTATTGCCTTTCCCATAGAGCACTTAATACCAACTATTCTTAGAATAATTAACCTACAGTTTTACGTATTACTTTGTCTTTCTTGAAACATCATATCTTTTAATGGATACCTATTAATAATTACTTGAATGGCCTAAATGCTACAATCAAAAGATACTGGGTGGCAGAATGGATTAAAAAGACCCATCTCTGTGCTGCCTTCAGGAGACTCACTTCAGATCTAAAGACACATAAAGACTGAAAGTGAAGAGATGGAAAAACATGTACCATAAAAATGGAAGCAAGATACAAGCTGAGGTAGCAATACTTATATCAGACAAAATAGACTTTAGAACAAACACTGTAGGGGCGCCTGGGTGGCTCAGATTGTTGAGCATCTGCCTTCGGCTCAGGTCATAATCTCCAGGTCCTGGGGTCGAGCCCCATATTGAGCTCCCAGCTCAGCAGGGAATCTGCTTCTCCCTCTCCCTCTACCTTTTCCCCTGCTTGTGCTCTCTCTGTCTCTGTCTCTCTCTCTCAAAAGAATAAATAAAATCTTTTAAAAAAAATAAATAAATGCTGTAGCAAGAGACAAAGAAGGGTATTACATAATGGTAAAGAGATCAATCCAACAAGAAGTTATAAGAATTGTAAATATCTATGCACCTACCATTGGAGCACCTAAATACATAAAGTAAATATTAATGGACATAAAGAGAGAAATTGATGGTAAAACAGCAATAGTAGGGAATTTAACAACCCGCCTATATCAGTGGATAGATTTAGACAGAAAATCAATAAAGAAACACTATCATTGAATGACACATTATACCAGATGGATATACCAGATATATAGAGAACGTTTCATCCAGAAACAACAGAATTACCTAAGAATAAACTTAACCAAGGAGGTGAAAAGACCTGTACTGTAAAAACTATAAAACATTGATGAAAGAAATTAAAGAACACAAATGGAAAGGTATTCCCTGTTTGTGGATTGAAAGAACCAATACTGTTAAAATATTCATACTACCCAAAGCAGTCTACAGATTCAGTGCAATCCCTATCAAGATACCAACAGCATTTTTCACAGAACAAGACAAATAATCCTAAAATTTGTATGAAACCATAAAAGAGCCTGAATAGCCAAAACAATCTTGAGAAAGAAAAAGATGTAGGTATCATAATTCCAGATTTCAAGGTAATGCCATAAAGCTGTAGTCATCAAAGCAGTATGCTGTTTGGACAAAATAGGCATATAGATGAACAGAGAAGAGAGCCCAAATACAAACCCATGCTTATTTGGTCAATTCATCTATGACAAAGGAAAAATGTGGGAAAAAATAGTTTCTTCAATAAATAGTGTTGAGAAAAGTAGACAGGCACATGTAAAAGAATGAAACTGGACCACTTTCTCATACCATCCACAAAAATAAACTGAAAATGGCCTAAATGTGAGACCTGAAACCATAAAAATCCTAGAACACAGGTAGTAATTTCTCTGACCTAGGCCATAGCAACATTTTTCTAGATAAGTCTCCTAAGACAAGGGAAACAAAAGCAAAAATAAACTATTGGGACTCTTATCAAAGTAAAAGCTTTTGCACAGTGAAGGAAACCCATCAGCAAAACAAAAAGGCAACCTACCCAATGGGAAAAGATATTTCCAAGTGATATATCCAGTAAGGTGTTAATATCCAAAATACATAAAGAGTTCATATTCCTCAACACCAAAAAAAAAAAAATAATAACCCAATCAAAAAGTGGGTGGAGGACCTGAATAGATATTTTTCCAAAGACATACAGGTGGCCAGTAGACACATGAAAAGATGCTCAGCATCAGTTATCATCAGGAAATTGCTGATCAAAACCACAATAAGATATTACCTTATGTCTGTCAGAATGGCTAAAATCAAAGCACAGGAAATAATAAGTGTTGTGGAGGATGTAGTGAAAAAGGAACTCTCCTGCATTGTTGGTGGGAACATGAACTGGTACAGCCACTGTGGAAAACAGTATGGAGGTTCCTCAAAAAATTAGAAATACTAGGGGTGCCTGGGTGCCCCAGTCAGTTGAGTGTTTGCCTCAAGTCATGATCCCAGGGCCCTAGGAGTAAGTCCCACATCGGGCTCCCTGCTCAGCAGGGGAGTGTGCTTCTCTCTCTTTCTCTGCCTTTCCCCCGTTCATACTCTCTCTCTCAAATAAATAAATTAAGTTTTTAACAAAATAGAAATACTGTATGACCTCCCCCACCCCAAGTACTGTAGGATCCAATAATTTCACTACTGGTTACTTACCTAAAGAAAACAAAAACACTAATTTGAAAAGATAAATGCACCCCTCTGTCTATTGCAGAATTACATACAGTAGTCAAGATACGGAAGCAGCTTAAGGGTCTATTGATAGATAAATGGATAAAGAAATTGTGATATAGCTATATGTGTGCACAACACACACACAGACACACACACACATGGGTATGCAACTGTTACACTCTTGTAAAAAATGATGAGAGCTTGCCATTTGGCCAGACAATATGGATGGACCTAGAGGATATTATGCTAAGTGAAATAAGTCAGACTAATAAAGACCAACACCGTATAATTTCACTCTTATGTGGAATCTAAGAAATAAATGAATAAACAAACAAAAAGCAGAATAGATCTACAAATATACAGATCAAACTGATGCTTGTCAAAGGGGAGTGTGTTTCGCTTGGCCTCATAACTGGAATAACAAATTCATTTCTTCTTTTGGTTTTTAGGGCAGAACTCTACTCCATTGGGCGTGTGATCGAGGACATAAAGAACTAGTTATGGTCCTGCTACAGTATAAAGCTGATATTAACTGTCAGGTAAGACTGATGAAGAGGGGGCTTTTTTTAAAAAAATGAGGTAAAATTCGCACAACATAAAATTCACCGAATTAACCACTTTAAAGTGTACAGTTCATTGGCATTCATACACTTACCAGTATTGTGTGACTGTCGCTACTTTCTTTTTTCACATTTTCATTACCCCAAAAGGAAGCCTTATATTTGCTAAGCAGTCACTTCCTATTTCTCCCTCATCACAGACCTTGGCAACAACTAATCTGCTTTCTGTTTCAGAGGTTTTGCCTATTCTGGATATTTCTTATAAATAGAATCTAATCAACGGTTTCTTTCACGTGGCATGTTTTAAACGTTCATCCCTGTAGCATGTAATAGTACTTCATTCTTTTTTATGGCTAAATACTGTACCATTGTACAGATATGTCACATGTTGTTTATTGTTTCATCAGTTGATGGACAGGAGTTATTTACATTTTTTGGCAGTTGTGAATAATTGCTGTGAGCAATTCAGGTATGTGTTTTTGTTTGAACACTTGTTTTCAGTTCTTTTGGTTTTGTACCTAAGTAGAATTTTGGAGTTGTATGGTAGTTTGATGTTTTTGAAAAGGAACCTCCAAACTATTTCCACGGAAATCACACCATTTTACATTCCTACCAGCAATGCATGAGGGTTCTAATTTCTCCACTGCTTTGCCAACATTTATTTTCTTTTTTAATAGGCACTATACTGGGGGCAAAGTGTTATCACATCTTGCTTGATTTTGATTTGCATTTCCTAGCTTTGTACAGTGGCGGTATCATAGCCAATGAGATTTATCCGAGGCACGATTATTGCTAGTTGCATTTCCTTAACAACTAGTGATGTTGATATCTTTTCATGTACTTATTAACAAAGTCTGTATCTCCTTTGGAGAAATGTCTATTCAAGTCTTTCAACCTTTTTTAAATTGAGTTGTTTGTCTTTTTGTTGTTAAGATGTAAGAGTTCTTTATGTATTCTGGATAGTAGACCATTGTCAGACACATGATTGGCAGGTATCTTCGCCCTTTCCGTGGGTTCTTTTCACTTTTTGATAGTATCGTTTGGTGCACAGGTTTTTTTTGTTTGTTTGTTTGTTTTTAAGATTTTATTTATTTGACAGTGAGAAACACAGCGAGAGAGGGAACACAAGCAGAGGGAATGGTAGCGGGAGAAGCAGGCTTCCTGCTGAGCAAGGAGCCTGGTGCGGGGCTCGATCCCAGGACCCTGGGATCGTGACCTGAGCCAAAGGTAGACGCCCAACGACTGAGCCACCCAGGTGCCCCGCACAGGTTTTGATTTAAGTTCAGTTTATCTATTTTTTCTTTTGTTGGTTGTGCTTTTGGTGTCATATGTAAGAAACCATTGTCAGATATAAGGTCATTAAGATTTACCCTTATGTTTTCTTTCTTTTTTGTTTTTATTGTAGTGATATATCCATGACATAAAATTTACCATTTTAGCGATTTTTAAGTGTGCAGTTCTGTGGCATTAAGTACATTTATATTTTTCAATCATCACCACCATTCATCTCCAGAACTTTTTCTTCTTTCCCAACAGAAAGTCTGAATTCTTAACTAACTCCCCATTCCCCCAGCTCCTGGCAACCACAATTCTACTTTACCTTCATGAGTTTGACTAGTCTAAGTATCTCATATAAGTGGAATTTTATACTACTTGTCCTTTTAAGACTGACTCATTTCACTTCACATAATATTTGCAAGGATCGTCCATATTGGTAGCATGTGTCAGAATTTCCTTCCTTTGTACGGGTGCCCGCCTGGGTGGCTCAGTTGGTTAAGCGTCTACCTTCAGCGTGGGTCCTGATCCCTGAGTCCCAGAAAATCAAGCCCCACGTTGGGCTTCCTGCACAGTAGGGAGTCTGCTTCTCCTTCTCCCTTGGCCCCCCTCCCTCTCGTGCTCTCGCTTGCTCGCTCACTCTCAAATAATAAAAATATTTAAACTTTTAAAAATAAAATAATTTCCTTCCTTTTAAAAACTCAATAATATATCATTATATGTATTTACCACATTTTGTTTATCCAAATATCCATCTCTGGGCACGTGGGTTGCTTTCTCCTTTTCACTATTGTGATGAATCCTCCTATGAGCACGGGTAACAAATGTTTATTTGAGTCCTTGCTTTCACTTCTTTTGACTACAGACCCAGAAGTGGAATTGCTCGATCATATGGTTATCCTTTGTTGAATATTTTGAGGAATCACCACACCATTTTCCATAGTGGCTACACCATCATACGTTCCCATCAGCCATGCACAAGTGTTCTAATTTCTTCACATCTTTACCCACACTTGTTATTTTCTGTATTTGTGATAATAGGGACCTTACTGAGTATGAAATGGTATCCAATTGTGGTTTTAATATGCATTTCCCTAATGACTGGTGATGTTGAATATCTTTTCATATGTTTATTGGCCATTTGTATATCTTCTTTGTTGGCCATTTTTATATCTCCTTTGCCCATTTTTAAATTGAATTATTTGTATTTTTAAGTTGTAAAAATTCCTTATATATTCTGGATGTCAATCCTTTGTCAGATACATGATTTGCAAATATTTTCTCTCATTCTGTGAATTGTCTTTCCTAGTGTCCTTTGATGCACAATAATTTTAAATTTTGATGAAGTCTGCCTTACCTATTTTTTCTTTTGTTGCCTGTGCTTTTGGTATCATATGCAAGAAATCATTGCCACATTCAGTATTTTGAAGTTTTCCCCTATGTTTAAGAGTTTTATAATTTTAGATCATATGTTTAGGTCTTTGACCCATTTTAAGTTAGTGTTTGTATGTGGCCTAAGGTAGGGGTCCAACTTCATTTTTTTGCATGTGGTAGTCTGTTTTCTCAGCATGATTTGTTGAAATGTCCTTTCCCCATTAAATGGTCTTGAAACTCTTGTCAAAAATCATTTGATGATATATGTGAGGATTTAGGCTTTATATCTATTCCATTGATCTTTATTTCTCTCTTTGTGCCATTACCACACTGGTTTGATTACTGTATCTTTGTAGTAAAATTTGAAATCAGGAACTGTGAGAACTCCAACTTGCTTTATCTTTTTTTTTAAAGTTTTATTTATGTATGTATGTATGTATGTATGTATGTATGTATGTAATGTCTGCACCCAGTATGGGGGTCGGATCAAACTCACAACCCTGGGATTAAGAGTCACATGCTCCTCCAACTGAGCCAGAAAAGATAATTTTGGCTATTCTGGGTTACTTAATAAGATGGCTTTTTTTTTTTTTTTTTTTTTTTTTTTCAAAAAAATGTCACTGGGATTTTGATAGGGATTGCATTGAATCTGTAGATCACTTAGGGGAGTATTGGCATCTTAACAATGTTAAGTCTTCCAGTCTATGTGTTGTTTTCCATTTATTGGTTTCTCTAATTTCTTTAGGCAGCATTTTGTGATTTTCAGCATATAGTTCTTTCACCTCTTGGTTAAGTTTATTCCTAAATATTTTATTCTTTTTGACGCTATTGTAAGTGAAATTGTTTTCTAAATTTCATTTTTGGCTTGTTCTTTGTTGGTGTTTAGAAACACAACTGATTCTTGCTTGTTGATTTGGTATCCTACAACTTTGCTGAATTCATTTATTGGTTCTTCAAGCTTTTGTGGACTCTTTTGGGGTTTTTTACATATAAGATCATGTTTGCTGTCTATAAACAGAGATAATTTTACTTCTTCCTTTACAATTTGGATTCCTTTTCTTCTTTTTTTTTTTTTTAAGTAATCTGTATACCCAGCGTGGGGCTCAAACTCACAACCCCAAATCAGGAGTCATATGCTCTACAAACTGAGTCAGTCAGGTGCCATAGGATTCCTTTTATTTTTCTTGCTTGCTTGCTGACTAGGCTTTCTAGTACTGTGTCAAATAGACGTAATATAAATGAGTACCCTTGTCTTGTTCCAGGTGTTTACTTTTTAATTTAATATATTAGATATAAAATAATTTTCTTTACATAACATTGATTACCATATATATCCATTCCATTCCAGCCCTTTAGGCCTTATGGGATCATCCTGGCTCTTTTCATTTAGCCTGAAATTTTTAATTCTAACTACATTCTCTGTTTTGCTCTAAATTAAAGAAATCTCTCATTTCTTTCCTGATCTGTCTTCTCCCATTTCAGCTCATTTTACCCATCCTCCTGCTATTATATTCATCCTCATCTCCATACTCTCTGTTTTTCAACTGTTACAGCTACATGGGAAAAGGCTAATTCTGATTAATCCAATTACCTGCCATTTACATGCGTGTACCTACTCTCTGGGCAAACCTAGAAAGAAAAACTATACGACTCTGATATTATCATAAATTATGGTATCCATCTTTAATTTTGCCTTAAAAGTCTTATGGTCCTTTTCCTTCTCAGACTCTCCTCTCACAGAGAATAGGAGAAAGCTTTATCAACCCAGATCTCAGCCAGTAGCTCCAAAAACATGTCTCTTCTTGGCTATCCCTCAGACACTTCAGAGTCACAGTATCTTACACTGAACCTACCATCTCGCGACAGCTGCCACTACCCCTCACTGTGGTTGGTACCATCATCCAACCGGTTTTCCAGGAATCATCCTTGATTCTCCTCTCATTTTCATACCCAGGTTCTGCCTTCTGAGTATATCTCCAAAGCTACCCATTTCTCTATTCAGCATTTCTAGTACTCTAGTTCAGGCTTAAGTTATTTCAGCAGCTCTGAACTATATTTCTGCTTCTAATCTTGATATCCTTCAATATATTTTCCATCTTTCATCTGGAGAATCTTTCTAAAATGCTAATTTTCAAATGCTTTCTTGTACTTTTATTTTTCTAAGGCAAAATCTAAATTTCATGTGCCCTGGAAAGCCCTTCATGATCGTACATCTCCACTTGTTTCTCAGCATGCTCCTTGCTTATATCCCATCCCTGATGTGCTAAGCTTCATTTCTTTGAAGGACTTGACATGCTGCTCACCTCTTGGCCTTTACATATGCTGTTTTCTCTTTCTTTCATTGTCCTTCCTATGCCTCAGCTTACACATCACTTCCTCCAGGAAGCCTTCCTTCACTCAACCACTTAGACACACCCAGTAGTTTATAGCTCCCTGTTCTTAAGCTCATCAGAGATTTATTACAGGGCAATCACTTTGCATTGTAATTGGATGATTACATGTCTGTATTTTCAACACTACCATATATAGGTACTAGAGTTTGGTTATATCACCAGTGCCTCACATAATATCTGACATACAGTAGATGTTCAGTCATTATTGAATAAAGTAATATTGGCTTATAAAGAAATTGACAAATTTTAGAAAAAATAGAACATCAGTTCCAGAAAGGACCTAAGCATTTACCAGAACTTTTTGGGTGTCCTTGTTGCTTTATCAGAAGAAATACTTCTTTTCCCATTAGATATGTATGCATTCTTCGTGGGCCAGTTCCCTAGCTTTGAGTCATTGGTCAGATCATAGCCCGCTACCATAATTTGCCTCAAAAAAATATATACATATATATATATATATATATTTTATAGGTACTGTGTATTAAAAAAAAACCCTCAGGGCACCTGGGTAGCTCAGTCAGTTAAGCATCTGCCTTTGGCTTAGGTCATGATCCCAGGCTCCTTCACTGGGCTCCCTGCTCAGCGGAGAGCCTGCTTCTCCCTTTGCCTGCTGCTCCACTGCTTGTGTGCTCTCACTCTCTGTCAAATAAATAAATAAAACCTAAAAACAACAACAACCCTCAAAAAATGCAAAAGACTCATTTTTAAAAACTCTTCCTTCCATCATTGTTTCCCGTCCACCCAGTTCCCTCTTCTGGAGACAGATCTCTTACTAGTTTTATATCTACCCATGCAGGATATGTTCTATACACACACAGACACACACACACACATGCATGTACTGTAGTAATATGATACAAACTACATACACTCTTCTATAACTTGCTTTCTTTATCTCAGAGATTGTTCTATATCAGTACTAATAGTGCTGCCTTACTCTTTTTAATGTCTGCATAGTATTCCTTTATAGAGATGTATCATAATTTATTTAACTGGTACCATAAAAATGGACCAATGTGTTGAACATCCTTTCCTGTAACCAAGAACCATCTGTATTTCATTTTCTGTGAAACATCTGCTCATATGTTTTGCTCAGTTTCCCATTGGTGTTTTCTTAATTTAGAGGAGCTTTTTTTTTTTTTTTAAGATTTTATTTATTTATTTGACAGAGAGAGAGAGATCACAAGTAGGCAGAGAGGCAGGCAGAGAGAGAAAGGGAATCAGGCTCCCTGCTGAGCAGAGAGCCCGATGCAGGGCTCGATCCCAGGACCCTGAGATCATGACCCGAGCCGAAGGCAGAGGCTTTAACCCACTGAGCCACCCAGGCGCCCGAACTTTTGTTTTTTTTTTTCAAGATTTTATTTATTTATTTGACAGAGAGAGACACAGTGAGAGAGGGAACACAGGCAGGGGGAGTGGGAGATGGAGAAGCAGGCTTCCCACAGAGCAGGGAGCCTGATAGGCGCTCAATCCCAGGACCCGGAGATCATGACCTGAGCCAAAGGCAGATGCCTAACGACTGAGCAACCCAGGCACCTCGAGAGGAACTTTTTATATATTAAGGAAAATTAGCACTTTGTGATAAAAATATTAAAGTTTTTCCCCATGTTTCCTTCTCGTATTTTGATCATTTCATGGTTTCCTTGATCCATCTAGAATTAACTGTGTCGTGTGTATGTAATAGAGATTTTATTTTTTATCCTGATGGTGCCAAATTTATTTTTGTGTGGATGATTAGTCATTTGTTCAGTAATATTTATTGAATAATCTTTCCTCCGCTGATTTGAAGTATCTTTCTTTTTTCCATATTCTCATTTCCTCTATGTATTTCACTGTATTTCTGGTGCTGTTTCCTATTCCATTCCTCTGTTTTTCTTTTCATGTACTTGTGCTATGATGTCTTAAGGATTTTAGCTTCAAAATATTTTTTAATATCCAGTAGGATATATTCCTTCACTACTTAGAAATTTTCTTGTGATTTTTACTTGCTTGTTTTTCTTTATGAACTTTTAAATCATGTTTCCATCCCTTGCTTCCCCTATCCACTACCATAAAGTTAAGTAAGGTAAAAAACAAAACAACAAAGTATTGGTGCACTCATGTCTTTTATTCAGTGTGCGTTGTTAGGGGTTATTTTGGAGGGAAATAGTCCCAAGTTAGCGATAGCCTGAGGTTTTTGTCTATGTTTTTCTTGTATTACGTTTGGTTAATAGAAGACAAACAGTCCAAAAGCTGCCTTACGTGGCCTTGTGGAATACTCTTTACAGAACACCAGCTTTACTGCAAAGTAAAAGTTCCATGTAGACTTTGGATGGATCCTTTAGGACTCTGTACAGGCAGTGTTTTCCTTGACGTCTTTGTATTCACAGGACTATATCTTTATATTGCTCCTAACCTCGATTTTCCTTTGTTGCTGACAATCCTAATCCATACGCTCTAGCTTCAGGTAAGGGAATGCTCTTGGCTTTGTCAGTTTGGATTGCTAACGTGCTTCCAAGCCACAGGGCTTTTGGAGATTAGCTCTCAGAATAGCTTTCCCCTCGTAATTTCTTCTTTGGTTTCGTTATTGAAAACTCTTTTCAAATATAGACAATACAAACATAATAAATGGAAGGAAGGGTTCATCTCCCTCATGATTCAATCTTTCTTAAACAACATTATTATTGACTGGCCTATTGGTTGCCAAAAAGGAAAATCAATTTTATTAGAAGTATTTGCTTGGCCACAGATCTTGGTACTAGCCCAGCAGAGACAGGCTGATGTTATCAACTATCTGAAGACTAATTTTTACCATTAGCCTGAAACGGAGTCGTAATTAGAGATATGTCAAAGTCTACTCTGTGTTTTTCTGTCATTTTTACCCGTCAGTATATCTCCTATGTACTTTTATTGCATTGCAGTTTCTACATTCTGTGACTGATGGAATTGGAACTTTTTATTTTATTTCTAAGAAAGATCCTTAATAGATTTCATTTGTTATCTGGCAGTATTATGGACAGTTTTGTCTCTTCCACTGCTTGGTATTGATTTTTAGTTCAACTCTGGAAGTTAGGTTCTTAACCATATTTGAGATTAGGATGTGGGTTAAATTCACACACATACATCCCACAGACCTCTTGAGTAATTTTGATCTTTCAAACCCTGGAGAAAGATTAAAACTTCTCCCAAAGCACACTGGAAGTATTTGAATGCTGAAGATTTATTACTAGATTTTCTCAGATTTATTGTAAAGTGATCTTAAGAAACTGGGCAGGGTTGGGGGAGAAGTGGGAGCATCTGTGGTGTTAGGAGTTTACGCTGTGTTCTAGGTGTTCATGCAGTTCAAGTGGAAAATATTTTGTTTGAGGGGTACTGAAATGTTTAAGACTTGGTGATTTATAAATTACATAAACTTATGGTCTACATAATGGCAGAGAGCACCATGCCCTCTTCCTGAATGCCTTGGTGACTATGTGTCGTAAAAGATTGCCAAAACATGAGATGTTGGGGTGCCTGGCTGGCTCAGATGGTTGAGCGTCTGCCTTTGGCTCAGGCCGTGATCTCAGGGTCGTGGGATCGAGCCCCTCATAGGGCTCCCTGTTGGGCAGGGAGTCTGTTTCTCCTTCCCCCTCTGCCGCATCCCCTGCTTGTGCTTTTGCAAATGAGCTGTGAACTACAGTTATTGTGGTGATTATTTCACTATCTATACAAATATTGAATCATTATGTTCTATACGTGAAATTAATGTATGTCAATTACATCTCAGTTTAAAAAAAAGGATACTGTGGAATGAATGAATAAATGATTGAATCTGAAAAAAAAATTCTCTGTATGTAGTTTTATGAAATAAATAGAAAATGTATTTTTTTGAAGTATAGAAATAATGACAAGTCTAGATTTCACCAGGGTATTGTCAGGCTTAAATTAGTGACAGTAGCCTCTCTACCTCAGCTGTCTTGCCGCTCCTGACCAAATCTACTCCTCCTCCCCAAGTCCACCCAGAATATTACTGCCAACAGAGACTTCTCGAGACTGCTGTTTATTATGTCACTGACCTGGTCAAAACTCTCTAATGACTGCACTGCCCATAGGACAAATTCCAAATTCTTTAGATCTGAATTCAGAGTTCTTCATTATCTGAAAAAAGATAAAAAACAAACTAACTAATGAGAAAAGTATAAAGCAGTAAGTAAGACCGTCTACAATTCTATTATGTGTGTAGGTTGGGGGAGGGGTAAAATATAAAACAGTTTTTGGTGTTTACCTTGTACCAAGCATTTTATATGTATTGGCTCTTTTAGTCATCGCATCAGTCCTATAATGTCGGTGTATTGTTATCTGCATTTCACTGGTGAAGAAACAGGAGGTTGGGAAATCCTAGAGCTATAAGTGACAAAGCTTAGATTTGAACATGTCATTCTGACTCTAAAGAGAGTCCAAACTCTTAACTCCAAAATTTGAGTACATTTTATTCTCATCTTTATTTTCTCTACTTACACATATATGACATATTTTAAAGATATTTGGTTCAGAGTGCATGGCTGGCTCAGTGGTAGAACATGCAACTCTTGATCTTGGGGTTATGAGTTCGAGCCCCATGTTGAGTGTAGAGATTACTTAAAAAAATAAAAATAAATAAAAATTGAAATCTAAAAAAAGATACTTGGTAAATATTATACTAGTTTTTCTTTATTATTTAAAAGAATTGACATATAAAATACATTTAGTGAGATACATATAGTACAAAAATCTTAAGGACATAACTTAATACACACACACACCCCTATGTAACTATCACCTGTATCAAAGAACATTTCCAAAATCCCTAGTAGGTTTCTTTCCTTAAGCAACTTCCTATCAGTAATGATCCTCCCACTCCCACTCTGAGGGAACTATTATTCTGACTTTTATTGCCATCAACTAGTTCTACCTCTTCTTGAAATTCAAATATTTATAACATATATATTATTTTGGATCAGGTTTATTATGCTCAATATAACATATGCTCAGTATAACATATATACATCTTGTTACATATGTCATTTGTTCTTTTTTGCTGTATAAATTTTTTATTGTATGCATGCATATACCACAATTTATTCTCCTGTTGGTGGATGTTTAGTTTTTTTATTTTTGTTCTTCAGTTTAATGAATATTGGCTATTATGAATAAAGTGGCTATAAACATTTTACATGGGCATATACACATATATTTTCATTTCTCTTGGGTATATACTTAGGAGTCGAATTGCTGGATCATACAATAACTCTGTGTTTAACTTTTTGAGGAACTACTTATAGTTTTTCAAAAAGGCTGCCCATTTTACATTCCCACCAGCAATGCGTGAGAGTTCCAGTTTTTCCACATCCTTGTCAACATAGCCATTTTAGCGTATTTCATTGTGGTTTTGATTGTCATTGTCCTAATTGTTAATGACGTTGAGGATCTTTTCCTCTGCTTATTGGCCACTTTTGTATGTTCTTTGAAAGGTAAATGTCTTTTCAGATCCTGTGCCCACTTTTTTTTGTAATTGGGTGAAAAAAAAAAAAAGCCACAGAAAGCACAATAAGGTTTTTTTAGAAACGAAATCTGTTGAGGGCTATAATGCACTCAGGGCCATCCCTTTTGAGGTGAATCATCATTTGTGTCTCCTGTTGCCATCCTCTCTTCTGTCCGAGATATTAGTGTGGATGAAATCAGCTTTGAAAGGACAAATAGTGGTGACCTCAAAGGGAAAACATGTCATAACAGAAGCCTGAAGTACAGGGAGCTTGTTGGGGACTTTGCTTAGGTGATGGTATTAGTAGTAGGATAAATGAAGTAACTACCTGAATCAGACCTTTTATTTTGTTTTTGGCAATTTTCTTTTAATTTCCCTAAATTCTCTAGCCATCATTCAGAGGGACTCCCCAAAGAAAAGAGACTAGGTTAGTTTTGTGGATTCACCTAATTCTATAAGTGGTCTCTATACCTCAAACAGGTAGAGCAGATTAATATTAACTATATCTAGGGGAAGGGAGGGAAACTGAATGGGAAAAAAAATCAGAGAGGGGGACAAACCATGAGAGACTCTTGACTCTGGGAAAACAAACTGAGGGTTCCAGCTGCCTTCTCATTTGTCCTCACATGGCCTTTCTTCTGTGTGCTCACAGAGAGGCCTCTGGTGTCTCCTCTGCTTCTAATAGAACAGCCCTGTTGGATCAAGGCCGTACTCCTATAACCTCATTTAACCTTAATTACCACCTTAAAGGCCCTGCTTCCAAATACAGTTAAACTGGGGTAAGGGCTTCAACTTAACAAATTTGAGGAGAACATAATTCAGTTTATTAACACTACATCTGTATATTTAAAGTGTGTTTCTTATAAATAGCATGTAGTTAGGTCTTGGCTTTTATTCAGATCTTTATCTTTTAATGGCAAAGTTTAATTTATTTACATTTAATGTAATTAGTGGTATTATTCCATTTAATTTGCCATCTTTCTATTTGTTTTTTGTTTCACCTGCTTTTTGTTTCTCTGCTTTTCCTTTCCCAATTTTTTCTGTATTTTTAAGTAGTTTTTTATTATTTCATTTTGCCTTCTTTAATGGGTATTTGCTATTCCTTTTATGATCATTCTTTTAATGGTTGTGCTAGGAATGACAAAATAGTACCTTATTACAGTAAGCCTTAAATTAGTGCTTTTGCCTCCTCGTGAACTATGTAAAAATTTTAAAATAGTACATTCTGTTTATTTTTTTTCTGCTTATGTTGCTTTTACTGTGATATATTTTTACTTATGTATTTGCTACATATGTCACAGGATACTATATTTGCATTGAACAGTCAATAGTCTTTTATCTCTGTACACATAAATGATGCCTTTTGACTACTTCTTTTTGATGCTTTTTTCATTCCTTGCACTTTCCTGATTTCATCTGGTATTTTTCTTTTGCCTGAAGAGCTTACTTCAGTATTTCTTATAATATTGACTTCCAATGATGGATAACCTTAGCTGTAGTTCTCTGAATATGTCTGTTTCACTTATTGTTTAAAACGATAATTTTGCTTGATAGAGAATTCTGTGTTGGCCACTTTATTCTTTCTGCCCTTTAGAGCTGTCGTTCCACTTTCTGCTAGCTCTCATATTTTCTTCTTAGAAGTTAGCTGTAAGTCTTACTGTTCTTACCCTGAGGGTGATTTCTTTTGGGCTGACAGTATTTAAGATTTTCCCAATATGTATCATTTTCCAGCAGTGACTAAGGGATCCACTGAACCTTTTGACATACCTTTTCTTGATTTTGCAAAATTTTTCACTATGATGTCTTCAGATACTACTTCTCCATTCTCTTAACTGGAAGTATAATTTCTCATATTTTGGACCACTTCGCATGTATTTTAAAATCATGTATTCTCTTTTATTGTTTTTATTTTTTACTTGTTTTATTTTGCTTATTAGTTCTCTAAGTGCTCCAGTTTGGATAATTTTTGTTGACCCATCTTTACCTTTAATAATCTTATCTTCTGCTGTTAAGTTCTTAATTGCATTGAGTTCTTAATTAGAAACATTGTAATTTTTCAATTCTAGAATGACCATTTGATTAACTTCACCTAATCCCTTTTTATGTTGAAATTTTTCATCTTTTGTTCTATTTTTTTTTCATGTATTTACAATAATAATTTTAAGGTTCTTTTTCCTAATTTAAATAGCTGAGGGGCGCCTGAGTGGCTCAGTGGGTTAAAGCCTCTGCTTTTGACTCAGGTCATGATCTCAGTGTCCTGGGATTGAGCCCCGCATCAGGCTCTCTGCTCAGCAGGGAGCCTGCTTCCCCCTCTCTCTCTGCCTACCTCTCTGCCTACTTGTGATATCTCTCTCTGTCAAATAAATAAATAAAATCTTTTAAAAATAAATAAATAAATAGCCGAATCTGGGACACCTATGTAGCTCTGTTGTTAAGTATCTGCCTTCTGCTCAGGTCATGATCCCAGAGTCCTGGGATCGAGCCCCACATCAGGCTCCCTGCTCAGTGGGAAGCCCCTTCTCCCTCTCCCACTCCCCTTGCTTGTGTCCCCTCTCTTGCTGTCCCTCTCTCTCTCTCTGTGTCAAATAAATAAATAATCTTAAAAAAATAAAAATAATAAATATCCAAATCATCTTTGAGACTGCTGCTTTTGGCTCTTTCTTCTTTATTGTTTATGAATCACAATTCCCCACTTGTCTACATATTTCAATCATTTTTTATTTTGAAACAATCTAAATTTATACAAACAAGTGTGTGTTTGAACCTTAAAAATTGAACTAGAAGAGTATTTTGCCAATGGACATACAAACAAGGACATTGTGCTATATAACCACAATTCAACCATCATGATCAGGATATTATCACTATGTTTTACTGTCATCTAATCTTTATACCTCACTCAAATTTTGCTAATTGGTCCTTGAGGGCCTTTTTTTTTTTTTAAGATTTATTCCTTCTATTTTTTTTTATAGTTTAATGTATTTTAATACCAAACTTAGGGAAACAGCACAGAAGACAGACAACATTAAAAACTACATGTACTTGCATGTAGGACAACTCAGAAAAAAAGTATAGTGAATGGATCAATCTACTCTATAATAAAAATGCTACAAACACCATTTAGTTGCCGTCAATAAGAAATTTATTTGTTTTAAAAAAATCCAAATGCTGGCATTTCCAGAAAAATTTAACAGGTTTATTTATAATTGTTACAAAGTTGAACTGCTGAAACGTGTTCACTGAAACATTTTGACTTGCATTAATGCTTTATGTCTCTGCATTTATATTGAAAATTCACACACAAATGAAAATGGAAAAACTGCCAATACCTGATTTCTGTCCCCTATTTTTCCATTTGCAATCATATACATAGGTACCTTTTGACCCCATGGGAAAAAAATATCTAACGTTCAGAACTACCAATAATAGGAAGAAGAGAATTCTTTTTTTAAAGAACGAAATGTTTTCCATGATAGTGGGTTCTTAAGCATGTTCCCATGTATGTGGTGTGCTAGCTGGATGTCTTTTAGCATAATTGTGACATATTTGGCATGGATAGCACACAGGTTGGTGCCTTCAAAGAGGCCCACCAGATAGGCCTTGCTTGGCTTCTTCAAAGCACCAATAGCTGCACTTTGGAAGCACAGATCTGTTTTGACGTCCTGAGCAATTACTCACACCAGACACTGGAAAGGCAGTTTGCGCATCAGAAGTTCAGTGGACTTCTGATAATATCTAATTTCACAGAGTGCCACAAAACCAGGCCTGTACTGATGAGGTTTCTTCACCCCTCCAGTAGAGGGTGCACTCTTGTGAGCGGCTTTTGTAGCCAGTTGTTTCCTCAGTGCTTTACCACCAGTCAGTTTGCAGGCAGTCTGCTTTGTACAAGCCATGGTACAGAACGCCCCCCCCCCTTCAGCCGGAGCTCAGCGAGCTAGAGGCGGTCCTTATTCATTCTATTTTAGAGAGCAGGAACATGGGGAGGAGTAGAGAGAGAGCAAGACAAGCAGACTCCCAGTAAGCGCAGAGACCAACTCGGGCCTCAATCCCAGGATCCTGAGATCATGACCTGAGCCGAAACCAAGAGTCAGAAGCTCAACTGACTACTAAGCCACTCATGTGCCCCCTAGAGGGTCTTTGATAACAAAAGCATTCAGTTTGGAATCACACAGACCAATTATTTTTTAGACTGTTTCTCATTTGGAGTTTGTCTGATGTTTCCTCTTGATTATGTTTATGTTATGCATCTCTACAGGGATGTTGAAGAAGTGATACTCTATTTTTATTGGAACCTATCTGATAGCACATACTTTTAATTTGCCCCATTACTGATGTTTATTTTGATCACTTGGTTAGGGTGGTGTGTGCCAAGATTCTTCATATTAAAACTACTTTTGTCCCTTTGTAATTCATTATTGTTTTTGTTAGAAAGATACTTAGAGATATATAAATACACCGTCCTCATCAAAACTTCAACCCATGCTTTTATTTACATCAGTTTGGATTCATAGTTCCCTATTTTATTTAATATTATAATATACTGTTGTCATTATTTAAATTTATGCTCAAATTATTCCAGGTTTGTCCAGTGAGAGCCTTTCAGTCTGGCTCCTGTGTCTTTTTGACATATGCCCTTAATTCTTTGAGAATTTTCACACTTTCTGGTATAACAAGAACTCCAGTTCATCTTGAACTTTTCCCTTTTCCAGCCATGGAAACAGCAGTTTCTTCAGAGAGCTGTGGTTCATTTTAGTAGAGAATGGTATTTAGAAACCAAAATCTGAGTAATAGATGTGCTTATTGCTATTGGGCTATCACTTGTCCCAAATCTTCTTACACACACACACTAATATCCATGATCATTTTTCTTTGTGTGCTGTGTTTCTGTTTACCGTAATTTCACACCAGTACCTCTACTTCCAGTTGAATACCACAAGATTCATTCAATTTTTCTATATTTGTAACTCTCTTTCTCTGACAGTGAGACTCTCACTATCTCTATTTACTTACTTGATCCATCTCCCAATGTGTAACCAGTCTCTAATTGCTGTTGCCACCCCATCTCCTGCATGAATGCCCTCATCATACTGAAGTTCTGACAGTTTGCTCAGAGCACTTTCCTGGAGGATACTGTCCTCACACCTCTTGGTTGCTGACACTCTGAGATGGTTTACTTTCCCATGAGACGCCTTCCTCAGTTAGCCTGAGCTTCAACATCCAATACCTTGCCTACCTTTTTTTATTATATTTTTAAGATTTTATTTATCTATTTGACAGAGAGCACAGGAGAACACAAGCAGGGAAAACAGCACAGGGAGAGGGAGAAGCAGCTCCCCACTGAGCAGGGAGTCCAATGTGAGGCTCGATCCCAGGACCCTGGAATCATGACCTGAGTGGAAGGCAAGTGCTTAACCTACTGAGCCACCCAGGCACCCCTCTTGCCAACCTATTTAGGGATACCTTTTTCACTCCACTTGGACTTATCACTGATACTTTGTACCAGACCATCTTTCTGTCTGGACATCTTCCTCATCCTGCATGAGCCCTGTCACCTCACATTAGACTGCTACCCCCAGGGGACACCCTCATCATCCTAGTTACTCTCTGATACCTTGCTCTATACCATGACCTCTCCCCTCTTCTCTACCCTTCCATTCCTATGGGCACTTACTTCGTTCAGCCTTACCTATGGTTTTAAAACTGAGCTATTCAATAAAAGAAGAGGAGGAGCTATATCTCATAATTTTCTTATGGTATGCTGCACATTATGTATAAAGAAGAATAAAGACCGAAGTCAGTGTTATTTTCCCCCAAGAGAAGACACTCCTGATCCTCCCTGAGATATTGATTGAGGGGCTGATCATCTCAGGCCAGTGAGGAATTAAGCTAGGTTGGTGCCGTGTTGCAGCTCTAGTTATACCTCTGCCTTCCTACATATCTGGGGGACACTCCTTAGGGCTGTTGCTTGTGGGCGTATGGGTCTCTGCCTCCCTGCCTTGAAAGACTGATGAAGACTCAGTCTGATTCTTTCTGCTTCGAGCTTTTTTCTCTAACTTCTGATCTCACACTGCTTCCAAATTTTGGCAAATGTGTTTATGCTGAGATTTGTTGTTTGAGGTAGGCCCCCTTCCTCAAGCCAGGGCTGTCTCTTTCAAATATTGCAAGATAACAGACTCCTATGTGTTCTTTTAGAAACTCTGATTTCCCACATGGCCCCTGAACTCAGAAATTAAACCGTGTGGGAAAATAGCACTTTGTATTTAGGGCTTTTGAAATTTTTCAGTTGTTGAGCCAACCCCAAAAAACCTCCAAAAGTTTTGCTGATTTTATTTTCCCCAGTGTCATCATTTTATTTGAGCCACTCAATGCTTAGCCTTTACACAGAATCAGCAAATAGCCCTAGGTAAGAAAGCATCAGGAAAAAGCTTGCTCTCTTTCTTTTTTAGCCTTTTTTTGAGAACCTGTTGTCTGAATAGCTCTCTGATTGAGTTCACTCAGTCCTCTTTACTTCAATGACTCTTTATAAATACAACTTTTCAATTTATCTAACTTTTAAAAATTATTGCATTAGGAAAATTATTATATCTTCTTACATCTTATTTGGAACCAAAAAACAGCCATATATGTGGTTTCTGTCCTTTTTCAGTTAATATTATATAATGAACATTTTTTCCTTATCATTCAATTGTTTTAAAGTTTTTTATTTTTATTTTTTAATAGCTTATCAAACTGAGGGCCTTATATCCCTGGGAACAGTGGCACACATGATACATGCAAGAATACACAAGAAGCCAGAATGCCTGGGTGGCTCAGTGGATTAAGCGTCTGACTCTGGCTTAGGTCATGAATTTGGGATCCTGGGATCGAGCCCTGAGTCAGGCTCCAAGCTCAGTGGGGAGCCTGCTTCTCCCCCTACCTCCCTTTCTATCTCTCCCTCTGCCCATCACCCTGCTCATTTTCTCTCTCTCTCTCTCAAATAAATAAATCCTTAAGAAAGTAAGTAAGTAAGTAAATAAATAAATAAATAAATAAATAATGTAATAATAAAGAATATATAGAGAAACCATAAGATGGATATGGTGCATCTTTCCAGAGTATTCCTTGAAGATTTTCCCTGAAGATTTGGGAAATACAAATGATTTAATTTAGAAGTAGCTCTAAAAATCATTTTATAGGTAAACAAACATAGATATGTAATTATGGGATAGGATATAAAATGTACACACATTACTGAGTTAAAATAAGATCTCAAAAAAAAAAAAAGATCTCAAGGAAATTTCTTGTTTTAAATAAGGCTGTATAGTCACTAAAGATATTCCTTCATTTTTTTTTGAACAAGGCAGCTGGAGCTGGCAGGGTCACCAAGTCCACCCAGAAAGCTCGGAAGACTAAATGATTTTATCCCCAATACCTGCCACCCCAGTCCTAACCAGTGGGGAAAGAACAGTCTCAGAACTGTTTGTGTCAATTGGCCATTTAAGTTTAAGAGTAAAAGACTGGTTAATGATAACAGTGCATCGTAAAACCTCCAGAAGAAAAGAAGAATGTTTTGTGGACCATTTGTTTTTTTAACACTTTAACATCTTGAAATTGAGATATGTCTCAAAATCACTGTTAATCATTAAATAATGTAGTTATTATTGCCTATGTTTGAATAAAGTTAGGCCTTAGTTATTCATGTTCTCTCTTCAGTTGAGTTACATTCATTGTACGATATGAGTATGTTGCAGATTTTCTCCCAGTTTTCATTTTTTTCATGGAATCTTTTGCTATATAAAATTTTTTAATTTTTATGTAGTCAAATTTATCAGCCTTTTTATTGCCTCTGGATTTTTAGTCATGGTAAACTTTTCCTACACCAAGGTTAAAGAGGAATTCACCTATGTTGTTTCCTGGTATGTGTATAATTTCATGTTTTACATTCAGATCCCTAAATGTATGATTTGAGAGATGAGCCCAATTTTGTCTTTTCCCAAATGGCTTCCCAGTTTACAAGGACCTCAACATGAGAGAGGAATCCATCAAATAAATCCTTCCATTTATTTACAAGGCCATCCTCCAGTGACCCAAGATGCCACCTTTGTCCTGTACTAAATTTCCATGTGTGTTTGGATCTGATTCTGGGTTTTATAGTCTATTCTTCTAGTCTTTTTATTTGTTCACTTACCAATACTATGTGATTTGATAAAGGGTCCTCATAGTAGATATTGATGTCTGGAACAGTGATTCCTCCCTCATAGTTTTTCCTTTTAAATGTTTTCCTGGCTATTCTACATATTCATTTGTTTTATATGCACTTTATTTTTTTTATTGTGTTAGTTACCATAAAATACATCATTAGTTTTTGATGCAGTGTTCCAACATTCATTGTTTATGTACAACACCCAGTGCTCCATGCAATACATGCCCTCCTTAACACGATCCACCAGGCTCACCCATCCCCCCACTCCCCTCCCCTCTAAAACCCTCAGTTTGTTTCTCAGAGACCGCAGTCTCTCATGGTTCATCTCCCACTCCGATTTCCCCCAATTCACTTTTCCTTTCCTTCTAATATCCTCCATGTTATTCCGTATGTTTCACAAGTAAGTGAAACCATGTGATAATTGACTTTCTCTGCTTGACTTATTTCACTCAGCATATATTCATCCTTTCTAATAACTAAGAAATATTCCATTGTATATATGGACCACATCTTCTTTATCCATTCATATGTTGAAGGGCATCTCGGCTCTTTCCATAGTTTGGCTATTGTGGACATTGTTGCTATGAACATTGGGGTACATATGGCTCTTTTTTTCACTACATCTGTATCTTTGGGGTAAATACCCAGTAGTGCAATTGCTGGGTCATAGGGTAGTCTGTTTTTTAAACTTTTTGAGGAATCTCCACACTGTTTTCCAAAGTGGCTGCACCAACTTGCATTCCCACCAACAGTGTAAGAGGGTTCCCCTTTCTCCATATCCTCTCCAACATTTATTGTTTCCTGCCTTGTTAATCTTTGCCATTTCAGCTGGTATAAGGTGGTATCTCAATGTGGTTTTGATTCGAATTTCCTTGATGGCTAAAGATGATTAACATTTTTTCATGCGTCTGCTAACCATTTGTATGCCTTCATTGGATAAGTGTCTGTTCATGTCTTCTGCCCATTTTTTGACATGAATTTCTGTTTTTTGAGTGTTGAGTTTGAGAAATTCTTTATAGATCTTCTATATCAGCCCTTTGTTTATAGTATCATTTGCAAATATATTCTCCCATTCCATGGGTTGCTTCTTTGTTTTGTTGACTGTTTCCTTTGCTGTGCAGAAGTTTTTTTTATCTTGATGAAGTCCCAAAAGTTTGTTTTCACTTTTTCCTATGCCTTTGGAGACATGTCTTGAAAGAAGTTGCTGTGGCCTATGTCGGTAAGAGGTTACTGCCTATGTTCTGCCTATTTCGATGGATTTTGATGGATTCCTCTCTCATGTTGAGGTCTTTCATCCATTTGAGTTTATCTTTGTGTATGATGTAAGAGAATGATCAAGTTTCATTCTTCCATACATAGCTGTCCAATTTTCCCAGCACTGTTTATTGAAGAGACTGCCTTTTTTCCATTGGGTATTTTTTCCTGTTTTGTTGAAGATTTTTTTAACCATAGAGTTGAGAGTCCATATCTGTGCTCTCTACCCTGTTCCATTGGTCTATGTGTTTATTTTTGTGCCAGTACCATGCCGTCTTGGTGACCACGGTTTTGTAATAAAGCTTGAAATCAGGCACTGTGGTGCCCCCAGCTGTTTTTCTTTTTCAACATTTTCTTAGCAATTTCAGGTCTTTTCTGGCTCCATAAAAATTTTAGGATTGTTTTGTTCCAGAACTTTGAAAAATGCTGCTGATCAATGAGTGTGATAGAACAAATCAATAAGAGAAGAAACACATTGTCCTCTCAGTTGATGCAGAAAAAGCATTTGACAAAATACAGCATCTTTTCCTGATTAAAACCCTTCAAAGTATAGGGATAGAGGGAACGTTCCTCAACCTCATAAAAACCATTTATGAAAAATGCACAGTGAATATCATTCTCAATGGGGAAAAGCTGACAGCCTTCCCATTGGGATCAGGAACATGACAAGGATGCCCACTCTCACCACTGTTGTTCAACATAGTACTAGAAGTCCTAGCAACAGCAATCAGACAATAAAAGTTTCTTTTTGTTAAAAGAAATCAAAGGTATTCAAATTGGCAAAGAAGAAATCAAACTCTCTCTCTTCGCAGATGACATGATATTTTATGTGGAGACCCGAAAAGACTCCACGCCCAAATTACTAGAACTCATAGAGCAATTCAGTAATGTGGCAGGATACAAAGTCAGTGCACAGAGATCAGTTGCTTTCTCATACACTAACAATGAAACTGCAGAAAGGGCAATTAGAGAACCAGTTCCATTTACGATAGCAGCAAAAACCATAAGATACCTTGGAATAAACCTATCCATTGAGGTAAAGGATCTATACTAGAGGAACTACAGAACACTCATGAAAGAAATTGAAGAAGACACAAAAAGATGGAAAAACATTCCATGCTTACAGATCAGAAGAATAAACATTGTTAAAATATCTATGGTGCCCAGAGCAATCTATACTTTCAGTGCCGTCCCGATCAAAATACCAGCAGCATTTTTCAAAGTGCTGTTTTATAGGAACTTTAATACCAATTTGTGTAATTTCATAAAATAGTTTTTTGGTGTTTTTAATGAGATTATATTGAATTTATAAATTAGGGAGAACTGATATATTCATAATATTGAGTCATCCTGTTCAGCTGTAGGAGATGTCTTTCCATTTGATCCAGTCTACTTTTGCATCTTTCCAGGAGTATTTAAAACTTTTCTTCACATAGGATTTGAGCATTTCTTATTACATTTATTCTTAAATACTTACTCTTTCTGCTGCTATAAACTGTCTAGTATTTGTTTTTCAAATAATGTTTGAGATTTTTAGGTTTCTGATTCCTTTAACGTAGTTCCTATACTATTTTTATGATGTTAAGTTATTGTCTACATTTCAGATATTTCAAGTGGAAGGGAAGGTGTAAATATGTTAAATTTTCCTGATTTCCCTCACATATTGTCCTTGTGACCCTAATTAAGGGTCATTTGAAAAGTCCGGGCTAATGTGTTAAATCACCTGTATGATTTGCTAGAGAATTGCTCTAATCCCCGTTAAGAATATGCAACTTAATGAAAGTCAGGTGTGAAAACAGAACCTCTTTGCCAAAGCACAATACATTTTGTCATTTGATCTTTTCCTGCTGAGTAGCTCATTATGAAAATATCCTTAGCGCTCAAATTATTTCTTTAATCCTTGATTCTCTCACACACTGTAAAGAGTCCAGTCCTCATACCAATTTTGTTTTCTTACTAGATTACTGATATGTTTTGGGTGCTAAAGAAGAAATGTTTACTAGTGCTTGAGCTTAGAACCTTTCCATGGGAAAATAGAAAACTCTACCTTAAATGAATGAAGTTTTACATAGTCTACAGAACCCAAGTGAGTGTGTGGTGGTGAGAGAGAAGAGGGGGAATAGAGATTGAATCCAGTATCTGCACTTTAAAAATATATAATTGTCTTATTTTTCATTGTGGCAATCACTTTCATGTGTGCCTATCTTTCCTACAAGATTATTTGATAAGAACAATTCCATTACTAAAGGCTTAATAAATCACTGATTTATAATGTTATGTATGGCATATCCTTTTGTCCTCAGAATGTACCTTCCAAATATACATGGAATTCTCAGCATTTTGAGGGCAGAGTTTGTGCTATAATTTTGCATTGCTTTTAATATTGAAATTACTACTATACTTATACTCTCCAGTTAAATCTTTCTTTTATGTTCCCTCGAGCTAATCAAAACTGAAAATTTCAGTAACCAAAAAGTAAAAGGGTTTCCGCTATATCAAAAACATCCATTGAAAATGTATAGAGTTTTTAGGATTCCCTTTATATGTTCTGAAAATCTTACAATTTCTGTATCAAATACTCATCCCAGAATGTGAACATTCTTATATAATATTGTTTACATTTTAAAATAATGTTTTATGTTTAGGTGGTAAATCCTGAAGTTAGAATAGTATATTTCACAAATCTTGATCCCACTAATTATTGTTGATATCAGCATGATTTAAAGTTCTCATTGGCCAATATGTAATCTGTCCCAGTGGATTGTGGATTAAAAACAGATGTATTTGTACATTTCTTATTCTTTACAACTCTGGATATTGCCTTCTTGGTGACTTTCTGATTTGTCTGCTTTTAATGCTTTAACCAGCTATAGGAAAAGTGAATTTAGCTAAAGAATCGTACTCTTCTTAGATGATGGAATATTTTTTTCTTGATGCTCTGAGATTATTAAATGTTTTTAAGTTACGTTCTTACAAATGATTGCTTTGATGAGTTACTCTCTAATGAAACCCTAAAATAGCACCAAAGTGTTAAAATGGCAAGTACTTTGGTTTTTAAATGCAAAGAACATGTTTAGAAAGCTGAAGTAAAAGGGAAAACTCCAATGAATGAAAAGAAATAAAAAGTAAATGAGGTAATCAAAGTCAGAGAAATTGATATTGGCAGGTTCTGAATGATGTTCCTAGATGAGCAATCTTTCAAAATACTTCTTGTACGTTGCTGCTATTCTTTTATTTATTATTAAAATAACATGATCCATGAGGAGCTTGGGGTGACTCTCGGCCTAGCTAATTCTAATTAATCCAGTCGGGGAGAGCAGTAGGGTAAGTGGAGCAGTCTATCGGATTGAAATTCATAACTTAATTGAGGTCAAAGTCCCGGTCTGGGAGAACAAAAGTCTTTTGCTAGGACCAGGCAGATCAATAGCAATAAATATCTGGCTTGGATACAAGTAGCTTATAGTGACAGATTATCTGACAGTGGCCAGAGGTCTTGGTTCTGTTAAGGGCAAAGTCTTGAGCATGCCATGGTTCTTGCTGATGTCCAATCCACACCAATGACTCTGGGAAAGAAGTGATGCTCTCAAGAACTCTTGAAAGTCTTCTGGAAGCACTATGTGTGAAACTCCAAGTGATTTCTCTTTGTTATTATCAAATGAACATTCCTTAATGATACATTTTTTTTTAAACAAGAAGAGTTTCTATCTCATTGCCAGTTAAGATCCAGAGGATTTGAAAAGTCTATTTATCTAACTTTCCCATCAGTAATTCAAAAAGAATATATATATTGCTTTGGGAAAGGAATATAACACAAGCCCATGTTGTCTTGATTTGTATATAACTGTAAAAGTTAAGAGGACCATGTTACGTTAACATTTATGAGTTAGTATTAACCATTTTATTTTATTTTATTTTATTTTATTTTATTTTATTTTTTTTTAAAGATTTTATTTATTTGACAGAGAGAGATCACAAGTAGGCAGAGAGGCAGGCAGAGAGAGAGGGGGAAGGAAACAGGCTCCCTGCAAAGCAGAGAACCCGACGCGGGGCTCGATCCCAGGACCCTGAGATCATGACCTGAGCTGAAGGCAGAGGCCTTAACCCACTGAGCCACCCAGGTGCCCCATTTTATTTTATTTTTTAAAATATTTTATTTATTTATTTGACAAAGAGAGAGAGATCACAAGTAGGCAGAGAGGCAGGCAGAGAGAGAGGGGGAAGCAGGCTCCCTGCTGAGCAGAGAGCCTGATGCGGGGCTCGATCCCATGACCCTAAGATCATGACCTGAACTGAAGGCAGAGGCTTTAACCCACTGAGCCACCCAGGCGCCCCAGTATTAACCATTTTAAGTGTGATAATCTTATTCTGGTTGTGGAGGATTTTTCCTTATTGTTTTTAGGTGCACACTGATATATTTAGGGACAAGATGTCATGTCATTCGTAATATCTTTAACCTACTTCAACAAAAAAAAATGGCAAAATGTTAATAGTTGTTAAATATGAATGATAGGTCTCTGCTTTTCTCTCTATATAACTTATTTTCATAATTTAAAAAATAGCCACCAAAATGAACCAAGTTTAACAAAACCATTAGGCTAATGGGTTACTAGAAAAGGTTTCTCTCTGTCCCATTCTGCTCCTACTTTTTATTAATTTCTACTTAGTTGTCAAAGCGTGGCTTTTATGCATTATATTATTGTTTATCCATAGTAATAATAATTGCTTAATTAGTATAAACCTTTGGCATTCCACTCATTGTTTAATAACGTTATTGCCACTCAGGCTTAACTACCATCTGACTATGGGAAAGTGAACTCTTGAGATCCACAGTTCTTGGCCATGTAGGATATGGAGAGCTACGTAGTATAAATGGTCCAAATTCTCATTCCTTCGTGAATGTATTACTGTGCAACCTACTGAAGGGATTTTTTTGATACTCTATTAAAATTCATACATGAGTCTTCCTTAAATATCGATATCTAAATGCTACTTCAGTATCTAAATGATTCTATGATCAGGAACCTCTGGTGGTTTCTCATCTGTGAATCAGTTCTCAGCTTTTGTGATCGACTCTCAGAGCCCCACCTCTGTGACTACTGTTTTATCCAGTGTTCCTTTGCTTTATGAAGTTGCTGAGCTCACTTTGTATATCCCAGAAGTTTCAAACCTGGATCACCAGAATCAACTATAGATCTTTTTAAGAAGGAACTTCAGTTCCAGAAATTATGACTTAGTAGGTGAGTCGGGGATGGTGGGTGTTGGGAAGATGAGAATCTCAAATTTATAAAATATCTGCACGTAATTGTGCAGTGCCAGCCTTGTCTATATTCACCTGCCAGTTCTGTGGTGCCGTTTATCTCAAGTAGGAGTTGGGATAGAATCATCAGATTAAACAGATTCATTGCTGTGATGAATCACTAACAACTGTTTAGAATTCTAGATTTTTAAAGGATGGATGCAAATTAAGATGTAATCCTATGGGCTGAGCACTTGTGATTTTTTTTAGATTATTGGACAAGCTATGTCTACATATTTGGTCTTTTTTTTATTGCTATAATCCTTAACGGGAATTTTTTTCCACATAATAATCCAGTCAGACAACTGCAACATCAAGAGTCAAATCCAAGTTTTCCACTAACAAATGATACTGACTGGTAAATTTTCTTACCAGTGAAGTGAAGTGAAGACATCAAAGTTTAGAAAAGCTATATAGAGATAGATTTTCTTTTATTTATTTATTTATTTATTTATTTAAGATTTTATTTTATTTCTTTGACAGAGAGATCACAAGTAGGTAAAGAGGCAGGCAGAGAGAGAGAGGGAGAGGCAGGCTCCCTACTGAGCAGAGAGCCTGATGTGGGGCTCGATCCCAGGACCCTGAGATCATGACCTGAGCCAAAAGCAGAGGCTTAACCCACTGAGCCACCCAGGTGCCCCTATTTATTTATTTTATAGAGAGCAAAGAGGGAGGAAGATGGAGGGGGAAAGGATCTTCAGGAGACTCCTTGCTGAGCTTGGAGCCCAATGCAAGGCTCAGTCTCACAACCCTGAGATCATGACCTGGGCTGAAACCAAGAGTTGGATGCTTAACCAATTGAGCCACTTAGGCACACTGAGAGAATATATTTTTAAACAGAATAAACAAGGCCATCCAAAATGAGGTCATTTTTCAGTGTGTTTCTGCAGTTTCTGCCCTTAGTTCATTTTGGAATTCACCTATTTTCCATAAGTTCATGTACACACCAGAATAATAAAGCAACAACTTGGGGAACAAGATTGTGTTTAGTTAATGGGTCATTTGGAAGGCAAGTAAAGTCAGAGACTGACTACCCTGACTAAAGTCAAGACAGCATTATAGAAAAATTCCTTAACCAAGGAAGGTAAAATTAAAAATAATGCTACTATATATGTAGGATATCCTCCAGTTGTTGTATTTAACTGCTGTGATTGCCTTAATTGTATTTATTTCACTGTTCACCTTTGTTGTCTTTCCAGGATTGTAAGTTGTTTGAGTGCAAGGATCACATTTTCTGTGTCTTTAATATTCCTAGTGGTCTCTTGCATAGTGTTGAACATACAGCGCACGTTCAGTAAATTTTATAAAATATTAAAAAATTATTGTTCATTTGTAGACAAATACTCCACCAGCTGAACACACACACACACACACACACACACACACACACACACACACACACACGAGTATATGCACGTACATGCTCACAAAATCCGTTTGCCTGTACTTTCCTTATTTCCATGCCATTTCTTTTCCTCCAGCCACAACCTCCTGTTAAACCCCCTCTTTTGCACTCCTGTAATGTATTTTGTTTACATCTGTGATAGAATTTATCATTCTTTATAATAATTATCTCCATTCTTAAAGACTCCAGGCTCCTTGAGAGTAGGAACTTTGATATTTTTCTACTCCTGACTCCTATTACCTGACTTACCACTTAATATGTATTTGAAATATACAATGAGCAAAGATTTAGAATAAAAATAATAATGCCCAAAGAAAACAGTGTCTTTTAGAAACTTATGGAAAGAAAAAAAAAATTAGGAGAACTTGATCTTAACAAGGTTATTTGAATACTTCATGACTTTCTTGACACATTTGGTCAATATACATATTCTGTAGACTCTGTGTGGCAGGCCTAAACAAATATGCTATAACCCATACATCAGACAGACATTCTTGAGCAGTAGATGCTAAAGACTGCTCTAAAGACAAATTAGATGTATTCGTAAATGAAAGTTATGCATTATGAGACCCACATTGAAGTGGCTTAATGCTCTTGACAGATATCTTGGCAGTGACTGGTTTTGTTTCATGTTGCTGTTATTTATCTTTTTCAAACAGTTCCTTATTTCTTAGAACCACAGTGTTCAATTTTAACATTTACTTTTTTTAAAACATGAATTAAAAGAAATGTAGAGAATCTCTTAAAACTGTGATAGAATGTATTAGTTTATGACCAGAGTAGAAAGAAGAAACAGCTGAGGTGTAAGATAATCATCTCTCTTATTTATCCCTTCCCGAAATGTAAAATTTGCATTCACTTTGTACTTTCAAATCACATCTTCCACCCGAAATGCAATTGGCTTTTACAGAAACCGATTGAAATGGCCCAGTTCATTCCCAGGACCCAATACAAGGGCAGATCTTGCTGCTAGCATGTGCCCCGAGGCCTGAGGGATGAGCATGGGGGTAAGTGAATGGAGGTGGAGGGATGAATTGAGCTTCGACAAGGTCTCTGGAGTGTCTCTACTCATGCATTTTATGAAGCCCTCTGTGATGTAGGATGGAGCCAGGAGTTGGAAAGGAAGGGGTTCTAGAGATCTCCATTTGTACTCTTGCCCTAGGCACACACAAATATTGGGGGAGGCTTACCTACCAGCTTGATGGTTTTCAGAGCGTTCTATAAATCCCCACAGAGGTTCCTAGAAGTGTCCCTCCCTACCTCAATTTTTACCTATTTTAAGATTATGCAACTGAATATGATTTTATTGTAAAAAAAAAAAAAAGAGGACCCCTATAATGGATTATGAGATCAAGTCTGGCCCTCACTGTGTACCAAGCCTTCAGTATTATTTAAGTCCTGGCAGCTTTGGAGGCTTTTTGTAAATATTTGTTGAGTAAAACAAATGTATCATCCTCTTGTGCAAAGAAACCTGTACATCTCCAAAAAATGAAGGCAGTTTTCTGGGTCAACAGAGAAAGACATATCACTGCAAAAAGAAGTCTGAAAATTGTGAACAAAGATGACGAAACCATACTGAATGGTCTACAATACAAATCAAATATTTGTATTATTTTTTCCATTCTACAAAAAAAATAGATATATATAATTATATATATAAAACATAATATATGTATATTAGCTCATTTTATCCTACAAGAGTCCTGTGTGGCCTTGTCCTCATTCTACAGTTGAGAAAACGAAAGCTCAAAGACATTATGCGAATTGCTAGAGGACACAAAGCTAGTGAGTGGGAGAGCCAGAGCTCACACTTCTGTGGTTTAACTGCAGATTCCGTGCTATCTTCCTGCATTGGGCTGTCATCATTCTCTATCACACTGACTCAGTGCTTTTAGAATTCACAGCCATCTGATGCATTTTGTGAGGATTGTAGTAATAAGTTCTTCGTGTCCTTAATGTTTCCCTATTTATAATGAAATTCTTATAGGCAGACATCATTTCATTCAGCAGGTGTTCCCCTTCAGTGTGACTTTTAAATCCATGCTCCTATTTTCACAGCTCACAATTTTCTTTAATAAGTTTTTTTCTGTCACTTTTATACTGAATAATCACTTCCTTTGCTTAGTGTGTACCTGAGAATGAACAACTGGCTCACAGTACGGTGTGAATCAAGTTCAAATTACTTTGAGTTCAGAGAACACCCCGTGTCATCTTATTTTTACATCTAACTGAATTATAGGACACTGTCAAAGTGTTATGACCTGGTATAGTAAATTGCTCCTTCTTAATGGTCCCCTGGCTACATTCTCTCTTGCTGTTGCTGTACACCAGAAATTGTTGACATCTTGCGCTGTCGTAAGCTTGAAAACAAAACTGGTTTTTATCCACAGGCACTTCTTAACTACCTACAGGTAAATCACAACATTTTGACACTTTAAAGTTGATTGTGCCCTCAGAACTGGGGTAATTCTGTAATTCTGTAACTTTTTAAAAAGTCAAGCAGTTCTTCCTCATTGAACTCAGGAAATGGATGAGTCATCTGCCTTGAAAGAACGAACTTGTTTGAATGTTGAATTGTGGTTCATCGCTGATTTCTGAGATTTATTACTTAGATGTATGCATGTTATAAAACTTATTTGGCTGTTTGTGGTGTTATTGAGTCTCAAATGTTCTTCTAAATGACACTCTAGAGGGCAAATTAAACATGAAGGAATTACATGAAGTAACAAGATGCTCCCAAATGTGACAAGAGAATAAGGCCTAGAAACGGTCACGCTTGCTTTTCTGATGATCAAACTGATACATTCATAGAGTGCTTAAAAATGCCTGAAAGATAGGAATAAGATAATTCAAGAAAAAAAGTGATTCTTCAAAGAAATGGTGACTTGTCTATAAGTGGTTTTAGAATATTTATGGACACATACCCATATACACATGTAGAGAGATTGATTATGTACAAATATCATCTGTAGAAAACTTGATGGTTATTGTGGACCATACGTGAGCATTGAGTTTGCACCGCAGTGTTGATCTTGCAAAAGCCAATTTAGTGCTGACACTTAAAGTAACAGGAGTATAATCTATAAAATCCAGAGCAAATTACTATTATATACATAGCAGACTATAATCAATGTAAAGGACAGATTTTAGGTTTTTATATTTCAAAAAGACTGTTGATAAATTTGAAGGATCTCGAGAGGGGTTTTTAAAAATCAATAATTGTATGTGAGGTGTATGTTTTTGAGGAAAGTCTCTTGGTCACAAACCAGCATGGGCCATACACAGCCCAAAGATCAATTTTTGTTTAGCACCGATAGTGTACCCACAGTTTATTTACAATTAACTGCCAATAGCTGCCAATTAATTTCACATAAAAGTACAGAATTTAGGATTCTCTTGAAAAGTCTACAAATATGGCAGTCCTGCACACATCCCCACAGAGCAGAAAGAGCTAGACCTGAGTAGCTGCTGCCCTCTGTTGATAGGCCTTGAGCTCTCCAATTCCTTATCACCACACCGTTGCTTCCCTGACCCAATTAACCTCACTCTTCTGTTTACTGTCTGAGGACTTTTGAAGGGTTTATAACCTTGTGTTTATTAGAAAGATCTTAAATTTGGAGCCAAATTACCTAGATTCTGGTTTCTCTTCTGCCATTGACTTGTGGCCCTGAATAAAGTCTAATTGTGAAATCTTGAAGGTAGGAATTTAAAAATCATCTGGTTTAGCTTCCTACCCAATGCAAGAATTCTCTCTGCTAAATTTCCAAAAGGTTAAGCCAGGTAGCCTCTATAAGAACATTTCTGTTTACTTCACATAGTAGACTATTCCAATTTCAAAAGCTCTAATTAGAAATTTCTCCTTCGTATTGAATCTATGTCTGCCTACACGTAATATTAAAACTATATATTATATAAGGTATCTGCTCAGTAGTGCAGAACAGAGTGGGACTATAATCACTTAATAGGTGTGACAGGAAAGACAAAGTATCCACCTTCCTACTTCCCTGTATTCAAAAGTGTAGCTTATGGTAAAATATATGTGAGGCCATCAAATGAGTGTGTGATTTTATAGCAAAGCAATATACAAATGTAAATATTAATAAAATATTAGTCAGATTTTAGCCAGATGAGTTATAGAGTTTAATTGTAGACTTAGTAACCAGTCTTTATGATATCATTGTTTATACAAGTATTTGCCATCTCTTTAAAAAAAAAAAAAGGAAAGGAGAGATGATTTAAAGGTATCTTGTATTCTTGTTGGTGTAATGGCATTTATCAGTGTGTTCATACTTTTTAATTTTCTAGGACTTGCAGACTTAATCCCATGAGCTCACTTCTAATATCAGTAAAGGGTATGAGCTGTCTATGTGGTTCAAGCTGCCACTGGAGGGTTTCTCCTTCCTATGGAGCTTTCTAATGGAATTCAAGGTTCTCTTTAAGGGTAAGCATTATGAAGCCTTCCCAGGCTGCTTGAGAGGAGGAAGTGCACCAGAGGTTCAAGGACACACGCAAAGTTTAATGTGCACAAACATGCTCCTGCTCCTGCTTACTCTGATTGGCAAGGTTAACTCTGAGAGCCGTAGCTTTTTACAGTGATTTGATTAGACCCATCACTTTATTCCTTTCACTTTCCCCCTCCCCTTCAAGCATCAAACCCCCACCTTCTTTGTCTTTGTGGTCTTTGCTTTGCCAGTTGCCTTTTCTCTCTTCTCTTTTCCTGATTTTGTGTCAAATTTTGGCATATTTGAGAAAGAGAAGAAGGAAGTTAACTTGCATTGTTGAAAGTTTTGGTGTGAAAGAGTTCCATACTTCTGTTCTCTACACTTACATTTTCTTAAATCCTAAATTCCTTACCTCCTCTTTGACTTATGACGTAAGGAAAGATAGAACTATCACTAACTTTGGCAATTCACTTAGATTGATAGAATTCCACGGTCCTCTCTCAAAAATTGGTTTGTATATAATTCCTTTCATAGCTGTTAAAAAATAATCTTTTAATTGTAAAAACTTCAACCACGTGCAGAATTAGAGGGTCTAGTATAACAAACCTCCACATACTCATCGCCCGGTTTCAGCAGTTACCAGTTCATGGCCAGTCTGGTTTCATCTGTGCTGCTGCCCCACAACAGTGCTCTGTAACCTTTTTAGGAAGAATATTAGGAAAGCCGTGAGCACCAGAGGGAAAGGACACGCATGTAGAATTTTTGCAAACAGTTTTAATAGGTTCATACACTTGTTGAAACCCTTTAACAGGTACCCTATGAACGTGAGGATCCAGAATAAGAATCCCTACATTCCAGCCAAGAGAGCACTAAACTTTCCCAACATTTCTATTCGCCTGAATGTCTGTTTGTTAGGAACTTAAGCAATAAAGCTGGAGTTCCCACAGAAAGAAGACACTAATTTTTAAATGCCAAGTTTAATTAATAGTTAAAGCAGATTAATTGAAATCGTAGGGATAGCTGATTGCACATGACACAAATGTAATCTTTCTTTTCCCCCGGCCCGCTTCACATTCTGTCGTCAGCTAGCACTTCACTAAGCCTCCCTTTGGAACAGCTGTGCTCACAGGGTAGACTCAAAACGCCAGCAGTTCAGGTGGTGCTAGTAGCCCGCAGGACTGCCCTGCTGAACCGCCTCCTTGTCGAACCCCACATCCTCTGGCCCTGATGGGACCTAAAAGTCTATTTTAGAGGCCGGGAATGAAAAGAGAAATAGTCAACGTGATTTCATTATTTATTAATCACTGCATTTTGAAGTACAAGGTATTTTGTCTTCGGCGTAGTTTCTTCTCCCTCCCTTGCTCGCTCTTGGGAATAGAGTAAGACACTCTGTTTAAGTATCTGAATATGGTTAAAAATAGTTCTGCTAAGGGGATGATCCAGGAAGGGAGCTACACTCATTTACAGGTAGCCATTTTTTTTAAACTTCTCTGTTTTGGTATTCCCTTTGTGACATATTGTTTTGTGTTTGTAAGTACTTTTAACACTTTGTTGAAGAGAGGGAAAAAATCAACCAGAAAACCCCTCCTAATATTTAATGGTTAGATCTATTCAAAAATATACCAAAATATCATAGAAGCTAAATAGAGACCACTTTGTTATTATTACGTTTCTAGAGATACATGCAATCCATGTAACATACACCTCAACTACTTTTTTTTATTAGTTGGTGTGTCTAGAGTATTTTGAAAGTTGTAAAAGGTGGGGTTTTACCCCATTACATGTTGGGGATGCACAGTGTCAATCTTTGCTGTGTAGTCCCTTTCAATTGGAAGACTTGAAGGCCTAATCTCTGAGCTGACCTTTGGGGTTGGTTTTGTTCACAGCCACATTCTTTAAGAAATTTTTCAAGAAGCTCAACACAGAAATATCACCCATAAAAAAATTTACCATCATTTTCAGTACATTTTAAAATACTTTCTTTTTAAAAAATGTCCTTACAGTTTATTTCAAATATTTTACAGATTCCATTATCATTCATTTGTTGGCTGTCTGGACTGAAGTTGAGTTCTCTGCTGTATGAGGTGGTGCCCCGACCTCTCTCTATAGAGAAGCCTAAGCATGTCTAAGCACTTGTTTTAAAAAAAAAGTTGCCTGTAACAAAAACTATCCCCACCTACAATTTATTAAACCTTGACATACTGCATTACTTAAGAGTTCTCAGAGAAAATTAAAACCCTTTTGACTGGGTTTTGCAATGCAGGGAAATTTTTAGTGACATTTAAAAGGTTTCTCTTGTGTTCCTCTAATGGGATAAATAAAAAAGGCTTGTTTTAGCCCAGCAAATGGGGGGACAATCCAATTTCCTTGATTCCATCAAGACACTCTTAAAGCATTAGCCTGTGCTGTAAAAAAAATTCAACTGACCCCCTTTGCCTGATGGCTCTGAAAAGTGTCCTGATGTGTAGGTATTTGCCCACCACAGCATGCTTGGTTATTGCTCTTCCAACACATCCGTTGATGGAAAAATCTTATGTGAAGCTCCAATAAATGTCAGCTTATGTTATAGAACTATAAAAAGAGTATACCAGACTATAATGGTATCTTTGATGGACAGCCTTTCACTGGAAGATGTAAAGAAATCCTGTCAAGTATGTTTAAATTTTGAAAATTAAGGAAAAGATAAATCATCTAAAATAATATTTTAATAAACTTTTTATTGCATTTAATTATTTCACTATGGTTTATAGTTACTTCTGTTTGTCCAAAAGATGGTGCTCATTTACAGAGAATACATGTACTAGTGGGGGGCCGTGGTCCTCCAGTGTTGGCTAACGTTAGAATCACCTGGGGCTTGTTAAAACAAATTGTTAGGTCAGGCCCCCAAAGTTTCTGGTTTAGTAGGAGCCTAATAATTTGCATTTTTAATGAGTTTTCCAATGAGACTGATACCATTTGCATTTTTAATGAGTTTTCCAATGAAACTGTGGACCTGGAGCCCACACTTGGAGAATCGCTGGCCTAGAGGATCAGTGAAAAGAGGTGCTCACCTCTGAATCAGTGGTTCAAGAATTTGACTCCAGTCATTTAGTCTGAAAGTCATTACCATCCGAGAGCACTCTGAAGTTGAAAAATGTGTCAATGGATGGCAATATAGTCTTGACTGGACAGGCGTGTTTTTGACATTTGGCCTCCTCCTTGGCAGTCTTTAAAGCCCATTCTTAAGAAGGAGGAAAAGCATAAAGACAGAGCTTTCATTTTAAAGACATACAGATGAGAAAGTGTGGTACCTGTGTGTTATTTAAAAGAATAGAAACTGTGAACATAAACTTTTTTTGACCCGTTGCGTAATAATAGAATGAGGCTGACTTCTACTGTACCTTGATGTTTGAAATTTTCTTTTTAACAAGAACTCTGCCTTTTAACCATATAAAAACCCAGTGTAACTTCTTACCCATTAAAAAAATAAAATTATATTTGATATTTTCGTTCTGTGGAAATTGGTCATATTTGGTTTTTTTGTTTTTGGTTTTTTTTTTTAAGATTTTATTTATTTGACAGAGAGAAACACAGCGAGAGAGGGAACACAAGCAGAGGGAATGGAAGTGGGAGAAGCAGGCTTCCTGCCGAGCAGGGAGCCCGATGCGGGGCTCGATCCCAGGACCCTGGGATCATGACCTGAGCCCAAGGCAGACACTTAATGACTGAGCCACCCAGGCACCCCGGAAATTGGTCATATTTGTATAAGAAATGTAGTAATTATGTTATCCAGAATCTTTCATTTTAGCATATCAACAGAATTTCCGTTGAAATACTTAGAATTGATGCAATAGCCTACTTTTACTCTAGAGTCAGAGACTTAGATACTGTCTATTCACTCAGCCTTCTAATGTACCTGTAAGGTAAACAGGATACTAAAAAAATAAAAATAAAAACAAATCACCTTTTGACAAGAAGAAATTATAGCAGAGATTTGTTGGTATCCAAAAACCAGAGAAGCAAAATTAGAATAAAAGAGGTTTAGGAACATATCGGATAGACTGTATTTAAAGAAGGTGGTCCAGCACCAGGTCTCAATTTATCCTGGTGGAAAAATAGATCTGATAATAAGTACATGTATATCTGTTCTTACAATGTTTGAATACTTAGTGATTCATAATGTTCTTCTGTTTCACAATCCTGTTTTCTTCTATTAGTCCAAGTAAATTCTATCTAAAATCCTTTTCATAAAGTATTTATATGGTATTTGCATAACACCTTATATTTTTATTTATTTTTATTTTTTAACTATATATTTTTAAAAGGACTTCTACGTACATTGATTTCCCATCATCTTCAAAGCTATTGTTTGTCTGGTTTTTAATGGTTTCCTTTTTAAGTCATGGAAATACCATGTAATAGAGATACAGAGGGGACCCCCCCCAAAATCTGTCTGACTGAAAGAATGCTATTTATTATCAGTATTCTCCTTTTATTTATTGGCACTTTCACCTTTTAAAAATAGTTTTTGAATTTGTGGCTACTTTGAAACTAACGTTAGTGTTTTTTAGAGAGTTATCAGTTACTTTGTGCTTCCTTTGGGAGTAAGGGTACTATCTGCATTACTTAAAACTCAGTTTGAAAATAATTAAAGGTGACTTTGAAATTGCCACGGGTTAAATGAATGGAATCAGGTAATCAGCACTTTTCTAGAGCCCTCCTGCATTTCCCTAGAGTCCTCTGAGCCCTGCGTTTTTAGATTCCCTTCCAGCACTAACTTTCTTATTTTGGTTTGTTTTGTCCCCTCGGCTAAGGACAGGTCTTACGGCAAATGATGATGGCCCACATTGTAGCAGGTACTGTTCTGCTGACCTTTCCCGGCGGTGCAGGGAGTACAGATGGAGTCCAGAGAAGAGTGCGTGGAGGGTCAGGGCGGAAGTGGTGGCAGTTAATCTCTGCTGCTCTGATGGCCGACAGCTGGTCTCACGTGGGCCTGCTGCCAGCAGTGTCTTTACAGGCTTTGTGGCTGAGATTATTTAAAGGAGATTAATCTCTCTAAACCCCTTATATTTTAATTATTTCTGTATGTATTTATAAGACCTGCAGTCTGCTTGTTTCAGGGCACAACTGTCCAAGCCCTTGTCTTTAACCTGGTTTCCCCAGTCGGACACGTCTGTCTGTTACCACAGAGGATACACCATTGATTTGATTTTCCTTCTTATTAAAATGGGCGGTTGTTTGGTTTTTGTTTATGTTTCTTGGTTTTTAGTTGGTTTTTGCTTCTGAAACCGAAAGTATGGCTTATCTTAGAATATCTGCCAAAATGTTGTTTTGTATTACATGGTACGAATCTGAAGTTGTAGACATGAAAGTGTGAAAACCGTTGGGCCTTTCAGGATATTATTGAAACAGTAGGCCTTTCAGGATATCATTTTTTAAAGATAGGTTAGTAGACGTGCCTCATAGTTTCCAGCATTGTCAGCTCACTTTATACTTGACCAGGGAATCCAGAGCAAAGACTTCTACCACCCCCCAATTTATGTTAGTGAGGGCTATAAAAATTTCCTCTGAATTTAAGAACTCACACAGTATGAAGGAACAAAAATCACAAGAGCTTATGAGCAATTAGTCCCCGTGGCATTAAGCATCATGTCTCCGGCCACCATGGAAGTGCTCAGGAGCGTTTAACATTCAGGGAAGCGGTTCTGCTTCCTCAGGCAGTCTGTTGCCCCTTCTTCCAGATAACTGGGGAAGGAAATTCTTTGGAGGTCATCCTCCTGGGTGTCTTCCAGCTTCTAGGGAACCTCTAACAGGGACTGTCTTGATTCAGAATGTGTTCCTGATATTTGTACCTTCTAAACACTTGTTTTAGATTGTTTTATTTTATGGGAGCCTGGATGGTTCAGTTAGTTAAGCGTCTGCCTTCCGCTCAGATCATGAATCCAGGGTCCTGGGATCGAGTCCCTCCCTCATCAGGCTCCCTGCTCCCTCTGCCCCTTCCCTCCAGTCATGTGTGCTCTCTCTCTTTCACTCTATCTTGCAAAAATAAATAAAATCTTCTAAAAATAGATTGTTTTATTATAGTATAAAGTTATTTTTAGACACTGTCCTTTTTCTCTTCTTTGTTGGATTTCTTCATGCTTAACTGAATGAACATTGACAACATATTTGGAGATGGAGGGAGGGATCTTGGTTGACCAAAATATTAGTAGCTAATGTTTTATTATTCAGATTTAGTGATAACTATTACTTATGGCCTAAAAGTGGGAATTAGACTTTCAAAACTTGCCATTTTTTACTTAATTCCATTTGTGTAGAGGACATACGTTTAAGTCTTAATTCTGTTGTTTGACTTACTGTATCACTTTGGGCAAGTCATTTAACCCTGCTGAACTCTAACTTCCTTATTCATAAGATGAAGCTACTAATGCCTATACTACTTACTTCGAGATGTTACTTTCAAATAAGTTGGTCTATATGAAAGTGTTATGTAAAATAATATACTACTGTAAATTTTTTTTAAATTTTTGTTTTCTTGAAAGAAAAATATGTCTTAAGAAAGATTTGTGGGAGGCTGGGTAGTAGGAAAATCTTTTACACCCTCATATTTTGAAATGTTTTTTTATTGGCATTCGTTGAGCTTTTTCCTTGTCTCCTTCCAAAAAAGATATTCTCTTCCCTGTACTTTTTATTTTTCAAAAATATCCTTTAACCTAATGGCTATTATGGAAACATGTGTTGTTACCATGAAGAATTAGGTTATAATCTCATATTATAATACTAATAGCATAAACAATCGATATTCATTATACAGTATGTTCTCATATTTGCACGGATCTAAACTTTCTACATACACAAAGTTAATTTTTAAAGCCGTGACAATATGCCAAATTCTGTTCAGAGCTAGAGAAAATCTTTAGTTAGAAATTCTTATCTGACTTGAAGACAATTAGAATATGCTTCAAGGTTTTAAATAGAAGAATAACATGCTTAAGCCAATGCTTGCAAAAGGGATAGGAGACCAGATAAATTATTAGGGAGGCTCCTGTAGGAATTCGTGGATTAGGAGGTTAGGTTAGGACCTGGATAGGATCTATTACTGTGGAAAAAGAATCAAAGATACAGTGCAGAGGAGAATTCAATCAACCTTACTTGATGAAAGACAATATGAGATATAAAAAAAAAAAAAAGATAGAAGTTGAATATGACTCCAAAGCCATGGACAAAAAAGATTTCTGTTTTGACATGCCAAATTTCAGGGAGCTATCATGAAATCCTTGAAAAAATGGCCTAAAGAAAAAGAAAAGCCGGTAGAGGACATTTGTACACAAAGATGTTTTTCCCAAAAGAATAATAACAGATTCTAAGAGATGGCTGAATCTTAATTTTAACACCTCAGACTCCATATAAATATGAAGACATTGAGAGAAACCCATAAAAATCCCAGTAGTGTTTTAAGAGCATAAGCTTTAGAGTCAGAGACTTAATTTAAGTCTGGCTCTGCCACTAACAAATCATGTGACCTCAGACAAAGTTACTTAACCTCACTAAGCTTCAGTTTCTTCATTTGTGATATGAGATAATTGAATACCTACTTCATAAGGTTGGGTGGATTAAATAAGAGAACACATGTAAATTGCTTAGTAGGTAAACAGATTAGCCACTACCATCATTGTTTCTATTCTCAACTGACTGTTACACAGCTCTAATAGGTGGCCTGAATGAAGTCTTATTTTTTGTAAAATCAGAATATCAGAAATAAGATCTTTTTTATTTGATTCTTTGTTGTACAATTGTACACAAAAATTATTAAGTTACAGTAAGGGCTGGGAGGTAGAGGTTGAGTAGGAGAATAAAGCTAACATCGAAGAGCTCTATTCTCCTTAATGCAGTCATTCATTCCTCTTAATAAAATCAGTGGGTTATTCCAGAAAAATTGAGCTCAAAATGGTTTTATCTTTCAATGTATGGATTTTGTTACTTTTCTTCAAATATGCTATGTCCTATTTTATGAAGTCCCCCAAAGAAAGCAGTTTATTTATTATTTCCTTAGGAAACCCAAGAAAGAATTTAGGCAACAGGACTAATGTGGGAGGTGAAACTGAAGGAAAAATCTTCCCATGTTTTTAAACGTTTTCTAAAGCTATCCTAAAAGAGGATGAAAGTATGTGGTTGGTGATAAAAACCACCATTTGATGATGTTCACAGGCAAATAGTTCTGAAGAAATTATAGTACTAAAAACTGAGATTGTCTGTTCAGGGCAAATAGAGGGTTAAATCTCTGAGCTGTAGAAGCAGATTGTGTTTTCCTTTTGTGATCTGGGCTGACAAGACATCAGTATTCTATTCATCTGTTGGGAATTAGGCTGTTAATCCAATCAATGACTCTTGAGTGAGCTGTGGCCTACCTCCCCCACTGGGGAACAATCGGATCAAACTGCAGATTGTTTAAGAGCACAGTGCTGTCCTCATGTCAGGTGGAATTCTCAAATGTTCCCTGGTGAATTGGGGATAGGGAAAGCTGTCTTGGCCCATTTATCCTGCTCCTTAAATAACCAGGTATCTGCCTCATCCATAGGAAAGCATTTGGCAATAGTGACAACAGGAATGCAATAGAAATCCATTAACTTTAACTCACAAAAGTCTGGGTGAAAGGAAGAAATGTTTTGAAACACCCCACAAAGCAACTTATATAAAAGTTTTTTTTCACTTTATTCATATTTTTTGCTACTCCTTAAACCCTAAATCATTTTTTTCTGCTGGGCCTTTTTTTTTTTTGGTTTTATGTCATTGAATTTTGTTAACCGCCATGAGCTCTTTCTGTATATTTACCCTGCCCTGCCTATGTTTTTATAAGTCAGCAAGGTACAAATAAATTTTAATGTAGATTGTGGGAACACTAATTAAATAAAATTTTAATTTTAAAATATCTGTCTCCTAGGAATGCTAATTAAATAAAATTTTAATTTTAAAATATCTTAGTCTGAGCATACATAATTTTGACATCTTTTGCAGCGTAGCAAAATTTGATTTCTAATTACTGATTTAATAGTCCATTAAGTACATTTGGAAATTATTATTGAACTGATTAGATAGATGTGAGTTGCAGTTACGTTCTATGAAATACCATACCAAATTTCTCCATTTAAACAGCTAGGTGACTGAGCTATCGTAAAGCAAAATATCCAAAATGGCAAAGAGAGATTCTCAAAGAAGACACTTACTATCACAGTCTCAATGACAAGTTTTAAAGGATAATTTTATTGTTTCCTATCTACATTAATAAGAGTGTTCCCCCCCAAAATTCCTAAATCTGCCAAATTTATTCATCCGTTCTGTGAACGTTTCATGTGCATCTTTTATAGGCCCATACCTCTCCTAAGCATTGAAATTAGCACAGTGAACAAGACAGACAAGGTCCACGCTCTTCGGGAACATAAATTATAGTGAGGGAAACATACCAAAACAAACAAGTAAAACAGTATCAGGCATGTGCTAAGAAATAAAGCAGATCTGTGACTTTGAACAGAGGAATCAAGTAGGACTTTATTTGAGTAGTTAAACTCGAACATCAGAGGACAGAAATGGCTGTAAGTCATGCCCCAAATCCCTGAAACAGGAATGAGCTTGAGCAAGAGCAGACTACTCGTGTGTATACTCTTCTCCAAGCCCGTGGATCTCAGGCCGGGCAAAGCATCTGAATTTCCTTAAGAACTTTGGGGAAATAAAGATATCTGTGCTGGTATCTGCAGAATGCTGATTCAGCAGGGCTGAGGGGGCTGAGACCTGTGTAAAAAGTGCTGTGACAGTACTGAAAATCTACCTCTAGCAGGCGTAGGTCGTTCTTCCCTTGAACACATCACTTACTTACTTATTTCCATCTAGGCCTTTGCTCATGTTTTCATACCGTAATGTCTACCCTTACCCTGTCACACATGCATCCGTTCCCATCCTCCCAAATACCGTCTGCTCTTCAAGACCCCTTTTCAGTAGGAAGCACGGAGTACTACTAATGAAGTATTCTTACCAAAAGAGGTTGAACCCAAGTCTAATAAAATCTAATTAAAAAATACATATGATAGGGGCACCTGGGTGGCTCAGTGGGTTAAAGCCTCTGCCTTCAGCTCAGGTCATGATCTCAGGGTCCTGGGATTGAGCCCCGCATCGGGCTCTCTGCTCGGTAGGGAGCCTGCTTCCCCCTCTCTCTCTGCCTTCCTCTCTGCCTACTTGTGATCTCTCTCCTCTCTGTCAAATAAATAAATAAAATCTTTACAAAAAAAATACATGTGATAATGACATGATTGACATCAAGAGAGAGGAAATTGGCAAATCCAAACTGTGGGATATTCTGCTGAACAATTACCTCTGTTACAAGTCAGTGGCACTTAAAAACAATGAGGTCAACTCAAGGTGGAAAATAATTTAAGAGATCTAACAATCAGATGTAGCATGTAACCTTGTTTGGATCCTCATCCCTACAAATCAGCTATTAAAACACGGTTTTAGAACAATCAGGAAACCCTGCAGTTATGATTATAGCAGTACATTCCCATGGTTTTTAGACTTTCATATTGAGATATGTAGGGGGAAATGACATAATATCTGGAACTTTAAAAAATTATTTCAGTAAGACAAAAGGAATTAGTGAAGCAAAAGGTAAAATCATTGTGGTTGTGGAATCTGGAAGATGGGCACAAGGAAGTTCATATTTTCTGTTTTTGTATATGTGTGCAATTTTTCAAATAAAATGTTTGAAGGACATACAGTCTTTATCTGAAGGGGACATGAATATTTAAAGGTTGAGAAATATAGTACTGTGCCATTTTGTTTTACCAAACTGATAAAGCGTACTTAGTCATACTATAAAAAGATACTACTGTCACTTCTCAGCCTTTTGGCTAAGATCAAGTGTAAAGAGGTACTGCTCAAAAGGATTTATTAACAAGTGCCATAATTTATTGCATTTAGAGTGTGATTTGATGTGCTCCTGACTTTTCAGGAATAAATCTTTTGCATAAAATGAGGCAAACCTTGGGGCGCCTGGGTGGCTCAGTGGGTTAAAGCCTCTGCCTTCGGCTCAGGTCATGATCTCAGGGTCCTGGGATCGAGCCCTGCATCAGGCTCTCTGCTCAGCAGGGAGCCTGCTTCCCCCTCTCTGCCTACCTGTGATCTCTCTTTCTCTCTCTCCCTCTGTCAAATATATAAATAAAAATCTTTAAAAAAAACATGAAGCAAACCTTTAATTCCCAGGACACTATTTCACAATTTTAAATGCTGTGCTCCATTGAAGGAAGTCTTTGCTTAGTCATTAGGATTTTTTTAGCACATAGAATATTCACATTTTTAGAAAAATACTGATTATCTGGCTTCCAAATACAGTGAAGTTTGAAACAACTTTTATCTTAAAGTTTAGCAAATCAGAGAAAGGTGTGTGTATGGAGGGTGAGGATCAATCCAAGTTTTCTAAAGAAAAAACTTAGGCCAGCTAGAAGCCCTAGAAATGCAATAGCTACTTCACAGTTAAATAATTTGAAGTGGAAATTTACATAGTATATTCATAATAATCACTAGGGTTCAATGAATCTGGGTTCTATTATCTATGTGTTATCTATCCATTTATATGCATATGTGAGGTAAAGGACAGTGGCATTCTGGTAGTATCAGTAAGGCCAGTGAGCGTAATGATGTCACAGTTACCAGTAATACTGTTATTTTTACAGTGACTTGTTTCTTGTTCAGGAATCTTCTCCCTTGCCCAACCAGTCAACATCCAATATCACTTTACAATATTTAGCACTCCTATCTAGCATTTAAAGCTACAGAGCAATCCTGGCCATGAGGATCAGAACCAGGAATCCAGCTAAGCAGAAAAAGTTCTGCCGGTAAATGACATTCAGGAAGGCTCAGAAATTAGCTAAAGCAGAGCCTCACAGCCAGGAATTTGGACTGTCAGCCGGAGTCTTGTCTTATCCTAAAGTAGGGACTCCACTTTCTGTCCTGTTGAGTACTACCTCCTAGGTTTAATAGCCTTGGGCTCATTGATTCAGGAAGCATTTCAGCATTGGCTCTAGCTGGGCTCTGATCTACACCCAGGAGGTAGTTATATGACGGAACCCTTCCCGGGGTGTATGTAGCTGCACCTCAGCCTGAATGACAGACACACGTAATGATACAGTGGGACTGACTGCCCTCACAGAAATGCACGTGAAGGCACGTGGCTGCCACAACGGAGAAAACCCTTTGTCCTGCCTCATGCTTCTCAGAGGCGGTGATACCTTGGCATACTGGGCCTTTTTGTATTACCGGCCACACTTTCCTTGACACTGTCTTGCCTTGGCTTCAGGTTTGATTCTTCGCCACTTTTTTGGATCATTCCTTATCAGGTTCATTTTCTTCCTTCTCTTCTCTTTTAAACAACAGGTTCGTCTTTCACCCACCTCTCACTCTGTACTTTCTCTCAACTGTCCCATTAACACCTTCAACTTCAGTTATTGCCTCTGGCCTGAAGTTTTTCAGATCTTTATCTGTAGTTCAGACCTCTCTCCTAAACTCTGCAATCTGTATTTCCTGTTAGCCTATTGGACGTTTCCGTGTGGGTTTGGGGATAGGAAGATGCAGGTTCAAATTAAGAGGTACTGCTTACATATTGTGTGACTTAGGAAAATGACAGAACCTCTCTGAGCCTCATTTTGACTTTTGTAAAATTTGGACAATAACCTAATGGTTTCTGTGAGGATTAAATTATGTATGTGAAATGCCTAACATAGTTTCTGCCACACACAAAAAAAGGTATGAAAGTACAAGTTGTTTTGTGGTTTGTTTGTTTTTTTTTAAAGATTTTATTTATTTGACAGAGAGAAACACAGTGAGAGAGGGAACACAAGCAGAGGGGATGGTAGCGGGAGAAGCAGGCTTCCTGCCAAGCAGGGAGCCCAATTCGGGGCTCTATCCCAGGACCCTGGGATCATGACCTGAGCCGAAGGCAGACGCTTAACGACTGAGCCACCCAGGCACCCCTCAAGTTTTTCTTTCTAAATTTTTTATCAGTCCCTGTGTTGTGATTATAAGTAAACAAAAACAAATATACATACAAATATACGATGGTTTATTGAATAGAATGAAAAAAGTTAAAGCCATTTACCAAGGCTTTGCTACTAGTACTGTTGGACTAAAGGCACAGATCACTTTAAAGCCAGGTCAGAAAAGTGCCTCCAGTAAATGTAGTGGAATAGTAGAATAGCTTCATAATACATACGTACTTGATTTTATTGCCCTTTGTTTTATTGCACTTTACAGATACTGTGTTTCTTACAAATTGAAGGTTTGTGGCATCAAACAAGTCTGTCCACATCATTTTGTCTCTGTGTCATATTTTGGTAACTGTTGCAGTATTTTGAATTTTCATTATTATTATAATATTCATTTTAATGATCAGTGATCTTTGATGTTACTCTTATGATTGTTTGGGGGCTCCATGAACCACACCCATATACAACAGCAAACTTAAAAATGTTATATGTGTTCTGACTGCCCCACTGACTGGCTGTTCCCCCATCTCTCTCCTTCTCCTTGGCCTCCTATTCCCTGAGACCCAACAGTATTGAAATGAAGCCAGTTAATAACCCTGTAATGGCCTCTAAATGTTCACACGAAAGGAATAGACACACATCTCACAGAGTCACATCACTTTAAATCAAAAGGTAGAAATGATTAAGCTTAGTGAGGAAGGCACATGTTGAAAGCTGAGATAGACCGTAAGTTAGGCCTCTTGTGCCAAACAGTTAGCCAGGGTGTGAATGTGAAGAAGTTCTTGAAGGAAATTAAAAGTGCTGTTCCACTGAACACACAAGTGATAAGAAACCAAAGCAGCTCTTCTGCCAATGTAGAGGAACCGTGAGTGGTCTGGAGAGAGCGAACCAGACGCAACCCTTAAGCCCAATCCAGAACAAAGCCCTAATTCTTGTCAATTCTGTGCAGACTGAGAAAGGTGAGGAAGCTGCGGAAGGAGCAGTGTTAGGTTCACGAGGTTTAAGGAGAGAACCCGTCTCTATAACATAAAAAGTGCAAGGTGAAGCAACAAGTGCTGGTGTAGAAGCTGAAGCAAGTCATCCAGAAGGTCAAGCAAAGAGAGTGCAAGTAGCTACGCTAATCAGATTTTCAGGGTGGATAAAGCAGCTTTGTTTTGGGAGAAGATGCCACCTAGGACTTGAAGAGCTAGAGACTAGAAGACAGTGCCTGGCTTCAGAGCCTCAAGGTACAGACTGACTTTCTTGTTAAGGTCTAATGCTTCTGGTGACTTTAAGTTGAAGCCATTGCTCATTGACCATTCCAGAAATCCTCAGGCCTTAAGAATGATGCTAAATCTACTTTGCCCCTGCTCTATGAATAGAAAAACAAAGCCTAGATGACAGAATATCTATTTATAACGTGGTTTACTAAATATTTTAAGCCCACTGTTGAGACCTACTGCTCAGGAAAAGATTCCTTTCAAAATATTACTGCTCGTTGACAATGCTCTTGGTCACTCAAGAACTCTTGATGGAGATATATAAGATTAATGTTGTTATCATGGCTGATAACACAGCATCCATTCTGCAGCCCGTGGATCAAGGAGTAATTTCAACTTCCAAGTCTTATTATTTAAGAAATACATTCCATAAGCCTGTAGCTGCCATAGACAGTGATTCCTCTCATGGGTCTGGGCAAAGTAAGTTGAGTAACTTCTGGAAAAGATTCACCATTCTAGATTCCACTGAGAACATTAATAATTCATGGGAAGAGGTCCAAACATGAATATTAATAGAAGTTTGGAAGAAGTGATTCCAACCCCCACGGATGACTGAGGGGTTCAAGACTTCAGTGAAGGAAGTAATTGAAGACATGGTGGAAATAGCAAGAGACCTAGAATTAGAAGTGGAGCCTAAAGATGTGACTGAATTGCTGCCATCTTATGGTCAGTGCCATCTTATGGTCAGATGAGTTTGTTTCTTATGGATGAGCAAAAAGCATGCTTTCCTGAGGCATCTGCTTCTGATGAAGATATTGTGAAGATTGTTGCCATGAAAACCAAGTATTTAGAATATTCTATAAACTTGGTTGATAAAGCAATGGCAGGGCTGGAAAGGGTTGACTTCCAATTTTGAAAGAAGTTCTGTGGGTAAAACATGATCAAAGAGCATTGCATGCTACAGAGAAATCATTCATGAAAGGAAGAGTCACTCAGTGCGGCCGCCTTCATTGTTGTCTTATTTTAAGCAATTGCCAGAGTCACCACAACCTGCAGCGGCCACCACCCTAGTCAATCAGCAGACATCAACATTGAGGCAAGACCCTCCACCCACAAAAAAGATTACAACTCACTGAGAGCTCGCTGATGGTTAGCATTTTTTAGCAGTCAAGTGTTTTTTAATTAAGGTATGTGCATTCTTTTTTAGACATAATGCAGTTGGACACTTAATAGACTACAGCGCAAACATAAGTTTTATGTGCACTGAGAAACTGAAAATTCATTTTACTTGCCTTATTGCAATATTCACTTTATTGCTGTGGTCTGGAATTGAACCCTCAATGTCTCCTAGGGTATGTGTAGTTGGAAAAAAACAGACCTCAAGTCAATTACCAAAAGTTAGAATGCAGCTTATTCTCAAACATCTGTGTAGCAAAAGACAGCAGGGCCACTGGAGTTTCATTCCACTTGTATTTGTAGTAGTACAGACATTTCAGAACTAAGTCAAATTTGAGAGAGTTTAAGTTCATCAAAATGGCTCCTCGAAATAAAAAGTAAAAAAGAATATAAAGTAAACAGAGAGAAAGGAGTAAAAAGTAAGGTGTGCCCTACAAATTTAACACATCATCAGATTTGAGGGTACTTTGTAGGTTTTTTGATCACCAGGAAAAAAATTTATGTAGCAAAATACACATAACATAAAATTAACCATTTTAGCCATTTTTTTTTAAGATTTTATTTATTTATTTGACATGGGGAGAGAGATGACAAGTAGGCAGAGGGAGGGTGGAGGGGGAAAGCAGGCTCCCTGCTGAGCAGAGACCCCGATGCAGGGCTCGATCCCAGGACTCTGGGATCATGACCTGAGCTGAAGACAGAGGTTTTACCCCACTGAGCCACCCACGTGCCCTCATTTTAGCCATTTTTAAGCAAATAGTTCAGTAGCATTAAGTATATTCACATCGTGCCTTCATCACCACCATCCATCTCCAGAACTCTTTCCTCTTCCCTACCTGAAATTCCGTGCCCATTAAACATTAACTCCCCATACTCTCCTCCCTCCAATCCCTGAAAGACCATCCCTCTACTTTCTGTCTTAGATGAATCCGACTACTATTGATACCTCATGCAGATGGGATTGTACCGTATTTGTCCTTCTGTGCTGGCTCGTTTCATTTAGCATAATGTCTTCAAGGTTAATCCGTGATATACCATGTGTGAGAATTTCCTTTTGTGTCAAGGCTGAGTAGTATTCCATTGACGGTACAGGTCACATTTGGCCTTTCCGGTCATCTGTTGATGGCCATTTAGGTTGTTTCTGCTTTTGGGCTATTGTGAATGAACCTGCTGTGAACACTGCTGTACAGGTAACCAATCTGAGCATTTGGTTCCATTTCTTTGGGGCATATACCCGGAAGTGGGATAGCTGGAGCTAATGGTAATCCTCTTTAATTTTATAAGGAGTTGCCGTACTACAGCAGCGGCACCATTTTTTATTCCCACCATCGGTGTACAGGTTTTTCCGGTTTCTCTGCATCCTTGTCAACACTTGTTATTTTCTGGTTTTGGCAATAGCCTCCTTAACGAGTGTGAAGTGGTATCTCGTTGCATTATCAGGAAATTGTAATACTTAGCAGATTACTGGCAGAATACCCAGACTAAAGAAATGCCTGACAAATAATGTAAGCCATAGAATGACACAGAGATGTCTAGACTGAGAATAAACCTATCATTTTCAGTTTTATATGGGAGTAGATATCTACAAGTCATTTATATTACATTTCATGGAGTTGTTTTTCATGGTTGAGAGTAATTACTAGAAATTTAGCACACAGACTACCATAGGAATAAAATCAACAATACAAACATAAGAAAACAGTGATGAGATTATTAAGCTGTTTAACTCAGATTTTTCTTTTAAAGATTTTATTTATTTGACAGAGACAGAGACGGCAAGAGAGGGAATACAGGGGGGAGTGGTGGGAAAGAGAGAAGCAGGCTTCCCCCTGAGCAGGGAACCCGATGCGGGGCTCGATCCCAGGACCCTGAGATCATGACCTGAGCCGAAGGCAGAGGCTTCAACCCACTCAGCCACCCAGGTGCCCCATAACTCATATATGTTTATTAAATACTCCAGGGCCTGGATGCTACAAAATACTAGAGAATGCCAAAGATGTATAAGCCATGGTCCCAGCCCTGAGAGGTTGCTTATTGGTGAGACAGTGAAAACTCATTAAATAACAGGAACAGTTATAAGCCAGAATGTAATCAGATGCCATAATGAGAGATACTCTGAAAGTACTTTTTGAAGAGGTAATGAGGGAGAAAGGGGAGAGGTTGGTAAGAGCCACAGTAGTCAGAGACCTCTTCAGGAGGGAGTTGTGGCCTGTCCTGACCTCTAAATGCGAGGTGGTATCTCATGGCCACAGAGGTGGGGACAAAAGGAGGTAGCAGAAATCTAGATCTGTGTTTATAATGAAGAATAATTGGATAAAGTGGAGCCAGACTACGGATTAAGGAATTTCTGTGTATTTAAAAGGAGTGACAAGGGGCGCCTGGGTCCCTGCTCAGTGGGGAGTCTGCTTCTCCCTCTTCACCTCCCCCTTGGTTGTGTTCCCTCTCTCTGTCAAAGAAGCAAATAAAATCTTTTTAAAAATAAACTAAAAAAATAAAAGGAGTGACAATAGATTTTTGTTTTTAGAATGAGTAATCTAGTGACAGTGTATTGCTACTAGGGAGAAAGGCAGTTGGGAGAAGCACCAGTGAGGACACCATCGTATTACTCAGATACGAATTGATTTGTGTTTGGGTAACAACAGCAGAAAATATGAATAAATTTCCCATATGTCAAAAGGAAAACTTGAAATAGGGCCCTTAAACAGATTGGGTTAAGGAGTGCTGGGAGGAAACATTAAAACTGGGTGTCACCGAAGAGGGTTAAAACATCTTTAGTTGCACTGTTATCATCATGTAGCCTGATTGTATTAAAATTATTCAGTTGTTGGGGAGACGGAAGGGGGGTGAGGGGATGCAAGTAGAACAGTATTTGATATGACTTTATGATAACTTAAGGACTTGACTGCAAAAGTGAAAATCAGCTTAACAGTGACATTCAGAGGCAAAGCTGAAGACTATCTGAAGTTTTTTTGTTTTTTTTTTTTTTTTAAGATTTATGTATTTATTGGGGGGGGGGAGTGGAGGGAGAGGGAGAGAGAGTCTTAAGCAGACTCCAGGCTGAGCGTGGTGCTGGAGGCAGGGCTCGACCTCATGACCCTGAGATCATGACCTGAGCCAAAAACTAAGAGTTGGATGCTTAACCCACTGAGTCACCTAGGTGCGCCAACAATTTGAAGTATTAATAAAACTTTGTGAGGGATAAAAAGAGGAACTAGAAAGAATGAAACATGGTTGAATTTCAGGGGAAAAGGAGATGAAAGAGAGGTCCACTAGTAAATGAGAGGGTATGAACCCAAAAAAGCCTCATCATTAACTGAAGAACCAAACCCATTTTTTAAAGCTGACTTCACATGAGAAATGAATTAGCTAATATTAGATAAAAAGTATAAAAATAATTTGTTAAGTGGGAGTGACATTGCTCTAGCAATGTCCGAAAGCAAATAAAAAACTCAAGAAAACATTGTGCCCCTTAACCTATAAATGGTACTAAATAAACAGCCTTCTTAGTGAATAAAGGTAATTTTCAAGTGTATTTTTTTTAAAGATTTTATTTATTTATTTGACAGAGAGATCACAAGTAGGCAGAGGCAGGCAAAGAGAGAGCAGAGGAAGCAGGCTCCCTGCTGAACAGAGAGCCTGACGTGGGGCTCCATCCCAGGACCCTGAGATCATGACCTGAGCCGAAGGCAGAGGCTTTAACCCACTGAGCCACTCAGGCGCCCTTCAAGTGTATTTTTGATCCCCAATATATTTTGTTCCATTAACTTGAGAATTAAAAAAAGGAAAAGAAAAATTATAAGAGCAAAAAGCATATTTGGATTTTATTTGTTGATACATTGTCCAATAAGTCTGTCATAAGTTTTTAGTAAAAGCAGTGGACTAAATGCAGCAAGTAAATGTTTCCAAGCCGGACTACAGAGCTGACAAGAAATAAGCAATATTTGCATATCCAAAATGTATGTACTGTTTAGAAATTAATAGCTTTGGACTGAAGCTTTTAATTAATGGAAAGGGTAGGAACACGTCACAGTTCCTGTCTCTGTTCTGCCGCACGTGGGTTATGCAGGCAGGCTCCGGAGCGCACTGACACCTGCCGGTCTTTCTCGGCTCATGGGGCCTCTCGGCCCCAGCAGCCCCCGTTGGTGCTCTGCAGGGACTTCCTGGTCCACAGCCATCTCAGATCATGCTTCCTTTAAGACTTCAGATTCCGAAATTTCTCTAGATCATTCATGCTTAGCAGCCTTCCCTCCTCAATCCTGACCTACACTTCCTGCCTTCTCCTGCCTCCCACCTCAGCGTGAAGCCGGGCAGTAAACAACTGAGTTCGCCCCATGGACCAGGCTCCGGAGGGCACCGCCAGGACCCAGGCTGGGTGTTCAGCGCGAAGTCGGGGCCTCGTCAGTTTCCCTGTGGGGGGTGGGGGGTGCGGCGCTGCTTTCTGCAGAAAGACACCATTCTTTCTTCCAGAGGTAGCTGCGACCTCACTCTCGTCAAGGGCTTATTTTTAATTTACCCCATCCCCACACACAAAGTGAGAGGTAACTAAGTCTTACCATATTCTTATCTCCATCCCTTTCCTTCGTTAGTTTTTTGTGCATTTATTCGTTGAACAAATGTTTACGGTCTACCTGTAATACACCACGCAGCAAAATATTCGTACTCTAACAGAACATACCTCTTTATTCACACGCAGTATTCAAGATGCAAATGTCTGAGAAAGAGGCAGTCTTTAGGTTACTAATCAGACCATCTAGAAATGCCTAGGTTCTCTCTGTAGTGGGCCTCCTAGTCAGTCAGCCTTCTAAGCTTGAAACTTCCTGGGATAAGGAACTCAAGGACTGTTAAAGCAGTTGTTCTGGGCTGCCCGGGTGGCTCAGTCGGTTGAACGTCTCCCTCTGGCTCAGGTCATGATCTCAGGGTCCTGGGATCGAGCCCCATGTTAACTCCCTGTTCAGTAGTGAGTCTGCTTCTCCCTCTGTCCTTCCCCACCCCCCACCCCCAGCCCACCCCTCCACACCCCCACCCCTGCTCATGCTCATTCTCTGTCTCTCTCTGAAATAAATACATTTTTAAAATCTCTTTTAAAAAAAACAGTTGTTTTATGTTTGGAAACATCTTTCTATTAGAAAACTATGTATCTGATTCCCTGGAATTTTCTCACTTTCTTCCAAGTTCTGCAGTGTAGCCATGTAGAAGCAAACTTAATTCCTCTGTTTTCAGATATTTTCTCTTTCGTGCCTTACATAATTTAAAATTACTGTACCATCCAACTGAAACTTTTCTCAAGCTTTTTATATATGCTGTTCACAACATTTTTCACCCAGAGTCAATACTACTAACACTGCAGGAATCACCCAATCTAAACAGAATAGCACTGTATTTTTTTTATTATATTTTATTTTGATTTATTTATTTTTTGCTGCATAACCTATTACCACAAATTCAGCAGCCTGGACCAGTACCCGTTTCTTATTTCACGGGCTCCATGGGCCAGGAGCTGGGGCATGGCTCATTTGGGTCTTCTGCTTGGGGTCCCTCAGGGCCACATTCAGGGTGCCAGCCGTGATGTGTTTTCATCTGGAGCTTGGTGTTGTCTTCCAGATTCGCTCAGATTGTGGCCAGAATTCAGTTACTTGTGGTTGTGGGACTGAGGCCCTCCCTCAGCTGGAGGCCATCCCTCTCCATAGGCAGTTTACAGCCTGGCCAACTTGGCCATTTGCTTTAAGGCCAGCTCGTTCCAGGTTATCTCTGCCCTCCATTATAGAATTAGTCTATCCGAGTCATACCCAAGGGGAAGGGATGATACAAGGGCACGTGTCATCCCAGAATTCCGCCTGCCACAGGTGCTTTCACTTTCTTCCTTTTAACATTGTCCAACTAATAATTTTTAAATATTGTTTTTGAGTAGCTACATCAAACTGACTGAGCTTATTCCTGCTAAAGACCCATGTCTTCAATTTATGCTTCTCCTGAGATATTTCCTCTAAACTGTGGGTCATGACTATTTGACCCTTAGTACAGAATCTTATATTTATCTCTGTTAAATTCCGACTTGATAGATTCACCTCATCTAGCTTGTCAATATCTGAAATGTGTTTCTCTCACCCAGCATACTTACCATACTTCGAATGGGTTTCTAAAACTTTAGCTTCAGAATTCTGAGTTTCCAGCAAATACCTAGTTTTCAGGGAGCTGCTACAGGTCAGACTTTGCCAAATTGTAAAATAATGTAACTTTGAAAAATTCAGTGTTTTATTTTTCCATTGTAATGGTAGTAACTGCTCATAGAATATATAGGAAAATAAAACAAAATAACGGCATAGACATATATCTACTATTTATAATGTAGATTTTTAAACATGTTTTCAGTATATCATATTTTCTTTTTTCACGTAGTTGAGAATCTTACTGTAAAAACATTCTTGATTCTTCCATTTTACACTAATATTGTGATGATTTTCTAAGCTATAAATACTTTATGACCATGTTTAATTGCTGCATAATAATTTGCTCAATGAATATATTATGTATTATAATAATAATACTGTAATAATAATAATGTAATAACAAATATATTATTAACTTTTCCTATATTTGGAGGCATTATTAAATTGTTCCCAGTTTCTTGATATTCTAGATAATACTAGAATAAACTATTTCCACAAAGCTTTTTTTTTAAGATTTTATTTTATTTTATTTTATTTTATTTTATTTTATTTTATTTATTTGACAGAGAGAAAGAGATCACAAGTAGGCAGAGAGGCAGGCAGAGGGAGAGGGGGAAACAAACTCCCCACTGAGCAGAGAGCCTGATGTGGGGCTCGATCTCAAGACCCTAGATTGTGACCTGAGCTGATCGCAGAGGCTTAACTCACTGAGCCACCCAGGTGCCCCTCCACAAAGCTTTTAAAATATTTGAAGTATTTTTTAAGATAGATTCTAGAAATGCTAAACCAGAGGCAATGAACATTTTGTGAGAATTATACTTATTTATATTCTTACCAACTACAAATAAAGTGCCTATTTCATAGCACCTTCTGTGGATGAGGAACTGTTTTGTGGATGTAGCTGACTATGAAAATTTTCATTGTGAAAGTAACGAGTAAGTGTGACCGGAAATAATCATTTCTGAGATTTCTGTTTTATGTCTGACTATTTACCATACAAGGGGTTTAGAATAGAGTAGATTGAGGTATATTGAGTTTTTACCATATAGTGTTAAAGAAAAAATAATGCAGTAAGCAAAACACCTTTCAGAAAAATCACCTTGACTCTGATATCTTACATACCTTATGTATGCTAGATCAGCTTAGACAGTGATTTTTTTAAAATAAGCTGCAGCGCCCCAAAATATGCATACTTGAAAAAGTACAATGATCAGCTGAGGAGAAGTTAATAGTCCTGAGGCATAAGATTATTCACTCTCTGAATGTGATATACAGCATGGTTGATAGGAATTACACAAGCATGCCGTATGTGAGGCTATTACCTATTGTCTTTAACCTGCAAAAGGAAAAAAAATGTAACCACTCATCTCCTTACTTATATTTATTTTTGTTGATTCCCTTTTCTCCTTTGCAGCGTATTTGAGAAAACATGGATTTTTATGTCAGAAGAGCCTGGGGACCTTAGGCAAGTTATATATAATCTCTCTGAGCCTTACTTTACTGAGCTTGGAAATGGGAATAATAATGCTTATGTAATAGGGTCGTTGTGAGGGACATATTCAGCCTACAATAGGTATTCAGCCAGTGTTTGTTCCTTTTTCTTTCCTGACTCTAATAAACCCATAACTGTCTAGCGCACCCTTTGGAAAGTTAAACATTTAGGTCAGTATTGGTTTCAAAAAGCTGAAAAGTTACATGCCGCTTTTTATCTTTTTAGCTGGTTTTCTAGAAAATCTTTTTTCGAACATTATTCTATACTTCATTGCCTCCTCCTTTAATTGTTGTACTATACCATGGGTATTTATAGATAGTGTGAAGCAGAGGGCTAAAAAGCTTCCCTTTCTCTCCTGAGATTGCTAAAATCTACTGGTTGGCACACAGCCCAGCCCACTTTATGGCTGGCTGTTCTCTGTGGTCTAAAATGTCTGCAGCTTGCCACCCCTGTCACAGCTCCTCATTTCTGCTGGCTGTCACCGCTGCTGCCCCCGTTCTTTCTCCTAATTACCATTAGGCTCTGCTGGCCCTCTTGACATTTCTCTTTACTCCTTGTTCTCCTTCACTTCCACTTTCCCAGGTCTCTTACTCTTCGTGTTGCATCTCATAGTTTGTAGGCAAATTGGCCTTTCATTGCTTTCTCAAACTAGGTAGAAGAATCCTTCTCTCCAGGGAGCCAGCTGGTCACAACATGTTTAATGTGGTCCTTCTCAGCATTTTTCCTCCGTACTGTGGGCCCTGTTTCAAGTACTTGAGAATGCTAGAGAGCAAGCCCTTGGATTAGTGATGTGTAACTATGTTTGGTTCTCTTGCAAGTCGTTTATTTTCCTTTAGTCTTATTTAACTTGAATTTTATGCAAAGTTTTCTTCTAGATGTGAATGAAGGATGATGGTAACGGGAGCCTCATAAGTAAAAGTATGCCATGGTCCTCATCTTCAAAAGAGCAGGGGAACACATAGTCACAAATAATACAAGATAAAGGGGGAATGAGAGAGATGGTTTTAGTTAAGGATTGGGAAGGCTCAGGGTTCTAGCAAGAGCTCTAAAGAGTGGCTTCGTTGGAGTTCAGTCTCAGAGTGGCAAGTAATAGTTTCAAGCCCTTTCAAGAGCCAGAACAGAGAAACAGACCAGGTGGAGGGGAACTTTTAGGATTCTCTCCCACTTTAAAGGTAATGGTGGAGAATCACCTAATGAGAACGTGGGCACATTTTTCCTTTTCTTATTTGAGAGTCTGGGTCTTTAGATTTCTTGTACTATTTGTTCATTCATTTGTATTCCTTATGAATTTTTATTATTGATTTGGAAACAGAAAGGACATGGGGTATAGTGGAGGGGTTGCACATTTCTATGCTTTTGTAGTCTGGATTTTACAAAAAAAGCATGGCTGAATTTTTCTACACTCTAACTTTACTATGTGATTTTGTTTATTTTAATTCAGTGGAGTATTTTTATTTTACTCTAATGTATAATCCCTCACAGAGATTTCAAATGTATAACCAATTTTAATTTATTGGAATTGTTTTTGCTACTGTTTATAACAACTCCATATTTATTAAATTTGAACATTTCTTTTAAGCTAAAACAGAAAGGAAAGGCATAAATAACCATGACAAACAACCCTTTTCTGGTGTGCCCATTTGAAATGAAACAACCAAAAAATTTAATCAACTTAAATTTTAAAAAATTAGCTGATATAAGTTGTAAACCAGATGAGTAAAAGCTTTCACTTACTCATTCTTGACATTCAATTCCATTTATTCTTTGTAATATATTTTAAAACAGAATGTTTATAAAGACTAAGGTTTGGATTCCCATATCCTATTTTGAAGTTACAAGAAAAAAATGTTTGGAGTCATATTCTTGCTTTAATGCAAATACCACTTAAACACACAAAGAGGAATAGTAGAGGTAAAGATTTTGTAAATATAAGATAATGTGTTTTGTTAAAACATCATTATCATAATAGTAAGAGTATTAAAATTTAGTAGTTGATTTAAAATAATTATTAACTATGATTGAAAACTGAATAGGCTTTATATTAGTCATTCATTACCTTCAAGTTCATTGATTGAGCATTTCTTAAATGCTTTTAATGTACTAGGCGTACAAAAGGTGAATAAAAGAAGGATTTGCATTTGGGTCCCTAAAGACTGTGATTTGATTAGCGTGTAATTTAAAATAATTGCCTTTGTTTCAGCCAGAAACCCATTCTTTAGACTTACCAAGGTACTTAAACATACAAACAACTCAGAATTGAGGAAAATTCTTGATGACTTTTTAAAACCTGTTCCTTTCTCTAGTGCTCTTGGAAGACAGGAAAGATAATAGGATTAGAAGACAGGCTAGTCCGTCCTCCTGTCTTTCTGTTCCCAGTGTGCCGGTCAGCTCTGTGACTGGAGTCACGGTCCTTATGCGCGTGTCCCTGTTGTAATTGATTTCTGGGGGGACCTGCTCTAAGTCGAAAGGTCAGAAATCTCAACAGTTTACATTAAACACTGCAACACTTCAGCCCACACCATGTGAACTCAAAAGTCCCGAATTAGACATGGTGATCTGAGGAACCTAGCAAACCAGAAATAGATGGAAGACAGGCCTATCATGCTTGTAATTGGGAAGAGCCATTTACAAGTAGCCATGATTTTAATTGGTTTGATAAAGATTTTATTTATTTGAGAAAGACAGAGAGCAAGAGACAGCATGAGCAGGGTTAGGGGCAGAGGGAGAAGCTGGTTCCCAGGGAGCAGGGAGCCTGATGCAGGGCTCAATTCCAGGACCCTGAGACCATGACCCCCAGCCAAAGGCAGACCAGCCAAAGGCAGACGCTTAACTGAGCCACCCAGGCGCCCCTGGTTTGATCAGTTTTTATTGGAAAGAGCTAAGGAATTATCACTGAAAAATGTTTGTAAACATATAGATGGTATTCAGGGTCAGAGAAAATACAAATGAATAATAAGATTCTCTTGTTTAAAAAACTTAATAACAATAGATGTAAGACACTTTGTAAAGGTGCAAATAAGTATAAAGAAAAAGATCTTTGTCATCTTTAATTGCATCCTTGAGATAACCCCTTATCACTTTTGATGCTTTCCTTATCTTTTTCTCTATAGGTAGATAACACGTTTCAAAAATTAAAATAGGATCATCCTGTCCATAGTTTTTAACCTCCTTTATTTATCATGACCATCTTTTCTTATCCATAGCTAGTCTTTAACGTAATTGCCGCCGGCCGCCGGGTGTCCTGTCAGGCAGGCGTAGCATATGAAACCCGGGCCACGAGGAGGATGCTCGGCTACTTCTCTCTCGAAAGAATGCAGACTCCATGAGTACAGAGACCATAACTGGCTTATGTGTCATTATGGCCCTCGTATGGAGGCTTTCAGAAAGTAAGTGCCTGATTCTCCTGCTCCTCCGTGTCTGTGCCTGTGCAGCCTAACACGCCAGGAGGAAGGACATAGCTGTGCTCACCTGGTCAGGATCATTCACGTCAAGTGCTGCCCGGCATTCACACTACATTTCCTTACTTCATTAGCTCTTCCACTCTGCTAGATAATTCTCATTAACTCTTCTCTCCCGAAAATCCAAGCACCTCCTTCCTCATCCTCATTTCTACTGATGACCTTTCTTCCCATTTCCCTGAGGAAACACGAGGTCATTTTTTAAAAAACTTCCACAAGTTCCCACTGTCCCGTCTCCCCACCTCCCTGCATCTGTGCTTCCGTGCGCCCCTTCCCTCCTATGAGCATGTATGAACTGAGTAGACCTCTGGCGCTCCGGTGAGTGTGTCTGAACTCGCTGTGCTCCAAAGCCAGCCCCTCTCTTATGTACAGTCCCATCCTACTCCAGGGTCTTACTCCACAAATCCTTTGTTGCATTATCAGTCTCCCCTCTTTTCTGTGTAAGTTCCACGGGCATACAAATATGCTACTGTCTCTGCCCATCTAACTGTCCAACTACCACCCTATTTCATTCCTTATGGCAAAATTCCATGAAAGAGTTGTTTCTGCTCCAACTCCTCCTTTCCCATTATCTCTTGGACCCACTTGAAGTAGGTGTTCGCTTCCACCCTTCTTCCAGTTCTTAACTGGAAAACCACTAACTTCCACTTGGTTAAATCCAATGATCACTTTTCAGTTCTTACCACACCTGACCTATCGGCAGCATTTGGCACAGTTGATTACTCCTTCTTGAAATACTTTGTCTTCTCTTAAGTTTCAGGACATTACACTCATCTGATTTTCTTACTACCTTACTGGCCTTCCCAGTTCCTTTGGCCCATTCCTCTCAGTAGTTCCTTTTCAGTTCCTTTGGTTTCCCCTTTTCCTGTCCTCTTGTTTTGGGAGGCCCTAGAGCTCAGACTTTGGTTCTTTTTTTTTCTCTGTACCCAGTTCTTCGGTGATCTCATCCAGTCTCTGAGCTTTTAAGTATATGCTCACGAGTCTCAAATTTGTATCTCCGGCCCTCACCTCTTTCCCTCAGACCATATCTCTAACTGCCTACATGACATCTGTCTTAGATGTCTGAAAGCCATCCCACACTTACTTAATCTGTCCAAAACCGGACTCCTGATCTTACCCATGAAACCTCCTTTGCCTCAGGTCTTTCCCGTCTTAGTCAATGGCATTTACATTGGCAATTATGTCCTTGTTGCTCAGGCCAAATTCTTGGTGGAATTCTTAACTTCTCTCTTTTCTTGCGTTAACACCCAATCTGTCAGCGAATCCTATCCCTTCTGGCTTCATAGTATGACCTGAATCTGACCACTTCTCACGTTGCCTTCTGCTAGCACTTTGGCCCAAGTCCCCATCATTTCTTACCCAGATGGTTAAAATAAGCTTCTGGTCTTCCCGTTTCCCTTCAGTCTCTTCTCCACCTAGCATCCAGGGTCATCATCTTGGCCGATAAGTGAAGTCAAGTTACTCCTCTGCTTAAACCCTCCAGTGACCTCTCGTTGAATTCAAAATAAAAGCCAGAATCCTTATAATGGCCTGTAAGGCCCTGTGCCATCTGGCCCTCTTTTACCTCTCACACCTCATTTCCTATTACTGATTTAACTTGCTCACTTTCCTGCTGTCACACACTGACCCCCTTTTAGTTCCTTAACATGTCAGCATATGACCATTTCAGGGACTTTGTACTTGCTCATTTTGCTCCCTCTATTGCTTTTCCCCCCAGATATTCATACAGCTTGTTCCCTCACCATTTTCAGGTTTTTCACCACCACCACCCCCATAATTTTTCCACTAAGGTCTGTGTTGACTTATTTTAAGCTGAAACTTATTCTACCGTGCCTTCAGCATCCCCTTTCCTTTCCTGCTTTATTTTTCTCTATATCATGTGCCATAATCTAACATATGGTGTATTTTACTTCCTTAGTTTAATTTCTGTATCCCCCTCCTCCAAAACTAGGGTGGAGATTTTTGTTTTTACTTTGTACTTAGAACAGTGCCTGGCACATAATAGGTACTCAGTAAATATTTGTGGGTTGTTTTTTTTTTTTAAGATTTTATTTATTTATTTGACAGAGAGAGAGAGATCACAAGTAGGCAGAGAGAGAGGGAGAAGCAGGCTCCCCGCTGAGCAGAGAGCCCGATGTGGGGCTCGATCTCAGGACCCTGAGATCAGGACCTGAGCCGAAGGCAGAGGCTTTAACCCACTGAGCCACCCAGGCGTCCCTAGGAACTCAGTAAATACTTGTTAATGAATGAGTGCAAGCAGCAACCTCCTTGACAGATAAATATTTGTACAAGTCCATGATGCATTTATTCATTCACTCAGTAAAGTGTTTGAGTGCTTACTGTGTGCCAGATACTGTCCTAGATACTAGGGATGTAACAGTCAAAAAGTCAGACAAGGGTCCCATCCTTAGGGAGCCCATAATCAAGTGAAGATGACAGATAAATGTGTTTTTAAACTATAAAGTGCTATGAAAGAAACAACCAGAGAATTGAACTGAAGAATAACAACAGGAGGTGACCTCTTTGAAGCAAGTCGTGAGGGAAAACTTTCTCTACATGGATGAAAGAGAGGCTAGGACTTGAAGGATGAGAAAGGATCCAGCCACGTGGAGAGCAGGAAGAATAGCCTGGATGAGATCAGATTAGAAAGTTAGGCAGGGCTGAATTATGCAGGGTTTCCTAGGCCCTGTGGTTCTCAAAGTAGGGAATGGGAACCCCTAGGAGTCCTATTTTCATAACAACAGTAGATACTCTTTGCCCTTTTTTATACAATCGTCATGAGTATGCAGTGACATTTTCCAGAAGCTCTGTGACATGGCATCACAACAGATTGAATGCTGAATGAGACATGAATATCCGGTTATTTTCTATTTGGCCAGGCAGTAAGGAGATTTGCAAAAATGTAAAATAATGTCAGTCTTCTCACTATGTTTTCTTCTCTTTTGGAAAATATATTTTCCTTTGAAAAATTAAGTTACTTCTGGGGCGCCTGGGTGGCTCAGTCAGTTAAGCGTCCAACTCTTGATTTCAGCTCAGGTCATGATCCCAGGGTCTTGAGATTCTTTCTCTCCCTCTACACTTCCCCCCACCTGCTTGTAGTCTCTCTCTCTAAAAATGAAAAATAAATAAAATTTAAAAATTACATTACTTCTAGTAACAGGTAATAGTTTTTAAATTTCTCAACGTTAATTTCTAATATGGTAAATATTGACAGATTTAAACCACATAAACAAAAACTCTTAAAATCCTCAGTAATTTTGAAGGCTTACTATATATACAAGGGCCTCGAGACAAGAAAGTTTAAGAACTATTATCCTAGGTCATGGTAAGAGTTTTGTACTTTGTTCTAAGAGCAATGGAAAACCACTGAAGGATATTAAACCAAGGTGGTGATGTGATCTAATTTAACTTTTGAAAAGGTCACGCTCTCTGCTCTGTGAGGAATAGACCACAGTGGGTCAGCAGTGGGAGGGGGCAGGGGCACAAATATGAAGGCACTGCATTAGTCCAGGTAAGAGGTAATGGAGGAATGGACTGAGGTGGAGCATTAGTTTGCTAGAATTGCCCTAACAAAGTGCTACAAACTAGGTGGCTTAAAAAAATAGGAACTTATTGTTAGGAGGGCCATTCTTCCTCTGAAACCTGTAGGGGAGAATCCTTCCTTGCCTCTTCAAGCTTCTAGTGTTTGCCAGCAATCCTTGGCATTCCTTGGTGTATAGATGCATAACTCCAGGCTTTTTCTGAATAAGGTCACAGTCCAGGGTACCGAGAGTCGGGATTTTAACATGATGGGAGGTGGGTAAGCCATGAGGATGGAGAGAAATGAAGATGAGTGTTTTGGAAGTAGAACCACGAGTTGCTGATTGAATCGATATGTAAAGATGAGGAAAAGAGAAGGCGAGGATGGACCTCACGTTTCTGGCTTGAGAAGCTAAACAGGAGACCCAAACAACATGCCATTTATTAACATGAACACTTGAAGATGGGAACATGTTTCTCAGGGGGTAAATTTCCAGAGGTGGAGTTGCTAGGCCCTCATTTTCTTGAGTATGCATTTATTTTTCTAGATATGCTTTAGAATTGCTTAAAACAATAAAATAGTATTGTTTCAGCATTATTTAGTATTATCCTATCAGATCCTCCTGATTTAAACAACCAGATACAGTAAAATTGTAGCCCAATTCACCTAGGTATTCAGAGAATGTAGGCAAAAAGAAAATAAAAAGGGACACCTGGGTGGCTCAGTGGGTTAGGCGTCTGCCTTCTGCTCAGGTGATGATCTCAGGGTCCTGGGATCGAGTCCCGCATCAGGCTCCTTGCTCACGGGAAGCCTGCTTCTCCCTCTACCTGCTGCTCCCCCTGCTTGTGTGCTTTCTTGCTGTCTCTGAGAAATAAATGAAAAAAAAAAAATCTTAAAAAAGAAAAGAAAAAAAGGAAGGGAGAACACATGCCCTAAAGGAAGTTCTCATGGTCAAAGTGACATAGTAAGAGTTGGCCGAGTCCTTTGAGATCCAAAAAGTATTTCAAATTAAATTTCTTGATGGGAATTCTGGCTATATGTTTAGTACCATATGTTGGTATTTACTACAGTTTCCCTGCTGGATGAAAAGCTGGCCTGAGGTAAAAATGTCTAAGATCCCTTAGTAACCTGATGACGTTAAAGATGTCGATTATATTACTAGGTAGCATCACGTATAATGACCCTCGGGGGCGCCTGGGTGGCTCAGTAGGTTAAGGCCTCTGCCTCTGGCTCAGGTCATGATCCCACGGTCCTGGAATCAAGCCCCGCATCGGGCTCTCTGCTCAGCAGGGAGCCTACTTTCCCCCCTCTCTGTGCCTGCCTCCTCTCTGCCTACTTGTGATCTCTCTCTTTCTGTCAAATAAATAAAACAAAATCTTTAAAAAAATAAAATAAATTAAAAAACAAGTGAAGAAATAAAACAGAAACAGATGCATAGATACAGAGAACAAGCTGATGGTTGCCAGAGGGGAGGGAGATGCGGGGAATGAGTGAAATAGATAAAGGGAATTAAGAGGTACAAACTTCTGGTTTTAAAATAAATAAGTCACGGGGCGCCTGGGTGGCTCAGTGGGTTAAAGCCTCTGCCTTCCGCTCAGGTCGTGATCTCAGGGTCCTGGGATCGAGCCCCACATCGGGCTCTCTGCTCCGTGGGGAGCCTGCTTCCCCTTCTCTCTCTGCCTGCCTCTCTGCCTACTTGTGATCTCTCTCCTCTCTGTCAAGTAAATAAATAAAATCTTTTAAAAAAAAAAGTCACTGGGATGAATAGAGCAGCATAGGGAATAGTGAATAATATTGTAATAGCGTTGTGTGCTGACTGGACTTCATTTGTGATAAACATTTCATAATGTATATAAATATGGAATCACTGTTCTGTACACCTGAAACCGATATAATGTTATATATCAATTATACTTAAGTTTCTTAAAAAATGGGGAAAAATGTTTTTGTTTACTCGTATTCCCAGACGTTTACTTGCTGCCGGACATCAAGGGCCATCATCCATTTACGATGATAACTCTTAATTCACGGGTAGGGTAAATTATCTTCCGTGTTCTCCATGCAGAGTGATAAGGAGAAGTGAGGTACTTTAGAAGGTACATACGGGTGCTGTTTTTATTTTTATTTTTATTTTTTTAAATTCAGTTGATTAACATAGAATGTATTAATTGGTTTCGGAGGTAGAGATCAGCGATTCGTCAGTCCTGTATAACACCCAAGTGCTCATTATATCACGTGCCCTCCTAATGCCCGTCACCCAGTTACCTCATCCCTCCACCCACCTCCTGTCTAGCAATCCTTGGTTTGTTTCCTATGATTAAGAGTCTCTTATGGTTTGTCTTCCTCTCTGGTGTCATCTGGTTTTACTTTTTTTTCTCTCTTCTAGGGGTAGTGGTTTTAATGTTTGTACGCTCCAAGGGTAATATTCCAATTATTTGAAAAACCTCCTGACAGGTTTTTCACTCTGTAAAGATTCCAGTTAAACAACGTATTACTGTACCTACTTTGTTTTCCCCCAAGGAAAAAAGGAGGATGCCTATAACCTTCAAATGAAGGCTTATTAATTCATGTATCTAGAAAAATTCTTAGAAAAATAGTCATCAAATACATTTTCAAAATTCTAAATTGTCAGAGTACTTTTAATCGTACTCTGTTATGGAGCCCCAGATCTCATAAAGAGAGGCAGTACATTCCAGGCTTAGAAATATTAAAAATTAGCCAAAATTAAATTATTAATTCATAATTTTTATCACTACTTCTAATTTTTTACAACTAATTTTCTTGTGTAATTTTACAACTAAATTTCTCAATTTTTATCACTACTTCTAATTTTTTACGACTAATTTCCTTATCTTGTATTCACTTACAATACTATTTTTAAAATAAAATTTGTATTTTAAATATCAAATTACTGGATCTCGCATTAGACACATGGAAAATCCATCGCCTCTGTGTAGCTCTGATGATTTTAATGGTTTGTGCTGCCTTACTACTGTATCTTTAGAACTAATATTAGGTAGAGATGATAGATCAAGTCTAAATTGAATTAGAGTATCAATATCACTATGATCACAAAAATAGAAACCCAATAACACTCAGAATTTTCTTCTCACAGAGAACATCTAGGAAGCATGTTATTTCTGTGCCTATGAATTTACATCTTTTTTTTTTAAATTGTATTCCCTATGCTATACTTTTCATCTCCATGACTTATTTTTTTTAACTGGAAGTTTATACCCCTTAATCTTCCTATCTATTTCACATGTTCCCCACCTAACTACCTTCTGGCAACCATCACTTCTCTGTATTTAAGAGTCTGGCTTTTGTTTGTTTCTTTGCTTGCTTGTTTGTTTAATTTTTTAGATTCCACATGTAAGTGAAATCATATTGCATTTGTCTTTCTCTGATTTATTTCACTTAGCATAATACCCTCTATGTCCATCCATGTTCTCCCAAATGGCAAGATCTCATTCTTTTTATGGCTGAATAATATTCCCTAGTATATATGCCTGCATGTATGTACATATGTAGATACTGTATCTTCTTTATCCAGTTATCTGTCAGTGGACACATGAGTTCCTTCCCTATGCTTCTATAAATAATGTTGCAAAAACATAAGGGTGCATATATCTTTTCAAATTAGTGTTTTCATTTTCTTTGGATAAATACCTAGTAGTGCTATTACTGGATCATATGTTATTTCTGTTTTTAATTTTTTAAAAACCTCCATTCTGCTTTCCACAGTGGCCACACCAATTTACATTCCCACCAGTAGTGCCTGAGGGTTCCTTTTTCTCTAGAGCTTTGTCAGCACTTGTTATTTCTTGTCTTTTTGATTCTCACCATTCTTACAGGTGTAAGATGATATCTTATTGTGGGTTTTTTTAATTTTTTAAATTTATTTTTATTATTTTATTTTATATTTTTGAGAGAGAGAGATTGTGAGTGGGGGCAGAGGGAGAGGGAGAGAGTCTTAAGCAGATTCTGTGATGAGTGCAGAACCTTCACAGGGCTCGATCTCACACTCTGGGATCATAACGTAAGCTGAAATCAAGAGTTGGATGCCTAACCAACTGAGCCACCCAGACACCCCTTATTGTGGTTTTTGATTTGCATTTTCCTGATGATCAGTGATGTTGAGCATCTTTTTCATGTGTCTGTTGGCCATACAAGTCCTTTGTCCATTTTAATTGGATTATTTGTTTTCAGGGGATTTAGTTAAATTCTTTAAATATAAAAACACTACTCTTCTATTTTCCAACAAAGGATTGGGATTTTTGGTTGTTTTTGAGTATGGTTGACACACAATGTTACATTAGTTTCAGGTGTACAACATAGTGCTTCGACTTCTCTGTATGTTATTCTATGCTCACCACAAGTGTAGCTGCCATTTCTGTCTGCCACCTACAATGCTATAAAGCAATGTCATTGACTATATTCCCTAGGCTATACCTTTTATTCTTGTCTGATTCGTTCCATAACTTTATTTTTGGGATATTAATCCCTTATTGGATGTATCATTTGCAAATATCTTCTTCTTTTCAGTAGGGTGCCACTTCATTTTGTTGATGGTTTCCTTTGCTGTGTGGAAACTTTTTATTTTGATGTGGTCCCAAGAGTTTATTTTTGCTTTTGTTTCCCGTGCCTGAGGAGACATATCTAGGGAAATATTGCTAAGGCTGATGTCAGAGAAATTACTGCCTGTGTTTTCCTCTGGGAGTTGTATGGTTTCCGGTCTCATATTTAGTTGTTTAGCCCATTTTGTTTATTTTTGTGTATGGTGTAAGAAAGTTGTTCAGTTTCACTCATTTGCATGTAGCTGTCCAGTTTTCCCAGCACCATTTATCAAAAACTATTGTATATTCTTGCCTCCTTTGTCATAGATTAATTGACTATATAAGCATGAGTTTATGTCTGAGCTCTCTTTTCTGTTCTGCTGATCTGTGTGTCTGTTTTTGTGCCAGTACCATAGTCTTTTGGTCACTACAGCTTTGTAGTATATCCTAAAATCTGGGATTATGATTCCTTCAGCCTTGTTCTTCTTTCTCAAGATTGCTTTGGCTCTTCGTGCTCTTTTGTAGTTCCATATAAATTTTAGAATTGTTCTCATTCTGTAAAAAAAAAAATGCTGTTAGTATTAAAGGATAATGAATCTGTAGATTGCTTTGGGTCGTATGGACATTTTTACAATATTGGTTCTTCCAGCCCACGAACATGAGATGTCTTTTCATTTGTTTGTGTTGTCCTCAGTTTCTTTCTTCAGTGTTTTATGGTTTTCAGAGTATAAATCTTTTGCCTCCTTGGTTAAGTTTATTCCTACGTTTTTTATCCTTTTGGTACAATTATTAATCAGATTGCCTTCTTAATTTCTCTTTGTGTTGCTTCACTATTAGTGTATAGAAATGCAACAGATTTACATATATTAATTTTGTATCCTGCAACTTTACCAAATTCATTTATCAGTTCTAGTAGTTTTTGGTAGTCTTTAGGTTTTTCTATATATAGTGTTATCTGCAACAGTGACAGTTTCACTTCTTCCTAACCAGTTTGGCTGCCTTTTATTTCTTTTTCTTGTCTGATTGCCACAGCTAGGACTTCTAGTTCTGTGTTGAATAAAGTGGTGAGAGTGGACATCTTTGTCTTATTCCAGATCTTAGAGGAAAAGCTCTCAGCTTTTTACCATTGAATATGATGTTAGCTGCAAAATATGTGTATCTTGACTTAGAAATATGACTCTTAATTCAGTTTGATAAACTGCTTTTAGCAGCAGGAAAAAAATCAGATTCAGCTACAGACTTTTGTGTATAGGAAAGAGTAGTGCTATCAGTGGCTAAATGTTAAAGGGATAAAGTTTCCTGTATATCAGTTCTGAACAAAATATTTAGTATTTTCATTAGTACCCCATTTGGTGAAATTAAATATATTTCTCATATTTGATAGGGTACGCATCTGAAGATAGAAGAAAACTAAGTCCTTAAAGAAAGAATTATTAATAAAATGGAGATGTGATCAAAATAAAGTAAGAAAAGATTAGTGCAGAATACATGTGGGGAGAGAAGTAATCTGTATAAATTCAAGAGAGACCAGTTTGTTGTGTACACGTATAGATGAAAAAGAATCCAGAAATCAAGCTGAATATATCGTTTAGCACTTAGTTAACTGTCAACTGAATCTCCTCTTCATCACTGTTTAGTCCCTCATTGCATTAATATATCTGATATTATACTTTACACTATAGGAATTATGTGGGGACTGTTTTTTTTTAATTCAGGTAAAAGAAAAAAGGTAGGTCAAGAAATTAAAGAATGAATGAGGAAAGATTAAAGTAATATATTCTCTCATTTCATGAACATTTATTGAGCACACACTATATGCAAGATACGGTGATAGGAACTGGGTAAAAGACATAGTACTTGCCCACAAGAAGTTTACCGTCTTAGTGGAAGAGACAGGTACGTACCTATAGTAGTAGAAAAGCGGCACCTAACCCCACCTGGAATTGGGGAGGTTTCCTGAAGAAACTGAACTGTGGCTCAAAGGTGAAGGGATTTCCTTTTTCCAAAAGATTCCAGACTAAATAATCTGAAAATTCTCCCACCACAAAACACCCAGTAATGCAGAATAAAATATAACAAGCTTCCCTTTAAATGCATAGCAGAGCTTATAAAAAAAAACAAGGTAATTCTCCAGGGGCCCAAACAAACACAGCTAAGAAACAAAATTGTAAGTCTTAGAATAAAGCAAAGCTTTAAAAAGAAAGTGGTAAGTTGCCCTGAGAGGATTTGCTGGTCTCAGTACCCATGAGCTAGAGATCTCAAAGAAAACCAGCTACTATCAGGCAAAAGGTAGACTAAAATAATCTGCCCACCAGTGAAAGTTAACGTAAAGAGTTTGTCGTGGCCTGTGCTCCAAGCCCAAGGGTGGAAGAAAGGTTTGCTTTTTAAAATTTACGCTACTTAAGTGTTTAGAATCAAAAAAGAAAAAAAAAAGTGTTCAGAATCCTCAAGCCAAGAAATCAACTTAGGGATTGATCGTATCTCTGCAAAAGCAAAATCATTTTGGAGGGACAGACCCTCAATCCAGTGAACACAGCACAGAATTTTTCACATTTAAAAGAGACAAACTGAGGGTTGCTGGAGGGGGGATGGTTGGGGGATGGGGTAACAGGGTGATGGGCATTAGGGAGGACACTTGATGTTATGAGCACTGGGTGTTATATACGACTGATCAATCCCTGAACTCTGCCTCTGAAACTAATAACACACGATACGTTAATTAATTGAATTTAAATTAAATTAAATGGGAAAAAAAAGAGAAGAGAAAGTGCCACCCAGAGCCCCCCCAAAAAAACCCACTTAAAATGAACTTACAGTCCAAAATTATCA
>CM053618.1:33644218-33661988 GCA_028646535.1 Procyon lotor | reverse complement strand
TTGAGGAAATTCAATACGGAATGCAATATAAAGAAGCAATACACAAAAATGATTAAGACCCCAGCTCTTAAGCCAGAATTCTGGGTTCAAATTCTAGTTCTGCTATTGAACTTGGACAGATATTTGATAACTTATAATGCCCCTATTCACTTGTGAGATAGGAATAATAATAACCTCAGAGATATGTTATAAACATAAAATCTATGTAAAGTGCTTAGGACAATGTCCAACACCTTATAGGTACCCAGTAAATGTTAGCTAATATGATAAAAGCTCCTAATAAACTGGAAATGCAAGGAAACGTCTATGGCCTGATTATATGTCAAAAACCTAGTGCAAATATTACTAAAGGTGAAATGTTTGAAGCATTTCCTTTAAAAATAGGAATGAGAGGGGCACCTGGGTAGCTCAGTGGGATAAGCCTCTGCCTTAGGCTCAGGTCATGATCTCAGGGTCCTGGGATCGAGCCCTGCATCGGGCTCTCTGCTCAGCAGGAAGCCTGCTTCCCCCTCTATCTGCCTGCCTCTCTGCCTACTTGTGATCTCTCTCTCTGTCAAATAAATAAATAAAGTTAAAAAAAAAAAATAGGAATGAGAAAAGGATACATCCCAAAACTAATTTTTTTAAATATTGTACTACAATCCTAGACTACACAGAAAGAAAAGAAAGAACTAAACTACACAGAAAAGAAAAGAAAGCAGAAGAACTAAAAGGTACATGGGTTGGATAAAAATTTGAAACAAAATCATCATTAATCTCAAACAAAATAAGTACCTACATAGAAATTCAACAGACTCTACAGTCAAATTATTAAAACTAATACCATTTAGCAAAGATGCTACAATCAAGATCAGTTTTTTTTAATTACATTCTTAAACATTAGTATAAAAAGAACATTAATATAAAAAGCTAAGTCCTGGGCAAGTGCAGTGAAGAGACGGAGACTCCTTTATTCTGTCCAGCGTCCCCCCATGAAATGGAGGCTTGGGTGTGGTACACAAACCCTACAACCCAACAGTTCCAATCTATTTATATAACCTAGAAATATTCCTGGACATGTATGTAATGAGACGTGATTAAGAATATTTTTTGCAGCATTATTTGTAATAGCCAAAAATTTATTGTATAAGCCTTTATATTCCTTTGTATGCCATACTTAAAATATCTGTTAATTAAAATTACATATACACACACATCTTTATACATATATACATTTTTTTATGTTATCAAATGCCTTTGAAAGGTGTACCATTAAAAATGTACATACACAATGCAGTATACAGGGAAAGTAATCTTTAGGCCCCTTCTAGAAGCAGCCCTCTGAAATAGGGCATGGGGGAGGTGCCTGGATGTCCCCGTCGGTTAAGCATCTGACTCTGGATAGCAGGTCACATCATGATCTCAGGGTCATGGGAGTGAGCCGCTCGTCGGGCTTCACGCTCATCAGGGAGTGTGCTTGAGATTCTGTCCCCCCCCCCCCCCGCACCTCCCCCTGCTTGTGAGCGCGCACGTGCACACTCTCAAATAAATACATCTTTTTTTGACAAGTAGTGCTTTGGTTTCCCCATTTTGTAAATGAGAAAAGGAAGTTAATAAACTTAACCTAACGGAGCTGGAAATTCAAGCCCACATCTCTAGATTTACCAGGAAATGAGAGAAAAGCAAGTGCCTTCCCATGCCTCCTTCCAGTGAGCACTGATCGCTCACTCCTCACACAGGTTTATGTGATTATTCTGTCATATTAGCTCCTCTGATAGCGCAAGAGCTGGCTATTCTAAACCGTAATTTTTGACCCAGAAAAAAAGCTTTTCTTAGCCACATCCAAGTTGTGATGGCAATCTGGGACAACCAGCCTAAGTCAGACAAGCGCAAATAATCAGAAAGGGGAAGGAAGAAATTTCGCCATGATGATGAGGCTCTCAGTGCAAAATTCAGGGCTGCCCCTTTTTCCTGATGTCTGATTTTGAGAAGCAAACTAATTTTACTCCAGAATATTTGCCATCAGGTCCAGAGTTCGTTGCTCTGCTTAGACGACAACCTCTGCCACTGTAGCCACGTGCTCTGCTAATAACTCAGTTCTGATTTTCGTCCCCTTCTTTCTGGTTTCATCCACCCATTCAGATATTTTTAGTGCCTTCTAAAGGCATGTGTCGTGCTTTCCTTCCCTTCTCCACCCAGAAACTGTAGAAACAGCTAAGCCAGACTGAACGCGCCCCTGAGAATGTAGACGAGTCAGTCTGTGAGCCCTAGTTAACCATGAGGGGCGAACGCCTCTGCGGAGGTGGGAGTGTGTCCGTGTAAGCTTGACCTATGCAAAATGCATCTCTAGATAGCCACAGGGTTGGAATTTTCCAAAGGTCTTCTTGATTGGCTTCAAAATAAGCTGTATTTTATTCATATGCTAATACGGGAAAATTTCTAAGATACATTGTTAAGTAAAAGGATTAAGGTGCGGAAAGGATTAAGGTGTATATAGTGTGCTACCGTAAATATATCTGTACACATTTGCTAGTAACTGCATAAGAGATCTCAAAAGGATACACAAAAAGCCATTGTTGCTTGCCTGAGGGAAGAGGAATTGCACAGCTAGAATATAAGCATAGGATAAAATGGTTTTCCTATAAGGTCTTTAATAACTTCTCTATTTGGAGATTATTTATATATATGGAAGAGACATTGAGTGTTACATATAATTTGTCTGAAAATTAATTTTAAATTATTTGAAATCACAATATCATAGGTTCTATTAGTACTGTGAATATGACTTCCTTTCTTAATTATATTTCATTCATTCAACAAATATTTTTGAGCACCTACTATTTGCTAGATAAAATATACCAAAGCTCTTCTTTAAAGGTGAAGGGATGTCCCCAGGCTTTAGATGTCTTGAACTCCCACCCAATATGCAAGGATGAGACAGTCATAATGGTAATTGTGTGAGCTAACACGGCATCTAAACTGGGAAAACTGTGGGCTTGGGTTTCAGTGGTGCCAAACCCTGGAAATGATGCTTCCTGAAGGAGAAATAATGAGGCATTGCAACTGAGACCTTGCACATAAGCCAGGACACTCAAAGGGCTATACCCTTAGTTTAAAAAAAAATTGGGCTCTGGGTGGCTCAGTTGGTTGAGCATCTGCCTTCAGCTCAGGTCATGATCCCAGGGTCCTGGGATCGAGCCCCCATGTCAGGCTCCCCGCTGAGTTGGGAGCCTGCTTCTCCCTCTCCTCCCAGCTAGTGTTTGTTCCTGTTCTCTGTTGCTATCTCTGTCTGTCTCTCTCTCTCTCAAATAAAGAAATAAAATCTTTAAAAAAATTAATTACATTAGAAAAAGTTGGCCCACCAGCATAAGGAAGGAAGACAAGAAGCTTACCTGTCACACACCAGAATTTTGAGTAGAAAAAAAAAATGCCCCATGTCATGTGAGTTTGGAGTTTCAATGTGTACTCTGTCTCATAAATCCTCAAGTGAAGAAATTAACATAGTAAGTGTGCAGGCTGGTTACCCATGAGGGACCTGGAAAAGCAAATGCGAAACTTCTCTTGAGGGACGCCTCTTCAACCAGGCAGCACAAAATTCCCAAAGAAAAAAGCCCTGCTGAAAATGAGCTTATAATCCAAAACAACAAAATATACTTAAGTGATGGTCAGCAGACATAGTAAACCTCAGGACTAGACTTTGAAGAACTTCAGTAGAACTACTGGATAGAAATTATCAGAAGTTTGTATAAAATCAGTGGATGAAAAACATAAGAACAAGACTTTCCAAGAAAGAACAGGCAAATTTACGAGAAAACCAAATGAACTTTGATAAAATAAAATAAAATAAAAATACAGACATTTTACAATGGATAGGTTAAAGTGCAGAATTGGCAGAAGTTTAAAAAAAAAAATGGGGAACAGAAAGGTAGTTCTAAATAGCAGCACAGAAGATAAAGAGGTGGAAATGTGGAAGAGACATTGAGTGTAGAATAATAAAGTCCAGCAATTTTAAATAGGAGTTCTAGAAGGAGAAAGTAGGTTAAGAATCAATATTTGAAGACATATGTATTGATAATTTCTGTAATTGACGAAACACTCAAATCTTCAGATTCAAGAATTACGAGGATCTGATCAGGTAGAATATTCATCCAATGGAAATTATACAGCACTTAAAAAAGAACTATAACTACATGCAACACCTTGGATGAATCTCACAAACACTGTTGAGTTCAAGATGCCAGAGATAAGAGTTGTAAGCATCCACTTATATAAAGGTCAAAAACAAAAGACTCATCTCCAGCATTAGTAAACAGGATCCTGGTCTCCTTGGGGGAATAGATAGGTAATATTTGGAAGGTGTTAACAGGGTAGCAGTGCTTCTGAGGGTCTAATAATGACCTGATTCTTGATCTGTGTGCTAGTTATAGGGATAATTTCATCTTAAGAAAATTCGTATGTATGAGTTTGGTCCTCTTCTGTATTTAATTAGTATATATTCTAATAAAATGTTTACACACAAAAAAACCTCCAAACCCAGAAAGATATAAGGTGGTGGTGGTACTGTTTTCACATGCATAATCTCTTAACCTTTCCAGCAGAATCTGAGCTAGGCCTTGTTCTCTGCATTTGCAAATGAAAAGCGGAAGTCTGCAGGGGCAAGCGACCTTGACAGGGTAATACAGGTTGTAGTGGCAAAGCTGAGACACTTGTCCGGGTCTTCTGATTCCACCTCCAGTCTTGTTTTCATGATTTCATAAATAACTACAGTCCTGGTATCCTTTTAAAGCAGACATTGTTTTCTGGATGATAATCTTTTATAGAAATAAAATAAAATTCTTTATCATTGGTCACCTTAGTGAGTCAAGGCTCTTTTTCAAAGCTGTTCTTTATCCATCTCTCTGTCCATCCATGTGCTTTTATATTCTTATTTCTGTTCACTGAGTGTTCCGACATTAGTAACAATTATCTCTGATTCAGAAATCCTGCCCAAAATGGATCTAGAGGTCTAAAGCGACCTCTATTTCTGTCTCTCAGATTATATTATTCATCGCAGAAAGAACAAAACAAATACCGTGTATATTATAATCAAGATAATTAAACACTAAAGTAATATCATTAGTTAAGAAGTTTTGACATTACAAATACATAAAACTAAAATATTCTGACAACTCAGGAATATTTCATGAAATTAAGATTTTAAGTTTAATTAATAATCACTTATAGGAGTGATTCATTTTTAATTAAGATTTTTTTTTACTAGGCCACTAGACTTTTGCCAGTTTTTAAGGTCATCAAGGAGTTGGACTTGTTGTAATAATAATAACCATTTATTAAGCACTGTGTGCTGGGGAACTGCTGGACATATTTTATTCATTTAGTCCCTTAGTATTGTTTCACCTTTTTCATTTAATAGGTACTCCATAGCTATTTTTTTATTTGATCTTATTTTGGGGCCCTTACCCTATCTTTGTAACTTTGGTAAAACTCTAAGTGTGGTTCAGCCCAGTCAGCACAGACGATGTCGGGGACGTCGTGGGGGCTTAGCTGTTATTTTCTGTGAATTACAGTTTGGCTTGACAGCTGCCCTTGTGTTGACAGCTCTTCTGATTATAGCAGTTGTCAAACTCCATCCTTAAGCAGGTTGTAAATCCTGGCTTCTTCCGATTAAAACCGGGTCAGAGCCAACGGCGGGTTAACTAGAGGCCAGCACTCTACCACTGTGTGTCCTCACTGGTTCGTCCTCAGGAGGCTCTGCAGCGCAGACCCTCAAAGCCTTGCTCGCCTCTGTTTCACTTTGGTGTTTTTAATCTTCACATATCAGTCCTCCTGTTGTTTTGTGATTAAACACGGTTCTCGCTGAAGAGTATATTAGTGTAAGTGTGGTCTTCCTTGTAAATGGCCCGTGAGCCTTCCCCTCCTCTCCCTCCGCTGGGAATACTAACATCATTGCGTCCGGGTCTCCCAGGGGAAATCAAGGCTTTTCCTTGCACGCGCAGTCATGTGGTTGCAGAGTGGGCAGGCTTCGTATCCTCATGAGCCCTCGGTCTTCCACGTAAAGCACCATCTGTTCTGTTCCTTCCACACTGTCACAGGGCAGTGGGAGGAGGCATTAGAGTGAAAATAAATAAAATAAAAAAAGAAAGAAATTCATCATCAAAACCCTGAGGATTAATGGAGTCAGAAGGCTCACTGCTCTGAATGAAAATTCATCTTCACCTGTGCCAGTGTCAGGGCTGCCTCTGTGGCACTTGACAAATAGAGGTTCCCAGGGTACCATAAATTCAGCAACTGTTCTAATCCCTATAGACTTGCTCAAGCTTTTCCGAGACAGGCTTATGACTGTTTTTGTATTTCCCAGCACATCGTGGGCACCGATATATCCCCTCGTTAATTTGGCAAAATGTTAGCACCCTTCCCATCCGTCTCTCATCTCCCTTGCCTTTGTCCATTTTGAGGGGATGGGCAGCTCACGCATTTCTGGAAGATGCCTCTGCCTTGTGAATTGGGCTTTACCGAAGATGCCAAAGGCGGAGAAATCAATTAACTAATGAATTTTGAGCAAATACTAAGTTCCCAGCACTGTGCTAGATGGAGAGGAGAGCATAACAAAGCGTTCGATCAAGTAGCTCACCAACTAAATCGGGGTACAAGGCATTTTTTTTTTCAAAAACTATTTGTCGGGCACCTATCTTTGCCAGTTGGCTCTGTGCTAAACAAACACAATTGATGCCTTCCTCATACCAGAATGAGATTCACCTGTGTGGTGTCCTCTTGTCCTTGAAATTAGTCTTCTTCTTTTCTTTTTTTTTCTCTGTTACAACTTCCTGATTGCCTGTGCGCCTATCGGTCTGTCTTTGTGTAAATCCCAGGCATTTGTTAATGAAACTCTCTTCCTTAGGGACACCCTATCCTTCACTCTGAAGTACTGTTCTGCAACTCGGAATTTCCTAATTCATTATTTCTTTTATTTATTTATTTTTTAAAGTAGGCTCCACACCAAACATGGGGCTTGAACTCATGACCCTGAGCTCCAGAATGGCGTGCTATACCGACTGAGCCGGCCAGTGCCCTCTGAACTTCCTAATTTAAACCTCGCTTTATAGTTAGACTTGAGCCAAAAGCTCATTCACATTTGTTTAGGTTAGGGGATTGTTAGATGGCCTCCTTATTCGCCTTTTCTCAGCTGGTTGGCTGTACTCCTCTAGATGTGGAACTTAAAAATGTAAGCTCTATTCCTGAGTTAGTACTCATACCACCATATCATACCTCACTGTTGGAAAAGTCACTTCGCAAATGGCATATGTGCAGTGAATGCTGCTTTATCTGAGGTGGCCAGCTGCAGCTGTAGGACTCATCTGTTTGGCCTTGATCTTTATGCTCAGTAGTCTCAAGTGTTGGGTTTGACTTGAGAAGTGTGATCTGACAGTGGTTGTTATTATCCTGTATTACAGATTTATACACTGGGAAATTTATTCCCCTGATACCGCTTTAAAAGTTCCAATTTTAAAACCTAACCAAGTGTTTTTTATAATAAGTTGAGACTGATAGCTGCGGCAAAAGGTTAAATGATTATTTCTCAAAATATAAATGTCATGTAGCTAGTTCTATGAAGGATAAATACCCTCTTCTCTCAACTACTTGGTACTAGGCAATGTGTCTTTAACTTTGTTATATTTTGTAAGAGATTGCCTTCCATTGGAATCTAATTTGGTGTACAGTGATTCGTGGTAAAACCTTTCAGAAATGTAAAATTAAAATGTACATTATATTATTTGGGGGAGATTATTTTAAATTCTCCAAGGGGTATTATAATCCTATATAATTTCTGTTGAATCCTGGGCCTTGGTAAAGATATTCCGTCTCTGTCATCCTCCTGTCTCTGACTATGTAGCAAAATATAATCTTAGCTCATTAACACCTGTCCCAGGACTAGAATAGGCAATTCTTGCCTTTTTCTCCTTTTTCTCCTACTGTCTATTTATTCATTCATTCATCAACTGTTAATTTGACATTGATAATCCTGGTAGCTTTCTAAGAAATCCCACACCACTGGAGACAGAGATCGCATTCTCAAATGGTCTGATTTTAGCTCAGAGTAAAATTCTGCCCTCCAACTCTCTTCACGTAGAGCTACCTCTGAGCCTGTGCTGTCGTGGAGTAGAGTTTGGTGCCCGAGTTTGTGACAGTGGATAATAGACAGGATCCCCAAAGCCATCCCAAGTTTATAACTCATCACAACCTGATTTTGGCTGTTGGCTTTATGCCACTTAGTAGCATATAGCAGGGAGCCCAGAGCTGGAAGCGGCCGCCAGCAGAGGGGAGCATCAAGGGAGCAGAGAAACTGTCCTTAGGTGAGTAACAACAAAGAGCAAAAGAAGAAATTTCACTACTAAGTCACCTAAAACCAAACTCCCAGGGTGCCCGGGTGGCTCAATCAGTTCAGCATCCGACTCTTGGTTTCAACTCAGGTCATGGCCTCACAGTGGTGGAGTCGAGCCCCGCAGCAGGCCCCATCTCAGTGCAGAGTCTGCCTCTGATGCTGTCTCCCTACTGCTCTGCCCCTTCCCACGTGTGCTGTCTCTGCCTCTCAAATAAATGAAATCTTAAAAAAAAAAAAATTAAACCAAACTCCCATAGAGTTCTACTTCCACTTGAAAATATTTTGCTCATTTAACAGAGAGAGAGAGAGAGAGCCACAAGCAGGGGGAGCAGCAGAGGGCGAGGGGGAAGCAGACTCCCCACTGAGCAGGGAGCCCAATGTGGGGCTCCGTACCAGGACTCTGGGATCATGACCCAATCCGAAGGCAGACACTTAACCAATTGAGCCACCCAGCGCCCCTATTTCTACTCGAAATGTAGAGAAGTGCAAGTTCTCTTGCTCCCATACTAACAAGAAAAAGGATAGATAATCTACAAGATCATTAATTTCTTGAACCCTTCGGATAGCAGAGGTGGCATGGCAGCAAAGCAAACTTGATTCCAAAGAATGACAAGCCCCCGTGAGACACAAACTGTTTCACCTTTGACGGAGCACCCAAGGAGGAGGCAGCCACCATAAAGCAGGTAAGAAGATGGCTAAAATTAACAAATTCTTCAAGTAAGCTAGTGTGACATTCTAGATTAACCTGGAGCCTCAGATCCAACAGGAGTGAGTCCTCATTTACATGCCCCTTTTCATTGACTAGGAGAACCATAGAGGAAGTGAGAACAGAGAGAGCCCTTCTCAGTGTCACCCAGGCCTGAAATCCTGCCACTTCCCTGAATTCTTATTTCATAAGAAGCAAAATGCCATGAGCCTCTCAGGGAGATCAGAAAACTTTTCTGTCCTTTTCTCCTGTCCCTAGGTCAGGGCAGATATCCACTGCTTTGGGAGGGGGAGTAAAAGCAAGCTTTCTGCCACTCGGGAAGGGCAAGGAGCCCTGCACAGACCCAAATCAGAGATCTCTTGCCACTGAGAGCAGGGCACAGAACTCTCTCCCTCCCCAGACATGTTTTCCCTCACACAAGGTGGTGTTTTGTTGACATTGGAGGACGGGGCAGGAATGCAGGAGCCTTGAGAAATCACCCCCTCTAGCGGCCTGCCTAAGACTGAAACCAAACCAAAAGATCAAAGAACTCCATTCTGCTCCCACCATGAGACTGACTCGTAAGCAACAGCACTCTTACCGAGGGGGAAGGAGCAAGAGTGCAGAGAGAGACTCCCTCTGTAGTAGACATGCAGAGTCTCCTGAAAGCTGAGGGTGGAGTGAGAATACTGAAGAAGAGAAAAAAAAAAACCAAAACCCTGGCACCTGCAGCCACACACAAAACATAAGGTGGCAGCAGCAGCCCACAGCTGGAGGACATTAAAGTGTGTGATGCCCTGAAGTTACCTATAGCAATAGTGAAACCCAAACCCAGGTCAGCTGCTGCCCAGACTGATCCAACACCCATACTAATGGTGCAATAGCAAAAGAGGCATACCTTTTTCTGGGTGTTTAATGTAACCCCCACTGCCCTTCTACATTACAATGTTTGGCATTCAATCAAAAATTACAAGACACAGAGTAGCAAGGGAAAAAAACCTCATTGTCAGGCTATAAATCAGTAACTGATAGAGCAAGTAGATAAAAATTCAGCAAGGATATGGAGGAATTGAACAATATAATCAACCAGCTTGACCAAATTATCATCTTAAATCTGTAGACCGTCTGCAGAACACTCTGCCTAATAAACAGAATACTTTCAAGTACACATGGAACACTTACCAAGATACCATATTTCAGGCCATAAAACAAACTTCAGCAAATATTTTTTAAATCATACAAAGTTTGCTCTGTGACCACCACAGAATTAAATTAGAAATCAGTAACTGATGCATATCTAGAAACTGCTCTGCCCCCACAATTGTCAGAAACCTAAACACACTTCTAAGGAACTCATAGGTCAAAGATGAAATTCCAAGGGAAATTACAAAACTTTTAAAAAACTGAATGAAAAGAAAAACACTCTGTCAGAATTTTGGGATGCAGCTAGAGCAGTGTTAGAGGGAAATTAAATGCTTTTATTAGAAAAGAAGAAAGCTCTGGAGTCAATGACTTAAGGTTCTACTTTTCAAAGGTCAGAGAAAGAGCAAATTAAGCCCAAGATAAACGTAAGCATAAAATAAGATATGAGCACAGATCATTGAAATAGAAAGTCCATGAAGTCATTGAAAACCTTTGAAATGGTTAATAAAACAGACCCCCCTAGCCAGAGCAATAAAAAATAATAACAATAACTTAAAAAAAGAAACAAACTACCAATTTCAGGAGTGAAAGGGAGACATAGATTGTACAGATATTATGAAGCAAATAAGGGGACATTGTGAATAACTTCATAGCAATAAATTAGTTAACTTAGAGGAAATGGACACATTTCTTAAAAGTCACAAACTCAAAAGAAATTGGCAACCCAGGTAGCCTTATATCTATTAGAGACATTGAATTTGTAGCTAAAATCTTTTCCACAGTAAAATCTCGAGACCCTGATTGTTTCACTGATGAATTCTACTAAATGTTTAAGGAAGAAATAAAACTAATTCTACACATTAACTCTTTCAGAAAATAAGAGAGAATGCTGTCCAATTCATTCTATGAGGCTGACAGTACCCTGATATAATACCAAAACCAGAAGAAGACTCAAGAGGAAAAGAAAATTGCAGGCCAATATCTCCCATGAATATAGATGCAGACATCTTTTTTTTTTTTTTTTTTTTAATAAATTTTGAGAGAGAACATGAGCCAGAGGGAGGGTCAAAGGAAGGGAGAGAATCTCAAGCGGATTCCCTGCTGAGCATGGATCCCAACACCGGGCTCCATCTCATGACCCTAGACCTGAAATCAAGTGTTGGATGCTTACCTGACTGAGCCACCCAAGGCACCCCAATGCAAACATCTTTAATAAAACATTAGCAAAGTGAACCCAGCAGTATACAAAAAGAATAATAAATTATACTCCATTATCTTTATCCCAGGAATGCAAGGTTGGTTCAGCACTTGAAAATCATTGTATTTCGCCGTATCAACAGATCAAAACCAAAACAAAACATATGATCATCTCCATGTATATTGGAAAAACAATTGATAAAATTCAACTTCCCTTCATAATTAAAAAAAAATGCAGCAAAATAGGAATAGAAGGGGACTTCTTCAACCTGAAGTACTTGATAGCTAAAATCATTCCTACTGGTGCCAAGGCTGAATGCTGTCCTTCTGACTAGGAATACAGCAGAGATGTCCACCCTCCCCTTTGATTCAACACCACACTAGAAGTTCTAGCCAGTGCATTAAAGGCAAAAGAAAGGAGTAAAAGGCAGATGGATTTAGAAGGAAGAAATAAAGCTTTATTCACAGTTGATGTGACACCTATGTAGAAGACCCCAAAGAATCTATTTTTTAAAAACATATTAGAATTAATGAATTGAGTTCAGCAAGTTTGCAGGATAAAAAATCAATATACAAAAATAAAAAAATCTTCTATACACTGGTAATGAACAATTGGAAATTGAAAGTTAAAAACAAGGTCAGTATGCAGATAACAGCTGTTTTCCTTTATACTTGCAGTGAACCAATTAGAAATTTAAAAATTTAAAAATACCACTTATGATAGCCTCAAAAAATTGAAATCCAAGGATAAATCAAATGCACAATTTATATGCTGAAAACTCCCAAACACTGCTCAGAGAAATTAAGGGAAATCTTAATTTGTGGATGGAGGACACACCCTTACTTCAGGACTTATACAAACATCAAGACAGTGTGGCATTAATACAAAGATAAGTGTGTAAATCAGTGAAACATGATAGATAACCTGGAAATAGACCCAATTACAAGTGCTTGGTTGGTTGGTTAAGACTTTTAGAGCAGTTGTGGGTTCACAGCAAAATTGAGGGAAAGGTACAGGGATTTTCCATATACCCCTCACCCCATGGATAGCCTCCCCCTAAAGAACGGGACACCCCCCCACCCCCGTGTGTCTCTCCTTTACCCTCACACTACCACCACACTTCACTTCCGGTCTCCATGTATGTGAGTTTTTCCTCAAAACAAGTGGTTCTCATACTCTTTCATTATCAACATCCCTCATCAGAGTAGTATGTTTGTTACAGTTGATGAACCTACCTGCCATAAAATTATTGTCATATCATAATGTAATCACCCAAAGTTTACATATTGATTCACTCTTGGCATTGTGTATTCTATGGATAAATGTAAAATGACATGAATCTCATTATATCATTCAGAGTATTTTCACTGCCCTAAAAATCCACTGTGCTCTGCCTGTTTATCCCCCCTCACCTCCAGCCTCTGGCAACCACTGATCTTTTTACTATTTCCATAGTTTTGCCTTTTCCAGAATGTTCATATTGTTGAAATCATACAGTAGGTAACCTTTTCAGATTGGATTCTCTCACTTAATAATACACACTATAGGTTTCTCCATGTCCTTTGATAGCTTGATAGCTCATTTCCTTTTAGTGTTAAGTAATGTTACATTGTCTAGACGTACCATAGCTTATTTATCCATTCACCTACTGAAGGACACCTTGGTTGCTTCCAAGTTTTGGCAATGATGATTTAAACTGCTATAAACATTCATGTGCAGATTTTTGAGTGGATGTAAGTTTTTAGCTCCCTTGGGTAGACACTAAGGAGTGTGATTGCTGGATCGTATGGTAAGGGTAAATTTGTTTTCTAAGAACCCACCACGCTGTCTTCCAAATGGCTGTACCCTTTTCCATTCCCACCAGCACTGAGTGACTTCCTATTGTTCCACACTGTCACCAGCATTTGGTGTTGCCGAGTTCCACATGTTGGCCATTCTAATAGGTTGTAGTGATACCTCATTGTTCTTTTAATTTATATTTCCCTGATATGATGTGGAATACGTTTTCATAAGCTTATTTGCCATGTGTATATCTTCTATGTGAGGTGTCAGTTAAAGTCTTTGGCCCAATTTTTAATCCAGTTGTTTTCTTCTTGTTGAGCTATTTGTATATTTATTTTTTAGATTGTATTTCTTTATTTGAGAGGCGCCTGGGTGACTCAGTCAACCATCTGCCCCCTGCTCAGGTCATGATCTCAGGGTCCCGGGATCGCAGGGTCTCGGGATCGAGCCCTGAATCAGGGTCCCTGCTCAAGGGAATCCGCTTCTCCCTCACCCTCACCCTTTGTCCCTCCCCCCTGGCTCTTTCTCTCAAATAAATAAATAAAATCTTTTCTTTTTTTTTTTAAGATTTTATTTATTTGAGAGAGAGAGAGAGAGGCAGAGAAAGCACAAGTCTCCCCGACTGAAAACATAGGTGTCATCTTTGGTTCCTGTAATTCTTTTGCCCATTGTTTTGTTTTTTTTTTTGTTGTTGTTATTTTTTTGTTTTTTTAAGGGAGTCAAGGAAAGGGCAGAAGGAGAGGGAGAGAAGGAATCTTAAGGAGGCTCCACGCCCAGTGCAGAGCCTAACATGGGGCTTGATCTCACAACCCTGAGATCATGACCGGACCCAAAATCAAGATTTAGGCACTTAACCTACTAAGGCACCCAGGCACCCCTGTTTGTTGTTCTTTTTGGATTGATTTGTTGATGCTTTTTAGATATTAAGGGTATTAAGCTCTTGTATGTGTTATATATGTGAATATGTTTCCTAGTTTATGATTTACCTTTATATATCGTATTTTATGTGTGTGTGTGTAGCTGTTTCAAATTTTTATGTGTTCAAATTTATCAATTTGAAGTTTCTATGAATTCAGATTTATCAGTAAATTTCTTTATGGTATCTGGGTTTCATATCAAGTATAGAAAGACTCGGACCATTTTATTCAGTAAGCATTATGACAGGTGTGGGCCTGTGAGCTTTTCAAAAACCCCTAAAAATGAAACCTAAAATAAAATATTTTTTGTTCCAAAAAACAAAAAGAAAATTACAAAATATGCTAATTAAGTGTTTAACTGTAAATACAACATTATATCAGCTTCATTAATTACTAAATTTAATGTTCACAAACTTTTTTTTTTTAAGTCTATCCAGTACTTTGCTGTGTCCTAGCCACAAGAATTTCAGTGGCTCTTATTCAATCCCTTCTTTATATTCCTGCTGACACTGGCTAATTTCAAGCCTCCTAAAAGAGTCATAGTCTCCTAGTTGGTCTACCTGCCATGAATTTCTAGGCTGTCTAAGTCACTCTTTTTAGAATTATCATCCTTACACAGAGGCCAAAGTAAGCCACTCCCTTCCCTATAAATGCAAACTTGACTAGAAGACTCAAAACCACACTTCTCAGCAGGGCTTTAGTATGGCTCTCGCTGATGCACGGTTTCACTCAAGTCCGCCTCCTCTGCGTTTGACCGTCTGTTGCTTCCCAGAGCCCTCCCTCCGTTAGTGGTGTTTTCTCTCCGCGATGCCTTTCTGTCTCCGCTCACCTGGAATTTTACTCTCTCCTTTAGACCTCAGTTTGCGTACCACCTAATTGTGTTTTTCCTGATTTCTCAAATTCTCCACCCACCGCACCCCCCCACTTCTTTGCAGGGGTGTGTGTGGGGGTGTGTGTGCAGGTGCCACAGTAGTTACTCTTTTGTGTTGAGTGCCCGACTTACATATTAGCCTCCCAGCTTTTTAATAAGTCCCGCAGAGCAGGAATCTCAATGCATCCTTGGCAGGACAGGTGTAGCATGGACTCAGTAAAATGGCCATTGAATCAAACTCCTTACCCTTCTTTCTCTCCCTGTTTTTCTTTTCCTTTGTTGACTTTTGTTGTTGCTGTTGTTATGTCAACCTATGAAACAGTATATAAAATGTATATGAAGAATTTAAAATGTAACTTGAAAAAACTGTACCCACCACCTAGCTTAAGAAATGCAACATTGCCAATATCTTTGGAACCCCTTGGGCTCACCCATCCAATCACATAGCCTTCCCTCCATCCCCTCTCCCCAAGATTAACATTATCCCAAGTTTTATATTAATGATTTCCCTTGTAATTTCACTGCATATGTATCTTTCCGAACAAAGGTGTTTAGTTTGATCTGTTTTTAAATTTTTGTTTAAATGGAACCATACCATATGTATTTTTCTGACTCGCCTCTTTCCTTCAACATTATGTTCTGGAGGAGCACTCATCTCTAAACTATAGTGGATGGGATTTTACTGAAGAAGTAAACTGTGTTTTATTTTCACATGTTATTCTTTTTTTTTTTTTTTTCCCACATGTTATTCTTAATGGGCATTTGGGTTGTTGACCTTTGGGGTCTATTAGAAATGGTGCTGCTACACACATTCCTGCAAACACCTCCTAGAGAACACACATACAAATTTCTCTAGAGTGTTTAAGTCGGAGGGGGACGGCTGGGTGCGGCGCCCACGTGCCTCAGGTTTAACACAAACTGTTGTCCCCAGTGACCACACCAGTGTGCCCTCAGGCCATCCGGAGGGGCGCATCCCCTGCTCCAGCCCTCTTCCGTAGCTTCCTATGGTCTGTTCTTAATTTCCACCTCCCTACTGGGTATGAAGTGGTATCTCCGAGTTTTAATTTTAATTTCCCTGACTACTAATGTGGTTGTTCATCTTTTCATATGTTTATTGCCATTTCTGTTTCATCTTGTGTGAAATGCCAGTTTTTGCCTTTCGCCCAGTTGTTTCAGTGCATCCGAATTAATGGATCTTTGTCTCCTTGCTGATCTGCGATGCCAGCATTGTCATAAATCATGTTTCCGTATATGTGCCAAAGCATAGATGGCTCTCCGTTCTAGCGCTTTGGTCTGTGTGTCCTTCCTGGGGGAGATACGCGCCATCTTCATAGTGTGTCTCCACATCCGTAGGTCCTTGTCCCCTTCCTGCACCTTGGGTGATTGGAGTGTTTGTTATTTTTTTAAATAAATAAAAGTTCTGCAGACAGATGGTCTCATTACTAGGCCAGCCTTTTTTTTTTTTTCATTTGCAAATTTTAACGTTTAGTTAGTTACCCATTGAACCCCCTCTTCAAAGATAAAACGAAATCTTTCCTTTACATTTACAGTATCTTTAGCCTTTTGACCTGGCCTGCAAACCTATCATTATTCTGATCAAAGTAAAATACATCAACACTATTTTTGTTCTTTCCCTCATCTCATTCTTAAGACAGAGTCTAAAAACCTCCCACTTTTGAAAATGTGTGTGTTTGTTTCCTTCTGGGCAATGAGAAAAGGTAGATTTGATTTTCCCAACACTTGAAAATGCACTTCCATGGCCCAGTTCGCACCCCAAGGCCCAGCCACCCACCAGCCCCTAGCATTTCTCATTGTTCAGGGTCCCTTACTGCTCAGCACTTACTGCCTCCCCTGCTGGAGTACAGTCGTTTCTCTTTGTCTCACAGTAACCTTGTTTTCATGTTTGTCGATTTTCCTGTCAGCTGCTGCCTGTGAGTTTTTGGACATTGTGGAGCTGCTGCTCCAGTCCGGCGCTGACCCCGCTCTCCGGGACCAGGACGGCTGCCTGCCGGAGGAGGTGACAGGTTGCAAAGCTGTGGCTTTGGTGTTGCAGCAGCACACGACTGGCGAGGCTTAATCAAACACTGGGAAACCACAGTCTGTAACACCAGAGAGCTTCAGTGATGAAGGAAAATGGCAAATATAATACTTCTTTTACCACTCATCTTTGGTATACATTGGCTAATAAAATCAGTTCTGAGGAACTGGGATTTTGAAGTCTCAGCAATTCATTCTCCTTGCATCCATTCCAGCAAGTACAGTTTTGGTGATGAACATGTGTACTGTGCATAATACAATCCAATTCTGCTGAGCGTGCGCTGAAATTTATCACTGTTCCAGAGGGTGGGGCGAGGAGGGGACACGTCGTATTTCATGATATTAAACATGGCTGCTCTTTTAAAAAAAAAAAAATCCTACAGAAGCAAAATATGACCGACAGTGCTACACTGACAATTAGGGAAAGTTGCATGAAATCCCAGTACAGTAGAGAGCAAATGATCCAGTGGCATTTTGCACGGCTGCTCCCATTAGGTGACTAAAATATCTCTTCTTTTTGGCCGACGGAATTGAGACAATAGAGAAGAAAAGGAAGTTAGTTAAGAAAAAGCAAGCAAAGGGGCGCCTGGATGGCTCAGTGGGTTAAAGCCTCTGCCTTTGGCTCAGGTCATGATCGCAGGGTCCTGGGATCGAGCCCCACATCGGGCTCTTTGCTCAGCAGGGAGCCTACTTCCCCCTCTCTCTCTGCCTGCCTCTCTGCCTACTTGTGATCTCTCTTCTCTCTGTCAAATAAATAAATAAAATCTTTAAAAAAAAA
>CM053618.1:33591946-33643718 GCA_028646535.1 Procyon lotor | reverse complement strand
AAAAAAAAAAAAAAGATCAGATCCTCTCTGGTTCCTTTGTGAGCTAAGAACACATTTCAGAAATCCAAAAAGTTACTAGGTTGGCATTGTGGTGGCAGCTGTGTACGCAGAGTACCAAGTGGAAATGGTCCAGTGACCGTCAGCCTGATACATGCAAAACGATTGCCAGCGTCCCAAAGGCAGAGACTCTAAGTAGACAGGCTGATGGCGAGGAGTTTGTGGGTGGAAGACTCGAGACGTGGTGTGTAGTGCAGACACTAGCAGAATTTTCGGACCCCATCGTTAGTGCCTCAGGAATACCCCGATGAGTAATTAAATTGAAGAGCAGCAGAGCCCTTCAGAGCCGCTGTGTGCATCGCCCTCTCAGCCACACAAGGGGCTGGGTGGCTAGTGAAGGAAACAAGTCCTCGTGTCCAGCCCTCCTGCATCCCTCCACCGACACCCGCTCCCACGTGATACTCTCACCTTCACCCATCCTGGCTGCCTTTCTTGGCCCAACGAAGTATTTACCCTGATTCCCTCTCCTGATGGCAGAGATTTGGGTCTTCACTGAAAGACCTTCAAGCCCCCCCAAGAGTCTCGCCGGATGTCGCTGCAGTGTCGCTCCTGTGTGACAGCACAGACCGTGGGGCATGACACGCGCCCAGGAGTTACATAGAGTCAGGACAAGCTGCCGCCAGCATTGGACTGAGGACTGGGGAGTCCAGAGCCCCTGACCCCTCCCTGGTACCCAAGCAAGCTGTTCTTGTGGGCAATGCCACGCCCAAAACAGGATGACAGAGAAGCTGGCGCTACCACTGCCTAAGGAGTCCCCAAATATTTCACCACGGGCTCCGGGACAGCAAGTGGCTCATGTGATGAATGCGTCTTGTCTGCCTGTTCTCCCTCGGCAGACTCCATCAGCGCCGGCCCGTGGAACTCTGCAGTGATTCACGGGCCCGGTGCCTCTGTGCCCAGGTAACAGTAGCTACGAGCCGCACACAGCTGCCGAGCACTTGAAACAGAGCTGGCGTGGGAACCAAACTTGTGGCTTGATTGAATATTAATCAGTTTAAGTGTAAATAGCCACGGGTGTCTAGTAGCTGCCATATGGGCAGCGCACCTCTGGGATCTTCTCTTCAAATAAAACTCACTCACCACTAATGGAAAAAGCACTCTAGTTTTTCCTAGATGGAAGCCCAGCTATAAAGAAATAGGAGGACTTCAATTTTTTTTTTTATGAAGAAGCTGTTGCTTTTTCCATTCTAGCCAACCTTCAGACCCTGCACACTAATAAAGCCTCTTGCAGAGAAGAAACCTGAATGAAGATTCATGCATTCCTGATGGCTCTGATGAGGTGTTTCTAGCCTTCTGTCCACCTCTCACCCAAACATAGATGTTTGCACGTACTTTCTCTAAGGAGAAAATGTTTAAGTGGGAACGACTTTTAAAATGCAACAGGTCAAGCATGAACTAAGATTATGTGGTCAGTGGGTTTTCTCTGCTGGTCCCCTAAGTGTAGAAGCAGAGGGTTGGAACCCAGAAAATTGCTGGATTTTCTAATCCAGAGCACTTCCTCTATTTGAACCCTTACTGAGCACTGCCGGTGTTCACGGCGGTAAGTCGTGCTGGCTTTCGGAGCTGTATTTTGGGTTTCCTGCCGGTGGTGAAAGGACCCCATGTCAGCTTAGCTTTTTGTCCTAATGATATCGAGGAAAAACATCCAGAGAACCAAAATGAAAAGCGAGAGACATCGGCTTCTAGAGAATTTCCATATTTATTTGACATAATTTTACCATACACATCTCATGCCAACACACAGGAGGCATATACAAACAAGCGCACCGGCTTCTGTGTTCCAAAGACACATGGCAATAAATAAGGATGGGTGGGTCCTTTTTTTTTTTCTTTTTCTTTTTTTTTTCCAGGAAATGAGACTTCATTTCTTTTTAACTGTACAAAATTTACACTGCCAAGGGTGAGGGCCACAATCCAGAGCTTAGGGGATCTGGGGCTTTGAGGTCTGAATGCAAGTTCAGAGCAGCGTCTGGGTCCCTGCAGCCCCGAACCCACGTGTTTGGCTGAACACAGTCCTCGAGTGGGGAAGTACAAATGATTCTTGTCTCTAGGTGGGCAGCAGACGAGGGCGGGCGTGTCCTCCTCTGTCCACCTGTGCTCTGCCTCCCTAAGGAAAGGAATGCTTGGCACACCTCCCAGACCTGCAGCTGCCTCCTCACCAGAGCTAGCAGCATGAAACTGTGCTTTCCGTGGGGTCCTACTAAGCAGTGTGTGGGTGGGATGGCTTTGCCGTGCTCTCTCTTTTTGGCTCCAGTCGCCGTGTTAGAGCAGTTGGAGCAACCACTGCAAAAAGGGCCAACTGACCAATCCAAGAAAGAGAGAGCCAGTGATGTGCTTTTTTATTTAGCTTTCAGCATGCCCAGAGCCCGTCAGCAGCAGCCAATAAAACAAAACTCATTTCCGCTTAATTGAATTTTTCTTCATCTCACGGTTTCCAATTTTTAAAGTGCAGTGTTTAAAAACGAGCCTCCTCAGGCCTTCCAGCCCCTGCTGGCTGAGGAGGTGTGGTCATTATTCCCAGGGTTTTAACGGAGATGTCAGTCGGGCTGCGTGGGAGGGCTCACAGGGGAGCGTGGGGGCCAGACGTGCACCGTCAGGGGGCACCTCTGCTCAGCTGAGGCCTTTGAGCCCCCCCTGCAAGGAGGCAGTTATCTCAAAATAACCAGCTTGAGCTTCAGAGGCATTAATGTCCTTTATTCTACAGACTTCCTACACTTTCTGGAACGTGAGCTTCGGTATGAAGATCTAATGGCCCCAGTGATCTTACTAGATTTCATGTTTCACGCTGGCAAAAAAAAAAAAAACAAAAAAAGACCAACTTTTAAAGACCCTCCGAAATGCTTGTCTTAGGTCTTGCTCTCTTTCCCTGATGTTACATGTCCTCGTTCGCAGGAGTAATGGTAGCAGGACGGTTGCTGATTTTCATTTTACATTACAGTCCTAACTACCAGATGGGGCAGGAAAGAGAAAGCACGAAGATGGAGAGGGGTTGGCCTCGAGTTGCCCAGCAAGTCCCTGAAAGGAGCCAGGCTCCCCAGCAATGTGACTTACCTACCCAGAGGGCCGCCTTAGCCCTTGGGATTTGGTATTTCCTCTACACTTTTCTTAAACTTCTCGGCAAATGTAGATTCTTCCATAGCCGCTCAGGGCCCATTTTTGCTCATACCAGTTACCCCTGGAAACTTAGGGGAGGACGGCTGTTTTTCTTTCTGACTTTAATTTGCTCCTGGATCAGAAGCCGCCGGCCCTAAGGTCTGCTAGCCAGGCCCTGCAGGTAACCGTCGCAGGTTCATTGCCCTCTTAGAGTCAAAGACAGATCCAAATATTGTAAATGCCTTTAGAAGTTCTCATCTCATTTGAAAAATTCATCCATATCATTTTAGTGAGGAGGAACCTGCTCCCACGTAGCACCTTCTACCTCAGTAGTAGACTCTTACTGTAATATTAGCGTATGACCACAGTGAGCCTTTAAGGGAATGCCTTTAAGGGAATTAAAGACACACAGAGGAGTGCCTTTAAAGGAATCTCAGGGTGACATTCTATTCTTCTCCCGTCTGAGCCACAGAGGAGCCAAGGAATCATCTTGGCATGCGGCGGCTCCGTGGAGCCCCGGCCCATCCACACGCTAACCTCACGTGCAGGGAGACCCACTTCAAATCCCAGGCCTCTGGTGGCTGTGCTCCCAAGGGAGGCACCAGTGTTTGCCACTTTCTGGCCAGTGCTCTCGCAAGGGCTCTTCAAGCCAAGCTGACCCTGCCAAAACCCAAGAGGCTGCCGCCGCCATCGCCTGGGCTGCTCTCTGGGTACAGGGGGCGTATGTTACTGGCGAGAATGAGCACCGCTTCCCCTTCTCCCGCCACCGAGTCGGGAATGAGCGTGAGGAAGCCACACAAAACCCCAAACAGGTCCACTTCAGTTGATCTTAAAAAACCAGTGCCACACGGAGAGGGGGCCTGTCTCTCTAGATAGTCCACCCTCCCTGCACCGTATGCGCCAAAAATGGGAAGTGCCTCTGAGGTCTCGTGAGTCCCCAGGCCAGAGAGGCCGAGATACTGGTGTGGCTGGGACAGTCGGTCACTGGTCCACGGCCCAACACCTTCTTTTTCCTGCGTCCCGTGAGCAGCCTGCAGAGACTAGTGCGTGTAAGAAGGTGTCCTCCAAGAGGACAGCTGTGTCTTCCTTTCCCTCACATGGCTTATCGCCTTCCACGTGTGTCCCTGCTGCCATTCCCACGCTCCCACTATTGGGGAACTCCCAGGAGCGACCCGGCTCCGCGTGACACGGCCCCACGCCCACACCTGGAGCCTGAGAAGTCTACCATGGACTCTCTCCAGGCAAAGGTCACAGCGGCTGCAGCAGAAAAGAAGGGGACAGTCCAAACTGATGAGAGCAAAGGGGGCCGGAAGGCTGATCCCAGGAATTCCCTGACTACCTATTTTAAAGAAGCTTGACTGACCTCAGTTTAGTCCTGGAAAGGAGTCTATAGTAGCTACAGCAGCCACAGTGGAGATGTTTTAGGTCTTCCTTCAGCCTGCCCACCATGTGCCTGAATCCTGTGGGCCTCAAGATGTGCCGAAGCATTCACAGAAGGAAGGGTCCTTAAGATCTCTGGCCCCGTCACTTCATGTGAAAACAAGGCAATGCCTTACTTACCCTCTCCTACTCTCTTGTTTAAGAAAATGGAGGCCAGAAGAAGCTGACCACCATTTCCCAAGGGGACTGGACTGCCGGCCAGCTCACTACCCCACAGTGTGCGCTCGAGAAGTCCCCGAAGTAGGACTTGCAGCACTCACCATGGCTTTTGCCACCGCGTGGGGCCTGCAGACCACGAGGCGGGGGTGCAGCTCCTGAAGCAGGAGTCGGGCCTCGGGCTGGGGGAGGGGCCAGAGCAAACCTGCAGGCCAACAGCCTTCACAGCCCCTGGCTGGAGAGCTCGGCCTTCCCACGAACAGGCCTGGGGCACCGCAGGGCCCCACCCGAGTCCGGCCAGCGGCCCGGACACATGCAGCCAAGAACCACCCAGGACCCTTTGGGCGATCGTAGGGCTGCTCCCTAGTGATCCTCTCCACCAAGATGGGCCAAAACGCATTGCTAGTTCTTGGAAGACACCAAAACTGTCCAGTTGAGTCAGCTACCCCAGAGAAAGCTCTCCTTTCTCAAGGGCTGGGGCGGGCTGGCTGCAGGTGGGGTAGGCTCGCAAGCTCGTCTACACCAACTCCTGCCAAATGGACTCAGTTCCAGCCTGCGGGGTGGGGAGCTCTGGGAGGCTCGTCTGCTGACTCGGCTAAGCGGCCTGCACGGTTAGAATCCAAATGCGCCTGCACGTCTGCAATGATTGTCGTTCTGTTCTCTCCGTATTTTAGCTTTGATCGCTTTGTAACCCACAGCCTGTCTTGTGGAATAAATGATACGAGCAAATTAAAAAGGCACAGTGTGCACCGAGGGGACTTGTCGGGCAGTCGCTGTGATGGTCCAGGGCCATTCAGCTCCAGCCTGAGTCACCTGCAAGGAAAACCACTTCTTGCCATCAGGGGTTCAGTGACAGGGATGGGACTTCTTAAAAACCAAAACTGACATATATATTGTCTGGCTTGTACTTCTGGGCAGGGAAGAAGTCATGTTTTTCACAGCAAAAAAAAAAAAAAAAAAAAAGGAGAGGAAGAAGAAGGGGACGTTTTCAATATCAAATGGTGGCCATCAGAGTTTTCACTGACCTTTAATAGGTGACTTTTTATTTTCAAAATTAGAGTTCAATAGGGTGGTCCAGAAATCACTTTTATTATACTCAAGGGCCGTGATGCCTCTACCTCCGGATTCTCAGTTCTGGTGAGAGCAGTGGTTCGAGGGGCATCTCATGAGACACACCAGTCGGAGCAGAGTTCCCAAAGGCCAAGGTAGCCTGACGGTCACCTTGTGCTACCAAGCACCGAGCAGCCAAAGCCTGTAAGCAGGGCGGGGTAGGAAGCCACCAAGCAGCACCCTAGCTCTCTAGGCTCTGTGCCCCCGTGCCGTGTTCTGAGAGGAGGCTGCCTCCCCACTACTTCCCCAGGATTACAGGGCCCTAGTGTGGTCTGGTCTCTCGCCCGCCTAGGGATCAGCGGAGGACTTCCATTGAAAATAATGGAAATTCACATTGGCGCACTTTTGATCCTTAAAAGGCAAGTCTCTTTTGATCCTTGAAGATACTCTCTCAAGCCAGGACGGGTAGGGTGGGGAGGAGAGATGTTTAAAAAGGAGGATGATCCATTTCATCGAGCCAAGAGGCTGGGCTCGTTGGGAAGTCGGGATAGCCTACGCTGCTTCCTGTGGAGATGTCAGAGGTGGGTCCCCCGGCCATGGCTCTCAGCGTCTGGCTCACTCCCTGCCCTGCATGCGCAATGATGCCCAAATTACTGTCCACCGTGTAATCCAGCCCATTGAGCAAAGGGGCGTGGGATGGCAGGGACGATATGGAGGAGGGAGACTGGGGGATTCCATAGGGGCTCCCATCCCTCAAGTCCTGATAGGATTGTCCTGTCCCGTCCATGGAGAAGCTCCCATTCATTAACTGTCCGCCTGTAACGTCCCCCACGTTGCCATAAATCCTATTGGTGTGGCCAAGTTCTGAGAGAATTTGATCCTCTGTGGACAAAAGAACGGAGATTTATTGTCAGCCGCCAGGACTCCAGTGGTCCCTGCTCTTCCCAACCCAGGAATACACATGACCGAGAAAGACGCCCGGGGTGACAGCTGCCTCACTGCCAGGCACGCGTCAGGTGTCACCACCATCCATCCACCTGGCAGCCAGAGACTGACCCACAGAGGAAACACCTGCAGAGACTGCAGGCAGGTCCCAGAAGGCTGGACAAGGGTCCGGACAGTGAGTCTGGTCCCGTGTGGCTCACGGACTAAGATGGCTACACTAAAGAATTCGGATGCCCGAGGTTTGTGGGTCATACGTTATCGCCTCACAAATGGAAACTGCGGGCTGACGGGATTTAATCTGAAAGCTTTCAGGCTGAGAAAATACTTGGTTTCATTGGTTGGGAAAGAAGGCCCACGTGGGGAGGGTAGCGGTAGCTGAGGGCCACTCTTCGGGCACGTACACAAAACCCTTCTGGTCTACCTGGAAAAGCAGTTCAATATCAAAAGACTTGGTTTCTCTCTCTCGAAAAAGCTTTTCACTGGGGACAAAGTATTGACTTGGTTAAGGCAAATGGACCTTCTTGTTTCTTGAAGAATTTCATTAAAGGTTTCTAATGGAACCTGTGCTACCCAGAAGAATGCATCTCTCCAACAGAGGCGAGTGGTTTTAGTCTTAAGAAATAAAGAGTTCTGTAGTTTCCCAGAGAGATCCATGACATCAACCTGGGGTCCCCCCTGCACCCAACAGAAAAGAGCCACAAAGCAAGATGTAATGATCCTGCGTGTCCCAGACGTTGATTTGGGCAGCTCAGATCAGATTAAATGGCTTTTCTAACACCACCAACAGGACGGGAAGGGGAGCCCTTCCCAGGGCCCCCCAGGACAGCCCTCCCGAGTGAGCGACTGTCCTCTCGCGGCACCATGCTCTGGCCGGCAGCTGGTTCCATCCTCTGCCCCACGAACTTCCTTCTCTATTCCCACCCTGGGCCGGTGCATCAGCGCCTATCAAACCTCCCCAGACTAGACTTCAACACCCATTCCTTCTGACAACCTGCACTAGGTCTGCCCACCTCCACCCCCTGCCAACTCCACCCTGAAAATGAAAGGGGGAAGATCTCATGCTCTTTAAAGGGTGCAGAACGATGAAGGCTCAGCTCCACTGGAAAATGGCCATTATTTGGCCTTGCGCCTACACCTGTCATTCCATATGTCCCTCTGTGGGTGCCGCAGGCTCCCCGTGGGGACGGTCATGACTTCCGAGTGTACAGCTCTGCTGAGCTTCACGCAAACACACTCACAGTCAGTTGTGTTCATCGAGCCCCACAACAACACTGAGATGGGCAAGGATATAGTCGTTCCTCATTGACAGATGTGGAAACCGAGGCTCAAGAAAAGCGAAGTGATCTGAGAGAGCCGCAACCAGCAACTAGATTTCTGAGCGCCGCCCCCCACCCGCTCACTACTCTATTCCCCCACAACAAAGGGCCTTCCACAGCTGAGGACTCCGTAAATGAGAAGAGTTACGGCTATTTGCAGACCACCTCGGGGTCCCAGACATGCAGTGATTTGCCATTTTGCTAACGCACGGATCTGAATGTAGCGCATGCGGCAAAGCTTCTGGGCGGGAGGACGGCGGGGGGGGGGGGGGGTGTAGGATGGAGTGAGCGGTGGGAGAAGGGATTTCAGAAGTGAGACCTGTCCCCATCCCGCAGGCGCTCACGGTATTGCTTTCCCGGGGCAAAGGGCCTCCTGAGCACGTTCTCCCCGCCACCAGGAGAGGAGAAAGGGGTCACTCCAGGAGATCATGGGAGGGAGGCCAGGGCCCCCCCCGCAAGGGAGGAAAACGCAGGAGAGGGGCCGAGACCAGGGGCCAAGACACAGCTATCTGTCCCCAGCAGCACGGGCCGGTGAGAGAGCCCCAGTCAGCAGAAAAGGAGGGGAGGCCTCGGGGCTCACGGCCCTGGGGATCCCAGCTTCCACATTCCAGCAGCAGAGCTCTCTTGTGTCCTGCTCCGTGTCCCGTCTGAAAGGGCCACTGCCACCCGCCCGCCCCCCTCTTTACTGCAAGTGGCCCGGAAGAGCCTGGCTTCAGGAGGCAGTTGTCAAAGCCTCAAGAAAGATCCTTCCTGCGTGTCCAGAACTACTGTCTCCCGGGGGCCTTTCCCAAGGCCTCGGCCTCGGCCCTCCAGCCCTGCTCACCTCGGAAGCTCAGCTCACTGTCACTGACCCCACAGTCCTCTGCAGAGCTCTCCTTCTCCTGCTTGCCGCCGGCCCGGCTCCGCTTCACGCTCTTATAGAACTGGCCCCAGCGGTGCCGCCCCGCGTCCTTCTTCAGGCGCTTCTCCTTGGCCCTTCGGTTCTGAAACCAAACCTGCCACACAAGCAGAAGGCTCCCGCTCGAGGGGTATCCGCCGCCGACGAAAGGCCCCCGGGGTCCCCAGGACAGGTCACTGGAGACACACTGAAGCGTCGGTCGAGCTCAGGGCCCAGAGCGTGATGTGCCCACCACTCCCCCTGCCTCTGTCTCTGCTTCCACAGGCTTCCCTGGGTCCCAGCTCCGCAGGACACTCCCTAAGCCTCCCTCTTGTGGGGTGTGGACAGCACCGATCCACACACCGGCCCAGCAGGAGGGCGCAGGCCTGGGACCCCCAGACGGCGGAGGGGGCCGGGGGCCCGTTGTCTCACCTGAACGACCCTCATGTCCAGGCCGGTCTCCGAGGAAAGCTGCTCCCTCACGTGCCTGGCAGGCTTGGGGGAGTTCTTGTAGGCGTTCTTTAAGGTCTCCAGCTGCTTCGCTGTGATGGTGGTTCGGGGCCGCTTGGCTCCGGCCTCGGAGTCATCTGCAGGGAAGACCACTCCTTCCTGGGTTCTGCCTGCTCAGAGCACCCGGGGCTCATCCCCCTTCCTCCTCTCCTCCCGCAGTCTTGCCCACCGTGGGCAGAGCCCTGGGAAGGATGGGGAACGACCCCCGCGGGGCCCACTCCTCACCACAGGCCTTCCTGCGGTTAGTGTGGACAGCAGTCCTTCCCTCGGCCCCCCGCTCCCTGGGGGCTCCCGGGGGGGCCTCCCACCAGACTGAAGGTGCACAGTCCCACGAGCCTCCCCGCCACGGCAAACACTCTGGCTGGACGTCCCGTGACTCATTAGCTGGGCTGTGAAGGCGCAGGGGCCAGGGCGAATGACCTGTGTTCTGGGCGGCCCCTCAGACACCTCTGCCCCTCCTCCCCTCGGGAGCCTCCCACCTCCAGGTCCGTTTGCGGTGGCCACCCTGAGCTCAGAAGGGACCACCAGCGCATTCACCAGTCATGGAAGCAGGGTTCACCCATTGCGGGTCAGAACCCGCTGGTGGGTTGTACTATCGAGTGAGGGGAAGTAGGATACTTGGGATGGGATGGCATCAATGAGAGCGAGTTCTGTTCCCCCCAACTTGCTTAGTGTTCACTCTGTGCTGAGTGGAAAGTGAGCTGCTTACTCCGGGTCAGAGTCAACAGTTTTTGAAAACCACTGGTCTGCCGAGTGTTCAGGCAACACACGGCCCGATCCACAGTCTCCCGTGGATTCTCAGCAGATAAGCCTGGCGTCCCCGGCACTCAGAGGCTGGTTTGTTCAGTCGGATACAGAGACGCCTGGACGCATCCGGGAGCACACAGCCAGGGGCGGACGGTTGGTCTCCTCTCCCAGCACTAGACCTCTGCCCGTTCTCTGCAGGGCACCCCCGAGTCCACAAACCACCACTCCGTCCCTGGCTCTCTGGGTCTTCTCTGTTCCCTCCCCAGCTCCTGTAAAATGTCTCTGCTACATTCCTACCTTCCTTTCCATCCAAGAAAACCCTCTCTCGGGATCAATAATAGCCAACATGTGCTAAGCACCTACTATGTGCCTGGTGTGATCTGAGAACTTGATGTGCAAACAATCCCCACGACAATTCTGAAGGGTGTTTCTTGCAGCTGGAAGACCTGGGTTCAGCCTTCTTGCTGAGTGAGGGAGTGACGTGGGCGAGTCCCTTCCCCGCTCTGAAGCCCAGGGCACCAGGCCTGCCCTGAGTGGGCAGCACATGGCCCGAGTCCACACAGCAGTCATGCCCACGGCGGAGGGAGGACCAAGTCCCCAGTCATCTCCCCTTGGGCTGTTTTCTGCTCCAGCAGAGCCATCATTGTCCTCGAACCCCTGCCACCCATCCCCTCCCAGGACCCCTGGATCCAAAGAGCAAGGCTTCCAGAGCCTCCACGGCAGAGACTGAGGAAAACCTCCACAGTTCTCTACTTTAAATTCCATCATAATGAATACATCCCTTCTGCCCCGATTTATACAGATGACAGCAGACAGCATTTGATGCCGACATGTAATAGTGTGCTGTGAACACATCTCTACGGGTCTTCGGATCTAAAATTTGAATAATGAAACCAGCAAAAAAATGTAATTCCTCAAGAATTGCCTAATTTTTAAATAGGCCAGCCTAGTGATTTTAGAAACTATTTTCACCGCGGCCACTGGGATCTATCTACCTGCCATCCTGGTTTGGTGGCCCAGGGGTTCAGAACTGCTGTCTACATGCACAGGACTTTCTTCTTGCGATTATGGGGACTATTATGCTGTTATTTTAACATTCACTGTTATTATAATTTAAAATCTTTTTTATATCCTATAACAATGTCATCCAAGTATTCATTAAGTAGTGGTGGCAGGGCTCGTGCTGAAAAATGTACCCAAAAATCAATAACTTGGGTACGGAAGTTAAATGTGATAAAACGCTATGAAGAAGGCCAAGCGAGACCATGATATCCTTGGCTGTTAATTTAGGAGAGAGCATTCTGCAAGGTATTAGTGCTGAGAAAATAAAAAGTAGCATTAAGGCAAAGATACACTTCACCGGTTATGGATTTATGTGCTTCCAGAATACATGCCCCCCCTCCTACTTCTTACATTAATTCCTATGGGAAAATTAGTCTTAAAATATGTTGGTTTTGAATTATGCAGGGTCTCCTAGCACTTGTCCCTGGCATAAAATGCAACCTCATTATATTGAAAATGCAAATATCCAGGGAGATGTAACAAATGAACAAAATCATTCACACTAAGGTACAAATAGCTGATATTAGGTCCTTTCTGTAGCCCAAGGGGAGGGACCTGTAAGCCTGAAAGAGGGTTTAGATCAGCAAGGAGGAATTAAAACATAAAAAGAACCAAATGTCCCAAAGCAGACAAAGGTCCCCTGCTGCACTCAGGGTCACCCGGATTTCACAGGATGGACTGGCCTCTGCCCACCAATAGCCAGAGGCAGGAGAAGGTGTCAGGAAAACTGTCTAACCTCCAGCTACTTGAAAACCTAAAGCAGATCTCACCCCCGTGTTGACATTCCTCTTCCTCGTGGCTCTCACCCTCTCCACGGGCGCCGTCCTATGTAAACCCCAGGATACGGCCCTGTGTGGCAGGTGCCACCACCCACCCCCATATGGAGAAGCCAAGGTTCAACCAGTTACACAGCTGGCCAGGGGGGCCCCAAGTTAGTGACTGAGCAGAGACATCCACCAGCCTCTGATGCCAAATCCTGTGTCCTCCAGGGGTCTGGTGCGGCACAAATAATCCCCAGTGGTCATCCTTGCCTCCCTAGCTAATCTCCCCTGCCTCTTGAACCCAGCAGAGGTGGGTGCCGGGCCGTGCATGCTCAGGGTCTAAACAAGGCCTCTGAGGATGAGAAGCAGCCGTGGGCCGGAGGGAGGTCACGCGTTCTTAGTATTTCTGGGGAAGGGCATCAGTTCCAAAGGCAGCGGGGGATCTCCGAGTCCATCTGCTCTGATGGTTTATCCCCGACAAGATGCCCTAATCTTCCCAGACATCATAATTGACTCCCAAGCAGCAGCAGCAGCGAGGGAGCTTTAAGGAACCAGAGAAGATGAATACATTAAGGGAAAGAGCCTGGGAATGGGCTTGCCGAGGCCCCAGAAAGAGGAGAAAGGGGACTGTCCATCTCGAAAGGCCAGCGCTGGGGGGGTCCTGGGAGAAGTTGGTGGAAGCCTCCGACTCAGGTGCCCCGCAGTGCTGTCCTGCCCCCCTCCCACCAAAGCCACGCTTGGCTCCAGCTGCCTCATCAAACTGGCCCGTATACCTCTGCCTCCTCACCACCACAGAACCCTCAAACTGCTTATTCAGCCAAAAAAAAAAAAAAAATTAATTTCTCCATGTACAGATCAGATCTCTGTAACACATGTGCATGGGGGCCAAGGAAAAATCTAGAAGGAGGTGCATGAAATTGTTATTGCTTTTTTTCCCTCATCAAGCCCAGCGCCATTGAGAGCTGCTTTTTTGCAGTAACACCCTGAGTTGATAAAAATTCTAGTCAGGGGCGCCTGGGTGGCTCAGTCGTTAAGCGTCTGCCTTCGGCCCAGGTCAGATCCCAGGGTCCTGGGATCGAGCCCCGCATCGGGCTCTCTGCTCTGCAGGAAGCCTGCTTCTCCCGCTACCATTCCCTCTGCTTGTGTTCCCACTCTCGCTGTGTTTCTCTCTGTCAAATAAATAAAATCTTCAAAAAAAAAAAAAAAAATTCTAGTCAAAGGCAAGTGACCTTGATGTTTTGTGAGTCTGTGCCTCTGAGATTCCCAGGTGGAGTTTGGCCAAATGCCAAATCTGGAGCCAGGGTGACGGGTGCAGCACCTGAGGCACAGCCGTGAGTGAGCAGCCGGAGGTGGGGCTCCGGGGACAGGGAGGGGGCTTGGCCTTCCTGAGAGGCCGCAGCCCCCTGAAAAGGCCCTGCGCTGCTCGGGAACATGGCCCTGGAAGGCCAGAGCAGCTAACCCCGGGGCCTGACATCAGCGTCAGCCTTGTAGGGGTCTCCACCTCACAGACCCCATTCGATAGGCCTAGGGGGCTGGGGGGAGGGCAGGGTGGGTGGAAAGTTCTGCGGCTGCCCGGAGTCTCTCAGGGTGTGAAGACCGGCTCCTGCATCAGGGACTTCGGAAGACACGAGGGGTCCTCACCTCTTAAGGAAGGGGGGAACCCTGCCCTTGACAAGCCCGCAGTCTGAGAGGGGAAACAGAATGCAATTCGCTTAAGCGTGAGCTGACACAGGCTCCTGCTCTCACCAACGGAAGCCTTTGAGGTGTGGGAGCCCCGAGGTATGTATGCACCCCAGTACACAAGACTGGTGAGCAACCAGTGTCCACGGTAGACAGCGCCTCCCCCCCAGATTCCCCCCAGGCCAGGAGCAACTGCCACAAAGAGCACAAGGTCCTGACTGTTCTTCAGCCTCCGACCGATGTGGGGGCCAGGCCCGATCTCACGACCCGTCTCCCCACTGAGGCTGCGGCGAGGCCAGCCAGGGCGAAGGGAGGGGGGTGACGGGAACTGTGCCGCAGGGGCCTGCGGAAGCTGCTCAGAGCAGCCAGGGTGGGCACAGGGCTCCGGGCGAAGGGCAGCTCAGAGCCCGCAGGACGCGGCCGAGGGCCCAGCTTACCATTCTGCTTGGCCGTCTCGTAGTCCTCCTTGCACACCAGCCGCCCGTCCTCCATAAGGTAGAACTCGTCCCCCGTGGCCAGCTGCCGGTTACAGATGATGCAGGCGAAGCAGTGCAGGTGGTAGACGAAGTCCTGGGCCTTGCGCACCACCTGGGTCGGGGGGATGCCCTGCTGGCAGGCCGTGCATTTCGTGCCGAAGCGCCTGTCGGGCAGCATGAAGGAATTAGAGCATAGTTGGGGGGGGCTGTCCCCCACTTCCCATCATATCAGCCCCTCTCCCACCCCGCCACTCCGTGCTGTCCAAGGACATCGATGCCTGTGTCTCCCTCCCCCACCCCCGTGCTTACCATCCCCTCTGTCCCCGGAGAGCCCCAGACTCTTTCACCACCAAATGAAGAGGCTGCACCACAGCGAGTTTCCAGTGCCTCTTCTAAGGCTGCCACGCCCGGGCTCCCATCTGCCCGATCCACACGCCCCGAGTCCCCTCGGAGCAGGCTGTGTCCACCTCCGCACCCCCCTGGTCTGCAGCTTTCCGGTGAGGCCTCGAGGACCAGCCCCACCGGGCAACCGCGTGTGTCCTGGGCTGGTGTGCAAAAGGCTTCCAGCGAACACCTCTTCACCTGCTCCCACGAGAGGAGCCGGGAGACCCCACATGCCGGTGTCCACACGGCAGTTCTGGAGAAATCTGGCTATGGCAGCAAGAGCAGGGCTCTCCCAAAAGCTGCTCTCTCTCATCTCTCCCCTTTGTCTGGCACATACCAAAGCCCTCTATTCCAGCCTCCATCGCCTTCCCGTGCACAGCCCCTGAGATGTGCTGGTCTGAGATGAGCCCCTGAATCCGCATTTTTCACACCCCTGCACCATCCTGGGCAAGGAGTCTGCAGACCTCAGTTTCAACAGCGCTGCTTCGGCCCTCTCCCTGGTCTACACCTTTCTGGACCAGCACTGAGGCCAGAGGAAGACGCCTGCCGCCACCCTGGGCCCAGGGTAGGAAGTGGGGACAAGGAGACCCACTGAAAGTAGAGTCTAGCAGGATCGTTGAAACCCCCTTCCCCACGCCATCCACAGGCACAGAGCCACACAGGTGGTCGTAGAGGCCAGAGGGGAAGCTGGGGCCAGTGTAGACACGGGTGCTGAAGGGGGTGCTCCCCAGCAGGTGAGCCTTGCCTGCTTCGGGAGGGAGGCGGGAGGGATTGGAGAGGCAGGGGCAGAGTTTAAAACAGCAATCAACCTAATTATTCATGACATTTCACACAGCAGAACTTTATCTTCTTCAGGATGAAAGACTTCGCCTAATGGATCTGGGGAAGGTTTGATTTTAATGGTCCTTTTAACTAATGCTTATAGGCAGCCTGATTTCCCCTGAAAGGACAGTACATATTTCATCCACATTAATACCAAATAAATTAATTATGGTCATGGCTATCATGATGAATCCCAGATTAATGCAGAATGATGGGTCTCTTATGCAGTAATGATACCTGCTGGGGGGCGTCAGGGGCCCGGAGCGGGCGCGGCCAGCTGGTGTTTCGGAAGCTCCCCGCCCAGCCACGCGGTGTCGCAGAGAGAGAGGTGGGGGGGCTCCAAGTCTCGAAGTGTGGCCCAGGCGACTACTCTTCTGAGACAAGGTCTGAGAAGGGTGTTGGGGTGTGAGGAGCTGGGGTGTCAGGCTCGGAAGGGCCCCAGACCTTGGCGTGGCGAGGTGAGTCGGGGACACAAGAGCAAGCCTCCTGGGCAGGGGTTCTCCAGCCCACGGCTCAGGGTGGACCCTGCAAACTACCCCCGACTCATTCAGAATTTTGCGTCATGAGGGGTTTCATCAGATTTTCAAAGGGGTACCGGACCCAGAAACGGAGAACCAACATTTGTTGGATGAATAAATCAGCTAATAACCAAACTTTATAGAGGATGTACAAGGAGACGGCTAAATCTGAGGATGGAGAACAAAGTATACGGTCCGTTCTAGAAAGTTCTATACCTCCCAGAACTCAGGTGAAACTGGGCTTCTTCCACAGCTGCTGCCTAACTGGGTCACCTGTGTTAAAGAGGAAGGCAGGCAGGCAGGCACCCAGTTCTATCCCCTGTGAGTGTGTGTGTGTGTGTGTGTGTGTGTGTGTGTGTGTGTCTGAGGGACAAAGAGAAAGGAAGCCTGTGTGTACATGTGTTACTAGCATGTGTTTTCAAAATGCCTGCCGTTTGTAGATCCTCTCCAGGCCAATTCACAAAGCAGGTGTTGAAAACAAAACCGTGCCTTCAGCATGCTCCCTGCAAACCCTCACAGAAAACACAAAGTCCACTGTCCACATCCTTTGCTGCAGGTGCCGGAGCAAGAGCAGCTCCAGAGAAGAACGAGGGTTTTCCGAAAAGCAAGCCTGATCTTGTCAAGGGGAGGAAAGCTGAGGGGAGGCTCTGGGACAGAGGGAGGACCCCCCTGGAAGAGGACCACATCTCTCTCCCCGTGAGGAAGCAGACTGTGGCTTTCAGTAACCAGAAACCCATTGACACCAGAGCCCCAGAGACATGAAAGATAACGGGGGTATAAATTTAATCTACATACCGACAGTGATTCATGCATAAGGGGGGCAAGTGCACAAGAAAAATGAAAAATAAATGGACTTTCTCACCAGCTTTTTTTTTTAGCAATTGAAGCAATTTTCCTGATTGTGGGATTTATACCAATAGTAAGTAGAAGTTGCTCCTTATTACCTTTCTCCCCTGGAGCACAGCCAGCGGGACCCTCAATGGGAGGGCTGTGTGTACCTTTTTGACCCACAGGGCTCCCCCAGCTCGGCCCCACCCCAGGGAGCACCCCTGCGACCTGCTGGTCAGAGCCGGTGGCCCCAGAATGAGGCGCCGTGGGGTGTGCACCCAATGAAGACACTGTCTCGGGTTTCCAGAGCTTAGACCAGCCCGAGTCACGGAGGAGACGGCCGTGCCTAGACGGCTAGGTGACTCGTTCCACAACAGGCAATAATAAGACAGCCATAGTTCAAACTCCCTGGTCCAAAACAAGGTTAAATGGTGAACTTGGCCGCTGCACAGAGAGGCAATGTCTCAGCAGCCTGACCACATTTGAAGGATGCGGGGGTGGGGCGGAGCTGGACGCCAGCCAAGGAAGAGGCTTCTGAGGGATATTCCAGGTAGTACCCCCTCCATTCTCCCCCCGGACACTGACTGTGTGCAAGGCCCTGCTCTCTCAGTGCACCTGCACCGCCCTGCTCGCCAGACGGCCGGGCTCTCTGGTCAGCCCTGCCTGGCCAGGCCTCCAGGGACAGTGGGTCTCCCTGGGGAAGGCAGCTGGAGCCGATCCAAACGACAAAGAAAATGCAAGGAAGGACTTGCTAATGGCCCCTAGCACTTTCTTCTTCAGCCGAGCATCACTGGAAATTCTCTCCTCCCTGCCCGCATATAGCAGGCCAGCCCTGATGGGCGGCCGAGTGAGGGAAGGCGAGAACGCAGGAGGTGCTCCTTAAAACATGTGTGTCAACAGTCAGGGAGGGACCAGCCAGGGACGTGATCCTGCCACTCCTGCCGAAGCCTGTCCCAGAAAGGAATGGAACCTGGGCTGTAGTGAGGCAAACACGAATCTTTGCCTCCCACTCCGTGCCGTCCTCATGCTCGCTCCCCAGAGGTCACGTGCGTGCCCAGCAGAGAGGCGGGTGTTAGGATTCCTCTGCACAGAGGGGAAGCTGAGGCTCAGATCGGTGTGGAGGGCGGCTGCACCTCACAAAGGCAATGTGTGAGAAGGACAGGGCTCGAGTTCACTTGGCTGGCACACGGCAGGTGTCACAGCAGATATCCCTGGGAAGCTTGCCGTGTGCCCCTACCCCGAGAAGGGAACCCAGGCACAGGGACATTCCCGGCTGCTCCAAGCCACAGAGCATGAGGCTTCCAGCCCTGCAACGCAGGGGCTGCCCTTGGAGCCTTCCCCCCGGGGGTGTCCTCTGACACACCGACTGACCCTGCTCAGCCCCTTCCCTGCTCCTGCCCCCCAGGGCAGGCATGATGGGCCTGGGCGGCGCACTGGGAAAATGCACCAGACATCACAGCCGGGGGCTGCCTCTGACCCTGGGAAGGGGGCCAGGCCTGTGTCCCTGGCCTCACCCTTGGCTCCCGGGCTCAGCCTGAGTTTCCGTCTGCCCATTTATCTGTCCACCCCTCCTGCTCTTGACGGGCCCTATGGGACCACTCCGCAGCATGTCTGAGACAAACTTGAGAGTGACTGGATCCTGCAGAAAGAGGGCCACAGGCAGGCCCTGCAGACAGCACGCCTTCTGGAAACAGATGCACGCAAACCCTGTGGCACAGACGTTCCGCACACCCTGACTTTAAGTTCTGTCCTATGATGCCAGGTTCCACATTCTGGGCACCGACATATGGCTAACGGAAGCACCTACTATGTGCCCCGGTGCGTACATCCTTGTGCTTGATCCGTCCTCAAGGTAGTCACTGCCAGCCTGGCACCTCCCCCTAATCCCCAGTGAATTTAGCTCCTGTCCTTCCTGCCATAATGCTTGCTGACTTCACCACTGGCACAACAGTCCTTCCTGCCCCTGCTCCCTCAATTCTTTGACCTCTTCCTCCTAAGGAAGAAGGCCTGTATGGCCTCTACCCTTCCTCAGCCACTCTCTTCCACGGTCCACCTAGACCTTGCAGGAACTGACTCCGTTTAAATTTGTGGTTCGTGACTGAAGAGGGCCTGAGGAGCACACACTTCCCTAGTCCATTCGCTCTGCCGTGCTCCCAGACCCTCCTCCCTCCAGCCCCGCATCTGCAGTCCAGCCTGCGGCTTCCTATTTCCCAGACAAGACCCGCCATGTGCCCCCAAGTATCCCGTCCAGCCACCCATCGGCCCTGCCTTCCCTCCACCTCCTACCGAGGAGCCAGCTGTGCTCCTGTTCGAGGCCGGCGGTCCACCCAGGCACGGAGTCCGTGTCTTCTTGCCCCGTAATTATGACCAGTCCTCCAGCAACTGTTCCTTTCGCCCCCACATGATTAATTTTCCCTCTTGACTCGGTCTTCCCCAGCAGTGTACAAGCGTGCTCTTGTTTCTGCCACTTCAAAAAACCACCTCTCGGGGCGCCTGGATGGCTCAGTCGTTGATCGTCTGCCTTCGGCTCAGGTCATGATCCCGGAGTCCTGGGATGGAGCCCCGCATTGGGCTCCCTGCTCAGCGGGAAGCCTGCTTCTCCCGCTGCCATTCCCTCTGCTTGTGTTCCCTCTCTCGCTGTGTTTCTCGCTGTCAAATAAATAAAATCTTTAAAAAAAAAAAAAAAACACCTCTCTTTCCATCTACCACTTGGACTCCCTGTAGAGGGAAACTCCTCAAAAGAAGGGTCTATGTGTAGTGTCTCTAACTCCCTCTATTCCCACTCCTCTCTTGAACTCACTCAGATGGTTGATGTTATGTGTCGACTGGACTGGGCCACGGGATGCCCACATATTTAATCGAACATTATTCTGAATGTGTCTGTGAGGGTGTTTTTGGATGAGATTAACGTATGAATCAGTAGGCTGAGGAAAGCAGATTAGCCTCCCCATTGTCGGTGGGCCTCATCCCATCAGTTGAAGGCTTGAATAGACCGGAAAGGCTGACTCTCCCAAGAGTAAGAGGAAAGTCCTCCTGCCCGACTCCCTTGAGCTGCCACATTGGTCTTTTCTTGCCTTTAGACTTGAACTGAAACATCAGCTCTTCTCAGCTCTCCAGCCTGCTGGCTTTTGGACTGGATTTTATACTATCAGCTTTCCTGGGCCTCTGGCTTGCTGACTGCAGATCTCGGGGCTTGTCAGCCTCCAAAATCACAGGAGCCCATTGTTATAATAAATCTCTTTGTATCACACACGCGCCCTGTTGGTTCTGCTTCTCCGGAGAACCCAGACGGAGACACATTCCAATCAGGGTACCACCCACAGGTCAACCCAAACTACCCTTGCCGAGGTCACCCATGACCCCAGCATTGAGGACCCAGTGGTCAGGTCTCTTCTTCCCTGACCTTCTAGCGGCATTGGCTCTCTCCTTCTCCTTAGAACACGGCGCCCACGGCGCTCACACAGCTCTCGGGGTTCTGCCCCTCTCCTCTGGCAGCCTCTCCCCTAGATCTCCCGCCTCACTCCAGGCTGCTCTGTCGCACTGCCTCCTCGGCCCCTCCGCTCAGATGTCCACAACCAAACTCCTGATCCTCCCCCAGAACCTGGCCCCCCAGCAGAGAATGGAGATTTCATCCTTCTAGTGACGGAGGCTGAAAGCCTTGGACCCCTGCACCCAATCTGTCAGCTCCCCCTGCTGGTACCACCCCCAAATTCAATCAGAATTGGACCACTTCCGGCCATCAGCACCACTGACTCCCTGGCTCAGGCCACCATCACACCTCACCCACAGCTCACGGCTCTCCTGGCTTCAGACCTTCCCCCGCACAGCCGCCCCACCTCCCTCCACTGCTCCACACCCCCCAATGGCTCCCCCTGGCTCAGGGTCAAAGCCCAAGTCCTTTACTGGTCCCCAAGACCCTCCCCGATGATCTAACCTCGTCTCCTACCACTCTGCCTGCTCACCCGCCCAGCTACCCTGGGACTGGGACCAGTCCACGGGCCCGGGACTGCTTCCTTTCTTGACTTGGAATGCTCTCTCCCCAGAAACCTGCATGGCTCACGTCTGCATTTTCGGCAGGTCGCCCCTCACATGTCGCCTTCTCCAGGGGCATTCCTCCACCCGCCCTGCCCCCGATCCAGCGCTTTCTGCCACGTCTCCAGCGGACGCACCGCACAGTTCTCGTGTACCATATCTCTCCATTGCCAGCAGGCAAGCTCCATGCCAGCAGGCCCCGGATCTGTTTGGTTCACCAGAGTCTAGCACCCACAGCAGTACCTGCCCAGGGCACATGTCCTGTGAGTAGCTGGTGAATAAACACTGAGGGGCCCGTGCCTAGGGCGTGCAGTACCAGGCATCCTCCATCTGTGGATGAGGAATCAAGTTCAGAGAGGGAGATAATGCACCAGAGACCACACGGCCATGAACGGCAAAGCCGGGATTGGAACCCAGTGCTCTTCCTTACATGGCCATGGGGAGGCAGTCGGGAAGGGGCTAGCCCGGGCCCCCGCCAGCCCCTGTTGGGGGGTGCGCCACCACAGCACAGTGCCCTGTCCCAAGGAAACAAAATACTGCATAACTTAATTTTATGCTTTAATTGCTTGGAGGTGATTTACGGCAAGCTGTATATTTTTTTCCCAGCTGACACTTCCCCCCATGTATTTCTTTTATCTATCACCGCACTTGACAGGTAAGTTGCCGATATTTACTGTTACTGTATGTACCAATATTTCCAACATCTATCACCACCCCAGCCATGTCACGGGCACATAAAGTTCTGTGCCCAAGAATGGTCAGCATTCTTCAGACAGAGACAGAGGCTATATTTGGAGAAGGCCTCACACCAGAAATTTCAGAGCCTTGGGGAGTGGAGACACAGCCCCCCACAACACACACTTACAAGCACACTCCCACACCCACTGGAGTGGCCCCACGGTGCTTTGCTTTTTATTGGGGGGTGGAGGGTGCAGTTAACAATGCTTTTCTTCTTAACGAACTTTCAACGTTATTCTGAGATGAATGCTACCAGGAAAGCTTTAGAATCAGCGACCTAGTCCAACCCCCTCATTTAACACAGAACAAAACTGGGGCCGCAGAGAGGGGTAGTGACTTATCCAAGATCACACAGCTCAGTTAGTGGTAGAAAAGGAACTAGAGCCCGACTCCCCCTTTCCCTCAGCAGTGCTTCCCTCCTTCCTTGCTGGGGGTAGATTCATTCCCCAAGAGGCAATGGACATTGGATCCGGACCTGACCCTCTTCTGCAAGAGTCCAGACCAATCTGGGTAAACACACGTCGGGCCCGTGGTCCTCAGACAATTTCCTGTGAGCAGCATCATATAAAGCACACGACTGGCCTCCCAGGTAGACAAGCCATTCCCTTTCCACAGATGGGGACAGGCTGGGAGCTCTGTCCGCCTGGCCCAGCCACAATCCCCCTCCTGCCCGCCCCTCCCCTCCAGTCACCTGACCCGCTAACTCCAGGCTCATTCCTCTCTGCCTAGGTGTTCACTCACCTGTCACCGAAGCACTCGGTGGCAGAGCCATGCGGGATGTCTGCCTAAAAGCAGACAAGCCACCCTGACTCTGGATTGCAGGCCCCAAGTCCACATGTCCTGCAAGGCCCCCCAGAAGCCCCTGACCAGCTGGGACTCAGAGAAACCCCATGCAACAGATGTTCCCAGCATTCCTGTGGCCTCCGCCACTTGCTCGCTGACTCTCCAGCCCCTCAAGACCCCAACAGTGGTGTGGCAGGCATTGGGACAGACAGTGGCAGGGACACTCAGGGACAGAGGTCCCTCCAACCGCTCCGGCCAGACTGACCTGCTGCGCTGACACGGTGCTCCCACCCCAGGGCCCAACGTTGGTCAGGCTGGGCTTCCGGGGGCAGGGCACTGGCTCTCACCACCCCCTTGCGTGTGACAGCGGCCAGAGAACCAGCAGAAAGGGATCTCAGCTGGAGAGCTGGGCAGGGAGTTTCAGGAGGCCTGCCAGGGAGAAGCTTGCAGAGCCACAGAGGGGTGGCGACGGGCTGAGAGAGGGCACAGGCGATGGGGATTAAAAGAGAGAGCGTTTGGGAGCCCGGAGCCTGACTAAGCACCTGGGATGAAGGTGAAGGAGAGGGAAGGTGGCTGAGCCCCAGCAACAAAGGGAGGGACCGGCCGCTACTGCTGCTGCGGGCGTGTTTTCCCGGGGTGAAGAGGCGGCTCCACACGTCCCTCTCCGAGGGCACCCACGTCCCTTTTTGCCTGGAGACCCGCGTTCCCCGCCAGATGCCAGCCGACTCCCAGCTTGATTTGCAACCCCCTGGTTCCAAATAGATTCCCCAAGACTGAAAGTCTCTGGGATGCATGTCCTACAGATGTCAGGAGGCCTCGGCCCCAGGCTGGACTCCAGGAGGCGGGGCTGGCACAGCTAAGTGGGGGGTCGGGGGGGGGCAGATAATCTGCGGACTCATCACCACCTGATCTACAGCCTCGGGTCCCGGGGGGCGGCTGCTCCGCTAAGTAATTGCTTCTGCCTTGATTACAGACCGTCGCAAATGACGGTGGGCCTGGTCCCACCAGCGTGTTTGACTCTTACAAATGTCCACATGCACAGACACTCTCTGGACCATCTGATCGTTACCTTAAAAGGTTTAATTTGCTTAGCGAGGGAATTAGACTATAAACTATTCAGAAATTATGGAAAGTCACACGTCAAAGAGACCCTCCCCCTGTGGGTTCCCTAAGCACATTTTGCTAGAGAGACAGAGAAAGAATGTGTGTGTGTGTGTGTGTGTGTGTGTGTGTGTGCGCGCACACACATGCATGCACATGAAGGTGTGTAGTGTCCAGAGATAACGCTGACTTGACAAGGACCTGGCCCCAAACTGGACCAACAACCAACCCCAGAACTAAGGTGGCCTCTTCCTGGGGCGACAGAGTGAAGGCTGGCCAGAGGCGGCCACATAAGCACAAGCTGGGCACCCCTTGCAAGAGCTGGGACCCCTGCTCCGGGAAGTGAGGGCTGCGGGCACAGCCACAGAGCTCTGGACCACACAGGGAGGGATGGCACCCTGTGGGGAGAACTCGTGGGGCTCCTCGCACCACCCCCACACCGACAGGTACCGGGTTCGATCACCTGAGCTGCCGGTGCCACTGGACACAGGCCACGCCTCCCGGCCCCTGAGGACCCCCACCTGGTCTGCAGTCTTTTGTAGCCTCTGCCCCCAGGAACCTCCTTCTCTTTCTCTCTTCCCCACATACATCCACCATCACGACCTTAATACAAATAGCTCCTGCTAACGATGACAACGGAGCACTTCATCTTATTCAAGCCTCAGTAACCCAGGAAAGTGGAGATGTTTATTCCCAGCCCCCTCTCAAGGCAGGAGACTGAGGCTCAGGGGTCAAGTGCCCCCGAGTCACACAGAGGCTGGATTCAGCCCCGGAGCCTGCTCCCTCCGGGAAGTCCGCCTCACAGGAGGCTGAGCCTCCTGGGCTGAGGGAGGGAGGCCCTGGTCATCAGAGCGATGGTGGGGCCAAGGTCACTAGTGAAGACCAGGCCAGAGCCGGAGAAACCACCCTGCGTGCTGGCCAAACGCAGAGCGCGCTGGCACTGAAACAGGCTGTTGGGAACTGCGAGGATAAATCAGCATCTCCCGGGCTCCCAAGGACGCCGCTCACCTGCCCTTGGCTAACAGCCTCCATCGACTGGCTGGGGGAGGGGCACCGTGAGGAATGGTGCCCACGGCCCGGCCCAGCTGGGGAGCAGCCCACCCAGCTCCCCACCGACAAGCAGCCTTCTATCCCACTGGGTCCCAGCAAGTCGCTGCCCGCCACCCACGCAGATGAAGGCCTCAGGAGAGGCCTGAGGAGGGAGACACCCCCAGGGACGCAGGAATTTAGACAGGAACCCCCTGCAGTGGCAGTCACTACCACAACTGGCTCCGACTCTCCCCTCCAGCCCCCCTGTGGCGGGTGAGCCCACAGGCCTGGTGATGCAAGCCTGAGATGTTCTGGAAAGCTGTGCTTTACCTAAATGCTGCTCTCTTTGACCCTGTTGCCGTGTTTGTCTTGAGATTATAATCAGTGCTGGTTTGTTTCCCAAATCTTCATGCAAGTCCCTGTGGCATCTTTAGCCCCAGCGCCCTGAAATGTGCCCTCCCAGCTCTGCCAGACTACCCTCCTCTCCCCTGCCCCCCCCACATTAAATGTCATTTCAACAGGAGGATCTCGAAGCTGGGGGCTGGGAGCGGGGAGGAGGGAGGCCAGAAGAAGCCGGTACAGACCTAGCCCCGAGGGAGAGCTCTGACAGCTGGCCTTCCAGGGCTGTAGGTCAGGTGGCCACACGTCCAGGCCAGAGACCCAGAGACAGGATCCAGCAGCCGGTGTGGAACTGGGCATGGCTTACACGCGATTTCCTCCCCGTTTCACAACAGCTCTGCGGGTACCACGCGCGCCTTGGAACAGATAAGGCAGGCACGCTCCAAAAGGCCTAGTCACCTGTTGGCTGAGGAACAGCTAGCGCAAGACAGGACAGGAATTCAACGGAGCACCAAACCACTCTCGTCATCACATAACTCCCTTTTGTGAGACGTTCCTGCATCCAGTCTGCTAGAGCAGGCACCATCAGCATTCTGGCTTTTTCTGAGGAGGACACTGGATTTCAGAGACGTTAAGGAACTTGCCAAAGGGCGCCCAGCTGATGCCGACAGAGCCGGTACTTGAACCCGTTTCCGGAGCAGAGAACCGGTACTGTTCACTGCCTCCAGAGGAAAGCAGCTGCCAGGCTCCTCCCAGGACCCAGTCAGCAGTGAGGAGGAGACCCAGAAGCTCTACTCCCAGGACCCACCCCCCCAAGCCCTAGTCTTTTGGCAAGGAGGTGGGGGACTCGAGACACGCAGGACACACAGTCCAGAAAGGACCTGCTCAGCAAATGCAACACAGGGAGTTGCTGGCTCCTCGGCTTGCGATTCCATTGTAACAGCCTTGGGACCACTGCCTTAGTCAACTCACGGCCTCTTCTCTGGGTCACAGAATTTTATTTCCACTGAAGAAAGGCAGCCAAAGAACCAAGAGGCAAAACTGGCGAACAACAGCAAAAATCAGCCAAAGTTACTGAGCAAGACAGAATCCAACAGCTCCAAGCGAAAAATGCGACAACCACAGAGTACAACCTTCCAACAATACTTCTTTCTTTGTCTGCACACACATCAACATCACCCTCTGCTGTCAGCCGCCAGTATTACCGCATCTCCTGGGCTGAAGGCTGAGTTCCCCCCACCTCTGCGGTTTTACACACCTCCAGCGGGGCACCCTTCACATACAGTCTTGATTCAAAAAACTTCCCACAGAATAAAGGATACCCCTTAGAGTTGTGCAAAGAGTGGCCCTGCCCCTTGCTGTGGGAAAAGAGATTTAAAATACTGATCCTGAAGCTTAGCACCAAAGAGCAGATAGATCAGTGAGGTCCAAGCCCCCTGAGCAGGGCGATGGGGTGGGTGTCAGAAAAGGACAGGGATTGGTCTTTCTTTTTTCTTTTTTTCTTCAAGGAGAACAGAGAAGAGAGTCTCCCTGGCTCTGAGCAAATCCTCTGGCTCTGAGCAAATCTCTCCTCTTACAAATCCCACAGCTGAAAGATCTGAGGTCTGACAGGTGATTCAAATTCAAATGCATGGCACCTGCCTTCCCTCCTGCAGCCCCATGTGGGACAAGGGAGGGACTGGAGGCTCCGGCGGCTGCTCTGCCCTCCCGCCCTGCCTTGTGCTCTCTCTGCTCACGTGTCCCCTGCGGTGCCATCTGCCAGCAGGTGCCTGGCGATGGTCAATGAACAGTCATGGGGAGTGGCCCACCGGCTCTGCGGCCAAGTTACAGGCGGAGCCCCAAGGGGGATGCGGTTCCCAGACCCCCGGGGGGTAGAAGGTGAAGCCAATCTGACCCTGGAGGACTGAGTCCCTCTGTGTGCTCCCCTGGGACTGTGACAGGCTCCACCAAACAGCCAAGGTCCCTGGGGCGCCTGGGTGGCTCAGTGGGTTAAGCCTCTGCCTTCAGCTCGGGTCATGATCTCAGGGTTCTGGGATCGAGCCCCACATTGGGCTCTCTGCTCGGCAGGGAGCTTGCTTCCTCCTCTCTGCCTGCCTCTCTGCCTACTTGTGATCTCTACCTGTCAAATAAATGAATAAATAAAATCTTCAAAATAACACAAAAAACCACAGCCACTGTCCCAAAGAGCAGTGTGGGGCCTGACTGCCTGAGGGGACAAGTGTCCTCCCTGGGGCCTCAGAGCGGCCCAGTCTTCAGGTCTGAGCGACCCTCCGTTAACAGCAGGCAGATTTAAATTTCTCTCCACACAGCCCCTCATCACAGAGGAAGGACCCAGACTCAGCACTGAACGCGAGGTCACCTCCCCTACTTGGCAAAGGGCTCCAGCCCTGAGGGGGGCATCATTTTACAAAGCAGAGCAGTCCTGTTGGACAAGAAGAGTAACTGTGACTAAATCACAGGCCTGGGGCTCCGCCGGTTGCGGGTCTGACTCTTGACTTTGGCTCAGGTCATAATCTCCGTGTTGTGGAATTGAGCGCCCCCCCCCACCCCCACATGGGGAGTCTGCTGGAGAGCCTCTCTCCCCTCTTCTGCCCCTCCCTTCACTTGCACGCTACCGTTAAATAAATACATCTTCAAATAAATAAATTAAACAAATAAATATATAGCTAAGGCACGGGCCTGCACATTTCCCAGGCCTCCTGGGCCTCCACACCTCATAGGACAGCATGTGAGGGACAGAAGGAACTGGTCACCATACAGGCTGTGAAGTCACTATGGGATCTACTCTTTGTGGCATCAAACCTAGTGACACCCTGTGGGCAAGGCCAGGAGCGCACGCCATGCCGGGGACAGAAAAATGGAAAAACGCATACCTAATAACCCTTTCCTTAGGCCAACAAGGAAGATCAAACAGGTGCAGGAGGAGTGAGCAAACACAAGACAACTCACACTGAGTCACCGGGAGACAGAAGGGGCAGGGCGCCCACCCGTGGAAGAGCGGGACTCCCAGCCATGGAAGGATGGGGAACCTCAAGAGGACAGACATCATCCCTGCAGGACAAACTAGCCTGGGTCAGGGCCTGCCGGGGAAAGGGGGCAACCCGCTGAGGGGCGTCGGGCACCCAAGAAAGTGGTGAGATAGGACTAGAAGGGAGTCGGGGTACAGGGAGGAAGGGTCTGGCAGCACAACGCATCTGGAATGTTCTGTAGGCAGGGGGGCCCTGCTGAAGGAGCTGGAGGCCAGGGTCAGCTGTGAGGCTGGATGCTGGTCTGGTGGGGAGGTGTGTGGGCTAGAGGAAGTGGGAGGTTAGTCATGAGATTACGGCTGAGCAATGCTCCAGAAGGATCCAAATGAGGGCCATGGCCCAGGGAGGCTACAGAGGCAGGGGCTCAGGGCACTGGCCTGAGTAACTGTCATTGTTACTTCTGGTCTTGGACTGATGGCTCATCGGCCTGTGCTAATCCTTCCCTGGCCTGTACCGCGGGATACTTCTGGGTTTAAAGGGACCCCTTTACTCACTACTTCTCCCAAACCCAAACCTGCACTTGAGCTGCTACCTCCTCACTTTCCCAAACCCAGAGCCAGCTAGTAAAGGTCCAAACCCCAGGGAGGGGCTCAAAGGAGCTTCTCTGGTGACAGCGTCCCGTGACATGATCCTAATGGGCTTTGCCCAGGCAAGAAGGCCATGCCCCTGGAGCTCACTGAGGGTTCCCAAAGGCACGGAGACCAACGGGAGGAGGATGGGGCCCAGACCCTGGGAGGCAGCTGACCCAACCCCAGGTCCAGGCCCACCCACCTTCATCCCCTTGCTTACACACACACACACACACACACACACACACACACACACACGCATGCACGCACACACACAGGGAGAGACTGGAGTATTTTTGGCCAAAGTGTGATGGTGACCATAAGTGCTGCCTTCTCAGCACAAGCCACAGAGCAGAGGAAGCCCCTATAGAGACCAAATTCATCTTTAATATGCTTCTCAACTCCTACTGGAAGAAAGAAATTTGAGAATCCTCAGAAATTCAAGTCACTTACTCCTTGAAGTTAAACCTTGGGAGAATTAGGGAGAAACACGTTCTGTCTCCAGGATGGCCTCTCTCCCCGCTTGCCCTCCCTTTGTGCACAGCACACCCCCTTGGAAGGCTGGCTCATTTGTGCCAAATGTTTGCAGGCTTTGATAAGCCTCCCCAGCAGTCCTGTCCCCCTCAGTACAGCCCCCGGGCCACCCACACAGGGCTCTGGGCTCGTGTCACTGCTGGACTCCCCCTTCCTCCTGGGCTCAGCGTCGCTGCCACCAGCTGGTCCAAGGGAGCTAAGGCCCCAGCCTCAGTGCCTCGGGTAATAGGTTCTGGGAGGAAAGTCCTGGACTAAATGCCACAGAAGATAAATTCTAGGAAGTCCGCTCATCGTGACCAACAGGACTGTTGCTGATGGATCCAACCCCAGAATGAACTGAGGCCAGTCGTCAAAGCTAACGCTCAGGCGTCAGGCGTTATCCTGAGGACTTTACCCATATTGGTTCATTTCAAAAGGCTCGTGACAACCCTATGAGGTAGGAACTATTATTACCAGGCCCATTTTATAGATAAGCAACCTGAGACAGAGAAGTAACCTGATGACCCAAACCCCATCAGGGTCTGGGCTCTTCACCACACCACGAAACCGCCTCTTCCTCACGTCTCATTGAAAGTGATGACGCTAACAGGGTCTGGCTGGACCCGGACCAGGAGCAATGCTTCCAAGCCTCCGGGACCCTGTAGCAGTAGCAGTCACGAGACTCCGCTTGATTTGGGGGTGAACCTCCAAGCACCCACTCTGAAAGTGGCAGCAATGAGCCAGCCTCGTGCCCTGATGCAGGATTTGTGGGAATCCTTCATCAGCCGTCCCCCGCCCCTGCAGAAATGGGACTCACGCCCCCCGCCCCCTGCTCCCCCCGCCCACTGCCAGGGGAGAGGCAGAGACAGACCAGGGCCCCCCGGGGTTCAGACTTACTTGAAGAAGTCTTCCTTGCAGTAGACGCTCCCGGCCCTGGAGAAGCACCTGTCGGCCAGCGGCATCTGGCAGTCTGCACACTTGAGGCAAGAGCTGTGCCAGTGTCGGTCAAGGACCTTCAGGATGAACTTGTCCAGGATGTGCTGGTTGCAGCCGGCGCACTGAGGGATCTCTGTGGGGAGCGGAGACAAAGGCAGAGTGAGCCTTCCACGCGGTGCTGCTCGCCGGGCCAGACCCTGCGTGGACACCCTCCCATTTCACACGATTCCTTTCCCACAGGAGGAAAAGGACATAACCCAAACCCTTCGACTGCCCCACAGAATGGGGCGGGCATACACTGCACGGAGGTCGCTGGTCCAGGCGGCAGGTGGGAACTGAAATCCAGTCCCCCTTGTGTGTCCCATTAGGAGGCGGGATTCTCAAGGGGCAGGAACAGTGTTCCTTTCGCAGCTTTGTGTCCTGGCTGCCTAGCACCGTGCCTGGTGCACATGAGTGGCTCCACAGAGGTTCATCACGGCACTTCATCACATCCTCTCTAAGAAGTTCACCTTGAAAAGGCTCACCAGTTTCTTCTGTGCACTCCAAAATATCAACACAAGTAGGAAAGCCAAATCTCTCAGGAATCATCCATGTTTCTTGATTCATATCATGTTTGTTGGCATGATATAATTTAAAAGTGTTAACATAAGGGAATTCGCCTCAGAGCCCTGGGGGGAAATGTGAACACACCTAAATCTATGTAGAAAGAAAGCTCAAGTACTAGTCATTTGTATCTCAGACCTGTAGACAGGCTACTGCGACCCTCACTTTGCGACATCTCTAGTGACGGTCACACACGTGACCGTATGACACGTATGACACGGGTCATACTGGGTCTCGGTGTCGGGTTCAGTAAACCCCAAACCCAGCCTGTCCCCGTTATGGCCTCCGCAGCTACCAACATTCGCCTGGAAGTCAGACCCAATAGGTGCCTTGCTCTTTTACCTCATTCCCAAAATGCCCCATGAAACTACCAGGAACCACACTGGGGCCGATCCAGAGGGGTCTGGGTACCTACCTGTCCTTGTGCATAAGGCATTTTTTTCTATCACAAAAGTTTTCCAGCTGCCCAGGTGGCTCAGTCGGTTGGGCTTCTGCCTTTGGCTCAGGTCATGGTCCTGGAATTCCCAAATCAAGCCCCTCTTCCAGCTCCCCCCTCCGCAGGGAGTCTGCTTCTCCCTCTGCCCCTCCTCCCTAGCTCATGCCTCTCTTGCTCTCTCTGACTCTCTCTCTCAAATAAATAAAACCTTTAAATGTTCAACCAGTTAGTTACGGAGTTACTTACTGAGTCACTCACGAAGTTCCATGTGCCCCGCAAAGTGCTAAGCACACAACAGCAACAGGATTTCCATGAAATAAGGGGGGGATGAGTAGGACATAGGTTAGGGCCATGGATTCTACAGCCAGCCCGCCTGGGTTTGAATACTGGCTCTGCTTTTTAACCTTCCACAAATTACTTGGCCTCTCCCTGCCCTTGTTAAAATGGAGGGTGCGGGTGTCATGACAATAGTACCTGATAGGATCCTTGTGAAGAATAATTGGATCAATAGGGGTAGGACTGGGCCAGTATACAGTAAGTGCTCAATAAAGGTCTGCTGTCATTAGGAGAGAATTGTGGTAACCACGTGTTAGATGTGGTGCTGTTGTGGCTGAGGGGAAGGAAAGTTAGGGGCCCCCGTTGGTGGACTTGATCTCATTGGGCCCTCCCAAGAATCCCTGTACAGACGTTGGGACCCTCATGCAGAGGCTCAGAGAGCACCCCACATCACAGGGCAGCTCCACCAGGGCCCCAGGCATGCCTGTCCCTCTGCAGTTGGTGCTCCCCAACTACAACTACACTCCTGCCTGTCTCAGGACTGGTACCCCCAGAGCAGCAGGGAAGTGGGGCAGGGGGCCTTGGGAGGGGGGGGAGATCTGGAGACGCAGAGAGGATGTTCTGAGAAAGGAGGGGTGACTCACCAGGGGCTCCTGCGCTGTGACCAGGCCAGCCCGCCAGGAAGAGGGACGACTCTTGTAAAAATGTCATTAAGGGCCAAGGGCGCGGGTTCTCCTGCCAGCCTTTGCATTTGCAGCCGCTGCGGCTGCTGAGCCAGGGGCTTGAGGAAGGAGGTGCGGAGTAGATCGCTCTGGCACCGTTTTGCAAGAGGGGAGAGGAGACCGAAGCCACTGGCGCGGGAAAGCCGCAGGCAGACGCGCGGGTGCAGAGTGGCGGGAGCCCGTGCCCACCTGCCACGGGGGGGGGGGGCCGTCCCAGGCCGGGTGAGCCGTGCCGCGCGGGCTATCCGGACGCAGCGACACGGCCCGCTAGGGGCGTCTTTGGGGGAGCGGCCGGCCCGGAGTCCCAGGGCCCCGTCCCCGTCCCGCGGACGCTCATTAACCCTTGGAGAACCCGCGCCCAGAGCGGCCATCCCGGCCGGGGCGCGCGCCAGCCCGCTCCCTCCCGCAGCCCGCCCCGCTGCGGGTTCAGAGGGCTCCGATTCCCACCTAATTGTTGTCTGGCCTTGCCTCCGGGAGAGGTACGGCTATATTTCTCCTCGCAGCCGCAAATGCAGGGGGATGAGGGCGAGGATGTGTGCTCATAAAATTTATTTCGAGCAAGGTAGCTACCAGGAGCCTTAATATGATGAGTATTCAAGAGACAATACATTAAGGCTAATGCATGCAGGGGAGGGCGGGCAGAGGAGCTCTAGAGGCTTGGAAATGGAGACAACAGCACGCTTAGGAACAACACTAAAAGCAGACAGACGAGCCATTTCAGCCTTCAGCTTGCGGGGGGGATGCTTCCTGCTGGGTCCCCCTGCGCTGCCCAAACACGGTTCTCTGAGGCCTTGGGACCAAACTGGGGTCCTCGAGTTTGGGAAAAATGTGAGAGACATTCTAAGGGCCCTTTTTAAGTTAAAAAACAAACAAACAAACAAACAAAAACAACCTTGCCCATTGTATTCCAATGTAGATTTTGGGGAGGGGGGTTGGCATTTTAAAAAACAAAGATAGCACAGAAATGATTTGAGAGATCCGTAATATACCAATAATGGTAAAAACAGATGTCAGGAGCCTGTTATGAACTCTGCCAGGTCCCGGGTGTGTATTCCCTCAATAATCCGTACCACTTGGTGAGGAAAGTGTTCTTATCCCCATTTTACAGATGAGAAAATTGAGCCCGGAGATAGGAAGCCAAGTGCCCAAGGTCCCCACAGTGGGGGAATTGGGATTTGAACCCAGAGCCTATGCTTAAGGTAGGCTCACCCAGCCTGAGAGCTGGAGGGATCTGGACATGCCTCACCTGGCTGGCTCAACCCCTGTGGTTTTATGGAGGGGAGGTGGGAGGAAGAGAGGGTCTCAAAGCTGCTCTGCACAGCGACAAGGGAGTAGATGACAATGTTTGAGGCATATATTTAGATCCTGCCCACAGAGTATGCATGTGTGATATGGATAGACACCTGAAGCCCAGTGGGAAGCAGAAGGCCCTGTCCTGTTGACCCCCTTCCCCCAGCTGCAAGGGGCCAACTTGTTGATGGCATCTGTCAAGTTCAGATTCATCCCTGCCAGTGAGGGGGTGGAGACCTGTGAACGCAGATCCCACACTTCAGGTGACAGCACTCCATGTAATTATTTTGATTAGTGTGAAATGTAAGCTGCCTAGAAATTTTTCCAGGAGCAACAACACAAGCCTTTAAAAAAAAAAAAACTGCAATAAATCATTATTTTTAAATTCAGAGAGCCCAAACAGGACAGAGGTTAGAGAAGTCTCCTACCAGAAATAAAGTTGTAACCAAAATTTCCAAGGAGGCAGAAGATCTCCAAGTCCCTAATAAACTCAACTTACTTCCCGCGGTATTTGATATCACAACACCCTACTTTAAAAACTGGAATTTAAGCTGGCCCTGGGAGTCACTAAGACAGAATTTAACCTATAAACTCAGTTTCTGAGAGGAGGAGTCCTTTCACTTAAAATGAAAATTTTTATCTTATCTGCACGCAAGTGTTCTTTGGTGATGTTCTCTGCTGGAGTTATGTTCTTCTCTCCTCAGAGAGTAAGCACAGTCGTGAAAAGACAGCAAGCCCATGGAACAGCCAAGGAACTGGGGAGAGCCTGGCTCATCAGCAGGGCCCAGAGGCTTCTGTGAGTCCCACCGAGTGACAAGGCTCAAAGCACAGACCCAGGCCCAGCGAGAGCAGCCCCATGGACACGGCCCAGGACCGCACACCCACACAAACACATACACGCACAAACACACATATTCACAGACACTTAGTACACACACAAAGACACATAGAGAAAAACACACAATCACAAATACACCAAGATGCACCCCGAGACACACACGAAGACACCCATATGTACCACATTCACACAGACATACACGTTTGCATATACTCAGACATGCTTGTAGCACACACACTTGTAGGTGTGCAAGCACACAAATACCGTGATACTTACACTCACACATACACATGAACATGCACACACACACAGCCTCATACGCAGGCTGACGCTTTGCCATTCTGGAAAACAGCCAATCCTTCTGAAGGCTAGCTCCGTCTGGAAAGGAAGCCGTCTCTAAAGGAGGGAGCTGTCCAAGCCGGGAGCCCTGGGGGAAAGTGAGCCTTGAGAGCTACAGAAAGCTAGGGGCAAGGAGAAACATTTTGTTCCAATACTCTTTCGGAAAGTTGTTGTGAGAAGTTGCAAGTTCTAAGTTCTGCTAAAGTTTAGATCTTCAAATCTTTAGGTCTGCCAAATTGTTTATAATAAATCCCAGATCAGAGTCTGATAGCCCTGGGTTCAGATCTCGGTCTACCACGTATATGATCTTGGACAAATTGCTTAACTTCTTTGAGCCTCAGTTTTCTGATCTGTAAAACAGAGATGGTAACACCTGTCTCGCAGGGTTGGTTGTGCGATCACGTCGGACAATGAGTATAAAACTCCTAGCCCCGTAAGACCATTGCTCAGCTCACTGGTAGCTCCCTTTTCCACTCTCTATGGCCAGTCACCAACGAGATGAATTTATATATTTAAAGTATATTAAAATTATCTCACTTCCTTATTTCCTAATATAATTTCCCCCTCCCTCACTGACCTCCCCCTACACACACAAAACACTCAAAACTCTCCTCCATCATATTAGTTCTAAAGCATCTGGAAGATGTACACCCCTTTCTAATCAGCATAATCCCAGAATGTGAATAGCAGATAACGCAACATTACAAGGTTAAGTCTTTTTAGAATAAAGAAAACTGGCAGATTGTTTCCTCCACAGAATGAGGGCAAATCTGCCAGACCTTGGTCTCTACCCTATATGTGAATGGTGAGAATGGGGAGGTGGGTTAGTACCACCGGCTGACCTCACTTCACTTTTGCTGTAATGTATTCAGGTAAGAGTGGATTGAGTTCATATTAACCACTGAGGATTCTAGTATTTTTCCTGGAGATCTCTAAATGTCCAATGGAAAAGTGACTATTATTTGATGACAAATGGCTAAAAACCTCTTCTTTGCCTGTAGCCTTAATCTACCTCTTCATCAAGGAAGCTTATAAAACTCATAACCTCCAATCACGTGAAATACTGTGGTGTGGGCACGAGGGGCTTGGTTTTCAGAGTGGTCCGTCCAAAAGTGGACTCCATTTTAAATCCCCAAATTCCTCCATTAGTGAAGTTTCAGAAAGCTGGGAAGTAGAGAGGTCAAAAGGTCTGTGTGGTCTCTGGTGGACCAAATCACCTCCACATACCCACCTCCGAGTGGCATCTAAAAAAGTATTGTGTGTTTTCATTCCCCACTCACGTTTCTTCATTTCCAAGCAACTGCTCTCAAGGAACAAGGGGCCACCATGAAGCATTTTGGAGACAGTTTACGTGTGTTTGATCGATTTTAATTCTTTGAAAAATGGTGTTTTCTATCTCTCTGGTCACAGAAGAGCAACAAGGTGAGGAAAAACAGTTTTTCTACTAAAGAGACTAAAACTAGAACCAACACTCTTGGCAGTAGCTTCTAAAATGTACTGAAGAAAGTGTCCCTTTCTGGGAAAAATGTACTGGAATTTCCATATGCCTGCTGGAATCCTAATGCTGATGAGTATTTTGATATTTTTAAAACTAAGTTATTTCGAGTTATTAGGAATAACGTTCATTGAAACATGCCCTGAGATCAGAGTAATGGTTTCTAAAATTTGGATTTTCATGTTGCCCCTTTGGAGCACCTCAAGACCGTGCTTCAACTGCCTTTTGGAAGGAGGTCCTCTCTTGGTTTCAGAGTTTAACCGAACAGCTGTCATGTCCGGACAGGAGCCAGGGTCTATGTTCCAGCGCTCCCGCTGGGGTGGGCAGATCCCACGACATTCCCCTGCCCCCTCGCCCCGGGAGGCTTGACCCTCTTGGGACGCCCAGAAGCACTCCAGCCACTGAGGGCTCCATCTGCAAGATGGGACTCTTGGTTCTGGTCTTTAAGATTGCCAGCACTCTGAACTTGGTTGAGCACTTGCAAACTTGTAAGTTCATTTACTCTTCTCAGCAACCCTGTGAAAAGTGCACCTCTACATTTAAAAGAACTTCCCCGGGTGCCTGGGTGGCTCAATTGTTAAGCGTCTGCCTTCAGCTGAGGTCATGATCCTAGGGTCCTGGGGTCTAGTTCTACATTAGGTTCCTTGCTCCGTGGGAAGCCTGCTTCTCCCTCTCCCACTCCCCCTGCTTGTGTTCCTTCTCTCGCTATGTCTCTCTCTGTCAAAAATAAAATAAAATAAATGAAATGAAATCTTAAAAAAAAAGAAGAGGAACAACAACAAAAACTTCCCAAAGGGTACGCAGTTGGGGGCCAGCGGGGGGCTAGAAGCTTCTTTTTGTCCTGCACAGGGTTTGGGGCTGACTGAAGACCAAGGCTTCAAACAGGGCTCAAGAAATCCTATGGCTTTCACTCCAAACCCTTTTGTGGTGACTTCACTGGAGAAGTAGTAGTTTTGGAGCTCAACTTAAATAACATTTTGGCCGATATATGTTGCCCAAACTGCATAATTTCATTTGCCTATTAAGTTTCTTTACTGACTACAAACTGAGAGAAGAAGCTAAATGGGGCTTTGAGGAAACACATATACAATTGAAATATTGTGCAAAATATTGTTTTTCTTAGAATCTCCATTCCTTCCCCACATATAAGGGAAAGAAAACAACAGGCTTCCCTGAGTCAGTAAGAAGGAAGCCAGTTTCAAAAAGGCAGGCTGGGGAAAGCCCCCTCAGTGGGGGTGGGTGGGTGGGGGGTTCAGAGATGGTGGGGGTGGGGAGTGCAGGTTTTTTTCTGTACTGATTTTCAGTCTGGGAGTGTCTAATTCTAAAGTGTATCAAGATATGGACACAGGACATAACCAAGCACAGTACCCTGCCTGCTGAAACTCACACCTAGCTTCTGGAATCTCCAAGTCTAAGATTTATGAACAGAGGGATAGTTAAAATTAAATTAATTAAAAGTTCAATTCCTGGATCCATATTTCACAAATAAAACCTCAAAGTTGCCACCATCATCACTGACAATAAAATTCTGTTTTTTGGTCCCAACTCTCCTTTTCAATGCGGCTGGAGAAACAGGAACCGAGGACTAATTTCGTCTCTGCAGTCCACATTCAGGGTGAGCCCGAGACTCAGGAAGTATTGTACCTGAAAATCATGACACCGTGTGCCTGGGTTCCCCCCTCCATGCTTTATTTTCCATCTTCCTGCTAAGGACATTTCACTTTTATCGAACAATTTATAGCTTCCTTTTTCATATTTCCCCCATTATAAACCCATGTATCTTGAAGAGACCATAACATAATCTTCGTAAATATTTTATACATTTCTTCATAACTTAGTAAGAATTATCCCATAAGCAACACAACCGAAGCACAAAATTCCAATATTAATTCTTCAAAACTTAAGCAGAAAAGGTGCACAGAACATCGTGGTATTTCGTGATGGTGATGAAGCATTAAATAGAGCCACACAAATCCTGAGAAAAGCTTAATTAAAAAAAAAACTGACATTGCATTTAAGGTAAATCATATTCTCTATTATAATCATGTTTGCTTACATACTTTAAAAATACATCAACCCACACGTCTCATCTTTCCTAGTTTGTGTGTGTGTGTGTGTGTGTGTGTGTGTGTGTCTTGACGAATGACTAAAAACTAGGAAACAAGTCAGAAAAGCCCTTCTCCTGTCAGAAATGACCGTGCCTAATGTTTTTTTCCTCCACTCGTCCTTCAGAATCCTCCCCCCCAACAACAGATCCTATCTGTTTCACTTGGTGGTTCGAGGGGTCCCTCTGACAATCTCCTTTGTTCTCTTTCTGCTTAAGCAGCTCAAAAAATAGTAACCTTTTCAATATACAGATCAAATCCGAAAGTAGCCTGGAGACAACTTCGATGTTACCATTTTAAGGCTGAATTTGGACAACATTTTAACAGGAGTCCTGTCATAAGGAAAATGCATAATGTAAATGTGTATTTGAGGGTATAGGATTATCTTCTAGATTAGATATTGACACACAGTTAATGTTCTTCGGTAGGATATCGAATATTTTCAGTGATTGCAAATAAAACAGAAAGTCACTTTAAACAAATCCATGACAGTCTATGGAAATGCTGTGGATACATCTCTGTTTTCACTCCATCTCCACATTTAATCATTACTCAGTCTCCACAATGGGTTTTTCTAATGTCTCATTCCATAGCAATATTCCATATGTTTGGCAACCTCTCCCTCATAACAAGAAACTTTCAATTAATTTGGCTGCAAGTTTTGTCTCTATTAAGCTATTCCCAGAACCCATCCCTTAACCCTCTAACATTATAATTAAAGTGAATTATACTTTAAAGACATTTGGGGGTGAGCTACCGCAGTAAAACATCTGTGGCTAAACCCCGACTGAGGACTGACTGACGGAAGGGGGACAAGGAAATCTGAGAAAAGAAATCCACCAAAATAACAACAGGACTGAGGACTTGCCTCCCAAGATGATTTTCTAATCCGCCATTAATACAGTCAACCTGGAGTACATTTTCCAAGGGAGAATCAATTCCAATTTTGCCAATTAAACCCAACCCGTCCACCTATTCCCAACACCAGTGCCTCAAAATGGTTCATTTGTGCTCCATTTTGATCAGGGCTCCTGTAGAATTTAGGACCTAAAAAAGGACGAAATCTCACTGCAGCATCTACTTTAGATGACTCTTTTTTTCCCCACTACAAACAACAATAGCCCAGCTCCTGGGCAGTTTCTGTCCTGGATGCAGAAACTGCCCTTCCTTGTAAGGCTCCAAAAAAAAGAAAAAGAAAAAAGAAAAAAAAGGTGGAGGATCCCATCACCTTGCCGCCTGCCAAACAGTCAACCTTTAACAAAACCCCCGTGCAGTGAATTCGTGCAGGAACCCTTGTGTACCCCATGCAAAGACCTCACAAAAGAAGAAAGGAAGAAACAAGGAATGGAAGAAAGGAAGAACGAGAGAACGAAGAGAGACACGTAGACACGTGAGCCACAATGGAATTTTACGAACAGCAGCAGTTCACTCACATCTGTGTCGTGGGCATTGTTAACACTCATTCCAGAAGAGAGAAAAGGCAGAAAATCATTACAGAAGGAAACCTGCACTCCCCACCCCCACCATCTCTGAACCCAGCAGCTGGTGCTACCATAGCAAACTGCTGCTTGTCTCTCTCCAACCTTGTTTCCCAAAGTGGGTATTACTCCTCTTGTCTGGTGGACAGCTAAACTGTTTCCAAATCTCTATCATTCCAAAGCTTCTCAGCTCTAATCCTGATCAATTTCTCTAAATGAAAGCAATGCTATAAGGTCCCTCCATCCAAGGCCACCAACCCTCCCATCCACAGCTCTTCAATTTGGAGACTATTCTCCCAGCCAAAGAAATTCACCAAATAGCCATCACCGCTGACCAAAACGAGAGGCTCAAAAGCAGTCTTCTTAACAACGTGATAGAAAGGTTAGTCCCTGTTAACTAATTTTCCATCCCAGCAGGACTGCGGGTACAACCCCCCTCCTCCCTTTCCTCCAAGCCTGCCTCCTCCGCAAGGGAGTCCCCCCGGGTTCCGCCCGCTAATGCGGCGCTAAGTACTCACTAATTGACTGTAGCACACAGTGAAAGGGCACTAAATCCCAGGCAAATGGGAAGTTAGGACAATGGGAATATTTAGGACTTGAGGCTGTCTACACCTGGTCAGCGGGGGTCATCGGGTCACTGTTCAAAACCCAAGACGCCCCCGTGGGCCGTGTTTTGTCTACTCACTGGTGCTTTGCCGGTTTCCTGTCTCCCTGGACCCCCACCTCACCTCCAGGAGGACGCAATTAAAAAAAAAAAAAAAATCGACCCTAGTATTTATTTGCAGTGATGTAGGCGGTCTCCAAGACGTCTTGAGGACTCGAGTTGCTCTAATCCCCTGAGCATTCAGCCAACATTCTTGCCTTAACCCCGCTTGGTTTTTGGCGTGTCAAAAGGGGGTTACACCTAGCATTTGGTCTTCCTTCAACTTCCTGCCGCTCCCGATTTTATCCCGCCCCGGCCTGGCTAGTAATCCCTCTCCTTCCTGATTAGTTTCACTCTCCAGATCCCTTTAAAGGACATTCACTCTGACGTCTAAAAAAGTTAAAAAAAAAAAAAAGAAAGTCCCATTCTGGATGAAGCCAACCTCCGAGCGCCGCAGACTGAAGCGATCGGCCGAGGCTTCCTCCATAAGGCAGGTGCAACCTGCGGCCGGCGCCCTTGCGCCTCTCCTCGCACAGTGGCACCGACGACCTCCCCAGGTCGAATTTAATTTACTGCATCAGCTGCCCGGATAGAGACCTCATCTCGCTTGAGCCCGCCACGTTTCGAGCCCTCGTTGAGGTCCGCTAAGCGCTGGGAGCAGGGCCGGGAACCGAGGCTCGAACCCGCGCAGGGCGCCCCGGGTGCGCGGACCGCGCGGACCCGAGGGCTGCCTCCAGGATCCGTGCATGAGGAGCCGCTGCCCAAATGGGAAAAAAAAATGCTTTTCAAGGGTTAAAATCCCGGAAAGCCTTGAGCTGCTGGCCTTGGAGTGTAGTTTTGTCTTCCCAGATGCTTGGTGAGAAATGGGTATGGGGAGAAAGAGAGGTGTCGGCCCGGCCTCCCCGGACTGGGCGCGCTACCGGCGCTCCGGCTTACAGCGCCTTTCCCCGCGGGTAAAGTCTCTGCCGCCGCTCCAAAGGGCAGAAAACGGGACCCAGGCTTGGCCAGTCCCCGCTCGCTGGGGCCGCTCAGGTTGAAATGCCGAGAAATGGAACCGGCAAGGTGGATGGAGAGAAAGGGCCGAGGCGCAGGAATGTCGAACGTGGCGCTAAGTGGACACAGAGGTCGCCCGTGCCTTGCCCCCTTCGCAGGCACGACCTCTATCTCGGGCTGCGGGACGCGGGGCGCAAGACCAGGGTCTCCCAGATGGGCCGTTCTGTCCGCACTCGCGTCCACTGGCAAGCCCTCAACACCCAGGGCGCGCGTCTAGCCAGCTCACGGCACCTGCGGGTGCGCAGCAAACGCCTGTTGAAGGAATTCATCGCCAGCTCGCATCACCCGGGCCTGCGCCTACCCGCGGGGCGGAGGAGCTCTGCCCCCGTCGCTCCGGGATCACACAGGTCGTGATCCCGGCCCCAAGGCCGGCGATCTCGCCCAGTCCCGCCTGGCCCTGGTTTTCCACGACCCCGCACGGCGGACATGTGATGAAACAACTCGAGTTGGGTCCTGCTTCTCTCTTCTCAGTCCTGACTTTCCATCTTTCCCGGACGCTGGTGACCGCTCGGTGCAGACCTTCGCCCCTCACCCCGCCCGCTCCCCGGCGGGTTAAATCGTTAATTCCGCTCCCTGGATCCACCCGGGCCGGCCGCGCCCTGCCAAGGAAAGCTCCCCTGCGCCCTCGCCGCCCTCTTTGATCGAGACAGTGGAACCGGGGAGGTCGGAGCCCGCTCGCCCCTGGGGCGCCCTCGGTCACCCGGCTCCGCAACGCGGCACGGCGACGGTCACCCGAGTTTCTGCAGATTCCCCTCCGGATGTGGCGAAGCTCTGGCTGGGGTGGGATCCTCCAGCTTAGAGAATCGGAATCCCCAATCTGCCAGGCCTGAATCTGCGGGCGGGGACAGCCACCAATCTGACCTTTAAAAGTTGGCTCAGGCCTGACAATATTTTTGTGAAGCGGGGAAGATTTGTGATGCGGGGGACTGCTGTCTGAATTTCTGTATCGAAATCTGAATCAATCAATACCTCTCTGTCTCTCCATATACATAATATATGGTGGTATATATCATATAATAAATTTTTTCCTTGTTTTTCTTTCTGGCACCACCAGAAAAGGCAGGAAGAACGGAAAGAAGCTGGAATAGGTGCTCCAGAGTTTGAGAGAAGTCCCGGGCCGGGAAACCAGTCCGTTCCACCCCTTAAGAAATAGTCTGCAAGAAGAATGATAATGTCAGGAAAGAGGACGCCGATGCAATCGGTGCTGGAAGATTTACCCCATGCACCTGCAGGCAGCCGAGGAGAGAAGAAAAGGGCAGTGGGGCGTCCTAGAGAAGTTCTTCACCCAGACCCTACCACATACAAAATCAAATACCCTTTACTCACAACTCTGGGGTTGGCAAGAGCTGCAAGAAGATCTTTTAGGAGATAAGGGGGTGGGAGGTGCCCTAGACGTGTTACCCGTTTATCATCCCCTGCCTGGACCCAGCGGCTGGCTCCTTTCTCCTGCCACGGTTGGCCACCTCTCCAGCCAGCAATCAGGGGGGCCGTGGGGGTCCATTGTCCTTTCCCTCGGTGCGGGGTGGGGGGGACTACGTGGGAGACAGGCCAACACTGAGGGCAATAAAATATAAAATATTCACTTCCCTGTTTGGCCCTCACTGTTCCGGATCGTCTTGGCATGCAAGAGGGGCCGGCGGGGCCGAATGCGTGGGGAAACGGATGAGTTCAGGGAGGAGACAGGTTTGGAGGAGGATCGGGAGGCGATCGTTGATCCTTGAATCCAACGCTTCCCCCAGATCGGGAACTTCGAGAATTTGGACCTGGTGTTTCTACAGCTCAGAGGGAGGCAGCGGAGAAGACCGGAGCGGAAACAGGTTGCACCCTGAGAGAGGGACCTGCGATCCTAATCGTGGGCCAAGTAGCTGGGACCCGCCAGCTTATGACAAGGTCCCTTTCTGAACCTATCCACTTAGCCAGAAAAGCCATGCAAGGCCCTGGGCCCATGCCGGACAGGACCTCAGCCATGCTGGACGTGAACACCGAGGGTGCAAGTCTCACACAAACAGCGGTCCTGCCACCCAGAGCAAGGGGCCAGGGGCTTCAAGCTCCCCCGAACCCTGACCAGAGGCAGGAGCCGGGCTGCCCAGCAACCATCAGAGATTTAAGGGGGGGCTCTATCTCCCTACCCCTGGTCCATCTCAAGGATTGCTCCCAGACTTCTCCTGCCGATTCTTTCTGAGCTTCTTGCCCCAGGCTGATGCCCCTCAAACAGATGAAGATCCTCAAGCTTGTCTGGAGAAGTCTGAGCCAAGGGTGGGCCCCACCGGGCCGCCCCGGAGCTGTGGAAGCCGGGAGGCTCTCATGGGCCCTGCAGCCCCCATGCGGGCAAACAGGAGGAGGGTGACCACGCTGACAAGTCCGCCCAGGAGTGAACATTGGCAGGAGGTGTGGGGTGGGGGGGGCAGAGAGCAAGGAATAAGCCCGCCAAGAGAGAATTTATTACACTACTTGGTTGACATTTTCCTTAAGGGAGTGCACCTCACCCACCCACAAAAGAATATTCGGACTGCCTCCCAAACAAACTGGATTCAAACTCCTAAAATGCCCCTATGAGGGATGAGGCCAGGGCACCAGTGGGACCCAGGCTGGGGGATCCCTACATCTGTGCCCTGAAGTGCTCCATCTGTGGTGGCTCAGGGTAAAGAAACTGAACGTGCCTATGTGTGTGTCCCGTGGTGGTGGGGGGCCGGGGGGCAACCCAAGCCTTCCAGTTGTGGGGTTGGAAGAACCATTGCTGGAAAGCCCTTCTGTTGCCTCCACTCTCCCAAGGGTTAAACATCCACAGGCCTGGGATGACCCTTTTTCTTCCCTGAGGTCTAAGGGCATGTTAGGCCAGTGGGCCCCAGATTCCAGAAAAGAGAATGGTGGTGGTTATGTGTGTGAGGGGACCACACCCCACCTATGCCCAGTTCCCTGCACCAACAGCCACATCTATTGGAAGGGGATGGGTATGTTCCGTGCACACACACCCCCAAGAAAGCTGGACTCCAAGTCTTCAGGGATTGGGCCCCTCAATTTTAGCCACTGCTTCCTTCCACGGGCCCCAGAACCAGGGCAAGACAAAAGGAAGGGCAGACCAGCCCCTCCTGGTTCAGCCTCGCCTCTGCTGGGCATCCCTGGGACAAGAGTCCCACTGTCTACTTCACTGAGTTCTCCACAGCTGGAACCCAGACTCGAGCCCCGGTGTACTGTAGCTCTGAAGGCAAGTTCTAGGCGTTTTAGGAAATCGAGTTCCTGATGTCCCAAGCAAAGGTGTCTCTGAGTAAGAGAAACAAAACGTGAGATAGCTAAGAGTATGTGTTGAGCATCCCGAGAAAGGCTGTCAGAGCAGAGAGCACTCCCCTTTGCAGTCCTGACAGGCCACCTACGGACCACAACTATTAAAGCACAGACGGTCTGGGTAACAGGGACGTGAGTCACACACCTGCCTTCTGCCCCCTCACACGATCCTCTCACTCCCGCAGAGCTATGATCCGTCTAAGGACTTGGAGCTCCTTTGCCAGGGTCTATGTTTCTGTTTCTGCAGGGGCTGAGAACCCACTCTCTCCTTGCCCGTGGTGGGGTGGGGGCAGTGAGGGCAGGAGCGAACCCCAAAGCCTTCTACAGACATATCTAGGTCCGCAGGAAACCTCCCAAGGTGAGGTGCAGAGGTGGAACTGTTTGCCAACCTTTGAAGGGAAAGACACAAAGGATAACTGCAGGATATAGTCAGAGCACAACCTACACAGGTTTGGGTGAAGCTATCCTCTTTTAGTTTCTTCTCAAAAACTTCCCAGGGAAGCCCAGGACCCACGCTCACCAGCCTGCCCTTTGAGGTATGGCCCAGACAGAATCCCTGCCAGGGAGAGCCGGGGGGCGGGAGGGCGCAGGAGAGCGCAGCCGCGCGCCCTCCTGGTTCGTAGGTAGACACCTTTATCTTATTTACTTAAAATAAGCCTTGAAGGCGTAGCTACCGCTCCACTAAAGAAATCGCGATTGGAAGCACAGTCCTTTGGCAAGCGGAGTGAGGGAAGCTTTCCCTCTCCACGGTGCGCAGGGGTGTTCCGCAGAGCCTGCGAGCCTGTCAGGCAGGACCCAGTAGGCGCCCGCCGTGCGCGCGCGATGCCCCGGGACCTGCTCTGGCCTCTGCACGGATTCTCCATCGAAGACTGGGAGTGCGGGACAGTGGCAGATTGCCTCCGGGAAAAAAGCCTGAGCGCGTACACCCAAACACACACAGAGACCTGGGAATAAACACGCCTCGAGCTCCCGCAGTCTTGTTAATACCGGGCGCAGAAAGAAAGTGGGTGGGCGAGCAGAGCGCCCAAATACCCTATGGGCACCCTATGTGTCTCCCCCGCGGAGTCCAAGCCGTCCGGAAAGTGTGTCCTCGCGTGCGCAAAGGCTGTACCCCGAGTTCACAACTTCGTCCCGGCGCTTCTCCCTCCCCTGCATTCGTCGGCTAGCTGGAACATGGCGAGTTGACTTCCTCACTAGAAGCAGGCAGTCCCCGGCGGCGCAGGCTGCGGGCGCCGCGGGCAGCAGTGGCTGAGGACGCACCAGGCGCGCACGCCCAGCGCGCGGGGACAGAGCGTGTGGCCTGGGCTTCCGCGCCGCCAGCCCCGGGGGCGGGGGACGCGCTCTCCAACTTCCCGCCGGCTGGGGTGAAGTTGCACTAGCGGTACTTCGAGCTTTGACCGTAACCCCAGGAGGGAGGAGGATTTACAGGGACCACCCCAGCCCTCAGGCCTGGCCTGCAGTTCGTTCCCGTGGTGTCCCCAAACAGCACTCTCCCAACGCTCCTAGAAAAGCCATGGGCTGGATATGCGAGGTTCTGTACCCTGGGCTGGCCTCGATCGGGAAGCTTTCACTTTCGGCCCCAAAAGCCAAGAGCCAGGCCCTTTAAACGCACTCTGGCCAGTGCCCCTGCCCTGTGACCGCCTCTGCGCCGGGGCCGGCGGCCCCTTGCCCCTCCCGGGCCCTCCGGTCCAGGCTACGCGAAGCGTCCGACCCGCCCCGTACCGGCCAAGGCTGCTGGCTGTCTTGTTATCGAATTAAATCAGCGAGAAAGGGGGGTGTCTTACGTTGCATCGGCACACCAAGCATCTCCGGGAGCCCCTTGACAGCCCCCTCCGCGGGGACAGCTGCGCTCTGCATCATCTTGGAGCGAGAGCCAGGGAGTCGCAGTCTACGGAGATCTCGTGCTCTCTCGCTTAAGCTGGATTCAGAAATTTGAAAATAATAATAAAAAACCCAACCAGGCCGCCGAAGTCACGGTGGAAGCCGGACCCTCCGCCTCTCCGGGAGGATTCCACAGGCTGGCTGGCCCCCTCCCCCCGCCAGTCCTCAGTCTGTTTCAAATCCCTTTGATCTCGCTCTCCCGGGTAGGTGCACATCCCGGGTAGAGGAGACGCTGTTGCTGCAGCTCTGGCTTTTTTCCCCTCCTCCTCCCCCCGCCCGCTTCTCTCCCCCTCCCCCTCCACCCTTCGCGTGCCGGCCGCCCGGGAGGCCGCGGTCACCCAGGCATTTTGATTCATTCACACTGCAGGAACGGCCGTGACGTCGCTTTCCGCAGGGAGGCCCGCCCTTCAGCCAATCCCCGCACCCGGCAGTGGGCCGCGGACCCCGGCCGGAGTGGGGGTCCCGGTGCCCCGAGTGTGGAGGGCCGCGCAGGGGGGCGGGGCCGCACAGAATGGGGCGGGGCCTCGCGGGACGTCGTGTTCCCCCACCCCACCCCCTCCCGGCCCCGCGCCCCGCCGTGCGGGCTCGCGCCCCGGGTATAAATACTGCGGCGGGCTCGGCCCCGGCAGCAGGTGCTCCTGGACGGCGGAGCCCTGGGCTTGCCGGTTTCCGCGGGTCCTGCGGGGGTTTCGGACCTGGCCGGCGGCTCGCGTCCCCACTGCCCCTCCATTCGGACCAAAGGATGGGGAAGGGCGTGGCAGACCCTCCGAAGGCCCGGGCCGCACGGCAGAGTCTTCCGCTCGCGCGCTCTCGGTCCCCGGTTTCTCTCCGCCCGGGACTCCATCCTCCATCCTCCAACTCCTCCTCTTCTCCTCTAGCCAATTCCTTTCCCGCCGGCGCTTCTCAGCCCTTGCTCTCTCTCCCCCGCGTCTGGCTGAGGCGAGGCCAGGGACAGCCCGTACTCGCCAGCAAGGCTCGAGTCACGCCGCGGGGAGCAGCGGGCGGGGGAAGGCGGCCGGGGGCTGCGCGCGGAGGTGGCCGGGCGCGGACTCCCGATGCGCGCCCCCGCTCGCTGCCGCCGGGAGTCCGCGCTTCCCTGCTCCTTGGCCCCGTCGGGTCCCCGCGCCTTTTGGCTGCAGGGCTGCCGGCGCCGCTCTGCCCACGCCGGCTCAGCTGGGTCCTGTTCTCAGTCCCCAGAGACCGCTCTGCCTCGCCTGCTGCAGCCGCGGGATCTTTGAACAATTCCGGACCTCGTGCTTGCGGGGCGGCAGCGCGCACGCGGACACCCGGGCTAACCCGGGAAGGCGCATGTGTTGCTTGTTGTATTTACAAGGTACACATGCACACTTAAATTCTCAACGCAAGATCCTGGCGGAAATAAAACAGAAGGCCCACCTCTGGGTCGCCAGGGTTCTCTAATGCTTCATCAGTTTGTTCGACGCCGCTTGGCTGCAGGCGTGGGAAGCCCACCTCCCCTGCCACAGGACCCAGAAGCTCTACGGATCCCACCCCTGCGACGCCCCTATCTTGAATTCGTTCCAGAGATGTAGACGGATGTGGCTTCCCAGCCAAGTCGAGTCCAGCTCGGGTGGGGAAGGGGACGGTGTGCCCCTCTCCAACCTTACAGAATGTCCCCTTGCTTTTTCTCCTGGCGTTGTCTCTGAACAAGGGACAGTGAGGGATGGACGTGAAGGTGGAGGAGGAGGGCATGGTCGTCTATGCTTAGAATTTGTCTTCAATGAAGTCACAATGACTTTTATGTGTCCTGGTACTGGGTTGGCATCATCTCTTGCCCTGTGGACCTGCGAGGTGACTCCAATATGCAAGAAACCCGGTGACATTTTCGGTTTACCTTTTTTTTTTTTTTTTTTTTACAAAAATGTAACTAGTAAACACGAGAAAATGCCACCCTCATTAGCAATCAAAGACACGCAAAACAAAACATAGTACATACTTCTGTTTTGTGTGTTAAACGACCAGCTAAGGTGGGGGAATCCTAGAATCTGGTGCTGGTGAAGGTGCTTTGAGACTAGTACTCTCACAATACTGCTAGTGTGCTAATAAACTCATAAATCCGTTCAGAAAGCAGTTTGGCAATATGTAACAAACCTATAATTTTTACATATTCTTTAGCTCATATAATTCCAGTTTTGAGTGTGTGTTCCACAGAAATAATCTAAAATGCACAAAAAAAGATTTTATAAATGAAGATGCTTATTACAGTATTATAATTTGGAGGGGAAAGGAAAAAAAACCAACCTCTGCTATCCAACAAAAGAAAAGTGGTTTAGTAAAGTAGATTAAACTTGCTTGGTAATATGTTATACAGTTATTGAAACTAACTATGAAATCTAGCAACATGGGAATGCTTGTGAAATACTAAAATTTTAAAAAGCGTGATACAATATATAAGTTTCCCAAAATGTTAGTCAAAGATGAAAACAGTGTTAATACCCATTGTTGGCTAGGGTGTGGAGAAATCAGAAAACAATTTTCTGGTGGGGATGCAACGAGGAACAATGTCTTCTGAGGGCACTTTGGCAATATATTTTATAGCCTAAAAATGTGATGGATTTGACCCAACCCATATAGAAATTTAGTTACAGGAAATGATCAGGTAGTTGCAAGGATGTTTATAACATTTTTAAAAGAGAATAAACTACATATCCAGCAATAGGGGATTAGTAAATAGAGTAAATAAAATGAAATCTTATATTGTCAACAGAAAAAAATATTGAATAATGTAGAATAGTGAGTTTTTTTGGGCAAAGAATGAATATGAGGCAGTATGAACTGTAGGGTTCTTTTAAGCAGCATAGACAGAAAATATATGTTAAATATAAAAGTCGTTACCTATCCAGTGGATTTTTTTACTTTCTTAGTTTTCCTTTTTTAAGGAAAACTAAGTTTTTTTTTTTAAGTTTTCTAAATTATAAGGAGGAAAAAACTAATAAAATTGCTTTCAAAAACATTGAGAAAACACTCAAAGGAAATATATCAAAAATATATTCAAAATATTCAAAAACCCATTATTCAAAAACCCACTGGAAGAAAATATCAGGGAGATATATTAATGGAATTTTTTCTTTTTTCTCTTTTCCAGATTGGAAACTGGTGACTTTTTTTCAGTAATATTAGTAAAAGATAAAATATTTTTTTTTTCAGTTTTTCACTTTTTCACTTTTTAATTAGCTCCGTGAAGGACAACCTAAAATGCTAGTGAGACACAACAGAATATTTTTCTTCCAGTACTAAAAAAAAAAAAGGACATTCACACATATTTTAAGAGACTTCTGTATACTCAGGGTGGTAACCTTGATTAAAAAAACCCACCTCTAATTCTGTTGATTTCTTGTACTTGCATTTGGAAATCACTTCCTAATCATGATAAATGCACATAGATAAAATATTTTTTAAGATAAAATATTTTTATGGTGTGAAATGTAAAGTATGTGTGGTAGTGGCTTTTACCATTAAAAATTATATTTTTTAAATGCTTTCTACACCTCCTGCTCCCTGGTATGAACCTGCCCTCTTGTCATTGCTGGTCACTAGCCTGTCACTGGGGAAGGGGCAGCAGGACTGTGGGGGACACGCCTACACCCAGCGCTGACTCCGCAGATGCCGGTCTCACCCTCACCCAATGACACAAGAGCCTTGGGAGGTCCACCTGGTTCTCAGTTCTTCAGCTTGTGGGCAGCAGCTCCCCGGCACCCTGCTGAATCCCCACTCACACACCCACTGCAGCTCAGCCAATAGATACCCCTTGCCAGGTTCTGAGACTCTTCTAGAAGTGAGAGCTGGGCTCCATTCACAACATCTTCCACTAACAGCATCCATCTGCCTAGGTATCCACTTCCTTCCTGGGGCCTCCACTTTCCCATCTGTAAATGATGCAACCCCCATGAAAAGCTTTCCTTGAGTAGATATTCTAGTGCCCACGACTGCTTATAGCACCAGGAGCAATGTAATACCAAACAGTGCTAATAATAGCCACCAACATTTATTGACAGTTTGAAACTGTGCCAGGCACCCAGGTAAGTGCTTCTACCTCCACAATCCATCTTTTTCCTCATAACAATTCAATAAATGCTATGGTCATACCTATCTGGAGGATGAAACGGCTGAGGCTGACAGGGGCTAAGGTAGTCTCTCCCCCAGAGAACCTGCGGAATGGCTGAATCCCGTAGGAAGTCTCTCTGGTGGATCTGTGTGGACTAAACCAACGAGCTGACAGAGCAGGGGTCTTCTCAGTGAGAACCACCCAGGGCTGGCAGGTGACCCACCAGGAGCCATAGTCTTGTAGGGTGGACCTGTGGCTTTCGGCTACAACTCAGTCGGAGGGTGGGCACCCAGAGGATGTTCAGTGGTGATGTGGCTTTCCCCGGGTCTAAGTTCTGCCTGGACAGTCCGTCAGTAAGAGTTTCTGGTGCTTTCTGGACATCTGCACATTACGTTTCTGGGTCCCTAACTCGACATGTCAGTGGATCCAATTCTGAAGGAAGAAGCTCTAGAAACCCAATTCAGGAAAATTATTATAGCTTGCATTTGTCTAGCATTTGACAATCTACAGAGTTCCTCTACACATTGTACCTCATGTGATCTTCATAATCATGCTGGGCTTCGGTATGATTATCAGGAAACGGAGAGGTTAAGTGGTTTGCCTAAGGTCACACTGCTAATAAGTTGCAGAGCCAACTGGAGATTAAATTTAGCCTTTGACTCCCACTCTGGCGCTCTTTGCACTCTACATAGCAGACTAGAGTGTCTTCTAACCCTTACGTTTTAGGAGCTCCAGAGAGTGGGCGAGTTCACCCTCAAATGCCAGGAATTCTGAACCCCAGCCTCTTTCTCCACTCATCACCCCTGCTCCCCATCAGCCCATCTCCTATCACCTCCTCCTTGTCCCTGTGCCTCTCAAACCCTCTTTCATCATTTGCATTTTGAAACTGTTTCCTTAATTATTCCCCTGCTGTTGGAAACCTGCTCTCCCCCTTCTCCGTGGCATCCTTTGATTTATCTCTGTCTGGATAACAGCTCCCCGATTCTCCTTGGGGAATCCAATTTTCATTCATTTTTCTGCTGAGCTAGATTGATATAGACCCTATGCCCTGGTCCATATTACTCATCCCAACAGAGAGAACCGGGGAGACCAGCCCTCCGCCCGGCCCCTGGGGAGCCACTGTCTTGTTCAGGGAGCCACAAGGAGTTCTCCAATAAAAGGACAGGGGGCCTTTGCTCTTCCCCATCTGTCCACCCAGTCCTTCCAGTCATTTGTCAAGAGCCCCTTTCGTGAGCCCACCACTTTGTCATTTGTCTCCTTCTCTTCCCAGAATCTTCCAGGGATCTGCCCCCACCCCCAGGATGCTGATCAGAAGGCAGTTGCTGCTTAACCTAACCCTGCCCCGTGTCCTTGACCCAGGAATTGAAGGACCGTGGAAAAGAAGCGGTTCCTCCCTTGGGCATCTAACTCTCAAGATAAAGATTCTGAGGCCGTAAGAGGCTGAGAAACAGAATAAGACAAGAATGTTAGGATCCCCAGA